>CM060847.1:16986655-17435978 GCA_030737835.1 Acorus gramineus | reverse complement strand
ATGTGTACATTTTTAAACCATTATTTTATTATTTTATTACTAGTGAAAGTGAAAGCAGAGCCAATGGAGCTTCACTTTAATTAGTGTTATATATTATATATATTAGATAAAATAGAATTAACAAAGACCCACCTAACACCGTAATTGATTGGAAGACTATGAACGTCATTTTCTAATCCATTTAAGAGCATCATCAATAATGCTGAGGGCATAATCATAGACCCACACGTGACAATTCGATAAAATAGAATTAACAAAGACCCGCTTAACACCATAATTGATTGGAAGACTGTGAACGTCATTTTCTAATCCATTTAAGAGCATCATCAATAATGCTGAGGGCATAATCATAGACCCACACGTGACAATTCGATAAAATAGAATTAACAAAGACCCACCTAACACCATAATTGATTGGAAGACTGTGAACGTCATTTTCTAATCCATTTAAGAGCATCATCAATAATGCTGAGGGCATAATCATAGACCCACACGTGACAATTCGATAAAATAGAATTAACAAAGACCCGCTTAACACCATAATTGATTGGAAGACTGTGAACGTCATTTTCTAATCCATTTAAGAGCATCATCAATAATGCTGAGGGCATAATCATAGACCCACACGTGACAATTCGATAAAATAGAATCAACAAAGACCCACCTAACACCATAATTGATTGGAAGACTGTGAACGTCATTTTCTAATCCATTTAAGAGCATCATTAATAATGCTAAAGGCATAATCATAGACCCACATGGTGACAAATCGATAAAATAGAATTAACTAATGCCATAATTGATTGGAAGAATGTGAACGTAATTTTTTTAATCCATTTAAGAGCATCATCAATAATGCTATAAGGCATAATCACAGACCTACCTAACGTGACAATAATAAATTATGAAATGGGGTTCGTCCGAATCAACTGTTTAAAGCCAGACACTGCTGAAGATGTATAAGATTTGACATATATGTTGTATGCAATGCAGGCTTATGTCTATGTACATAGAAATATCATGTGTATAAATTATTATGTGCAATAAGTGATCTTGGATTGCTAAAGTAGAATATGGATATCTCCAGCTCATTTGGTTAAAAATTATTTAAAGAACATATCATTATTTAAAATTATTTAAGAAAATTATTCAATAATAATAATAATAATTATTATTATAATACTTAGAAGAGACAACTGAGCATGGAAGAGAGATGTGTGTTCAAGTTGATAAACTTCAGAGGCAACGTAACTTGTGTATATTTGACTAATAAATCAAATGCACATGAAGGGGAAAGAAGGGAACAAATTTTGACAGGCAAATCTTATTCTCTTCCTCACTTTTTGAGAAATTATAAATTAGGTTATTCTTTTCGTACTCTCTTTTTACAGAAATTAAAGGTTATACTTTTCACACATGTTTTTTTTTTTGCTTGGTAAGAATCGAACCCCCGACCTCTCATTAAGAGAGGGTGTATCTCGACCACCCTGTTAAGGGGGTCTGCCACACATGTGTGGCATACTTTTCACACATGTTTTGATATATACATGAGTTATTCCTGAATATATAATTAAAACAATAGAATAAATCATTTTATGTTTGATTATATTTTTTATTTTTACTTGTTGAAAAACATAATATTAAATGTTTGTTGTTTGATTTATCAAGAATAAATTGTTGATAAAACATGAAGAAGTTGTGCATAAGAATTCATTAAAGATGAAAAAATGACTTAAATAGTGATGAATAATATAATAGATTAGGTGGAATAATGCAATTCTAAGAGACCTAGATACCAATACCCCCTATTTCACAATAGGGTTAAATGCATATATCCTCATGAAAGTTAGCGTATATTAAAAAAAACTCGTTATTTATGTGAATATCCATGTAACCCCTTCAAAGTAGTCGATTAATACAAAAACTCTCATACCATTATCTTGCCAAGTAACTACGGTGATTGAGTTACCCAACGTAACAAAATGACCAATACACTTCTCCCCCACCCCTTCCTCCACAAACCCTGCCTCCGCCGCCTCATCTCCTCCTCCCTGCGCCACGTCCTTGAAAGCGCCCTCAACGTCGTCGGATCTACCTCCCCGACCTCCTCCCCTCCCATCATCGTCACCAACGACGTCGTCCGCCTCTAGTTCATCCCCCTCCGGCCCTCTCGGGTGGCGGCGCCATTGTCCGACCACACCCAGGAAATGTTTGATACATCGATTATTTGTTTTCATTGATTGTAGTTATTATATTGATAAGATTTCAATTAAATTTTTGGTGATTTGGGGGCTGATGCATTTCTCTATTTTTTTTATGCATTTTTCCTATGTGTTTTTACGTCCATTGAGAATGTTTGGTTACATTTAACTTTGATATGGTTACATGGAGGAAAATACAATGAACCTAGAATACAATTTTAAAAAAATATCCACTCAAACATTTCATCAAATAGTTGAATGACACAACTATAAACACTTACACTTTTTGACATAATCACTTAGAAGCTTCAAAAGTTCATGTAGGGGAAGAAGAAGAAGATCGGTTTATATAAATCAGGGGAAGAATAGGAAGATAGAATAAAGTTTATATAACCAACCATAGCAACTGTCACAAAAATGACCGCTGGGAAGAAGAAGAAGAATGGGCCCTTTTGCATTTTTTGTATAAAGTAGGAGATTATATGAATATGTGAAATCAGAAAATGAGTCATTTTAGATTTATGACACAAATCAGGAGGTTATATAAATATTTTAATTAGGTTCCCATAACAAGGGTATTTTTGTCATAGATTTGGATTCTTTTGGATTTATGAAACAAATCAGAGGGTTATATGAATATGTAAATTAACAGATAACAAAATATTCTCAGAATATTCTTTTTTCTTAATGGAAAGTTAACCAAGGGGCTAAATACTTAACCATGTCAACTTTGAAAGGGTTATATGGATGTTCGCATAAATGAATGTTTTTTTTTAATATACACTAACTTTCATGGGGTTATATATGCATTTAACCCTTTCACAATATTATGGCAAATCTATACCCACATATAGCATGCATAAAAAAAAAAAAAATTTGCTTATTTTTTAAACTTATTTACTCATGTTCCACCATATTCTACATAAATTCCTCCAATCGACAAGAGTCACTTCTTGGAGATACGCCTAAGAGCATATCTAATTCTATACCCAAACCTTTACTCAAACTTAAATTTGAGTAAAAATCACCCAAAACCCTCTCCAACCATTTACCAATATCTATACCAAATCAAGCATTTACTCAAATCTTTACCCAAATCAAGGGAGACTCAAATCTTTACCCAAATTTCAACATCTCTTTTTTTTTCTTTTATCTCCACATTTTCTTCCAATGTAACATTTTTTTCCCTTCAACTCCACCTTTAGTTTAATTATATTAGATGTTTTCCGCCCCCCCAAAAATTTTCACCATCTCTTGAAATCTAAGAAAAAAAAAGGTAGTCTCCTTTTTTAAGTTTTTATCTTTGTTTTTTAACTTTTTATTTTTACTCCAATAAAAAAATATTACTTTTACCTTTTTTTAAAAAAACATGGATGATAATAATTTTTAATTTTGAATATTTTGAAGGAAAGAAAAATTGAGTAGTAAAAATGTTTGAGGAAAGACTTTGAAAATGTTTATATGAAATAATTAGAAGAAGATGTGAAATTTTTAAAAGATTTGAGTAAAACACAAAGTGACGGTTGGAGACACATCATATCAAATCAAGCTTTTACTTAAATTTTAAGTGAAATTTGGGTATAGGTTTGAGTAAGGGCAGAAGATGACCTAACACAAACAACATGGCATTGGGTTGTTCGAAAATCACTTGGGTAGTGAAAGACCGCTATTCTCTGAAGAAAAGAAGATATTTTTCCGGTCTTTAGGAAAGGAATAAAATAAATGGCTACCTTAGTTTTCTAATCCGCCAATGAAAGGAGGCGTTTGGAAACATATTATAAAGAGCTTTTGTTTTTTTAATAAAGTTAAAAACACAAATGTGTTATTAAACACTTTGTAGAAAACAGATTTAATTAAAAAGTTAATTACAAATTTTAGTATAAAAGTGTTGCTTTTTAAAAGTGTAGAAAATGCGAGGAATTAATTTTAGTTAAGTCATACTTTATTTAAAATCATTTTTTTAAACATGTTTCCAAACACCAAAGTTTTGCCCTTTATTACAAACTTCGTAGTCCCATGTTTTCATTTGGAAATGCGAAAATGTGCATGAAACTTCCTCTTATGTGTGGGTCAAGCCATTTTTTTATTTTTATGCATTTAATGTTGAACAATATTGGTAGAACAGAAATAGTAGTTCTCTAATACCCTTAAGCAAAAATGCAAGAAAAAAAATCTCGTTCAGGGTGTGATATAGTTTTTCTTTTCACCACTGATAGTTATATTGAAAAAAATAACAAATTAACAATCTATGGAGAACAAATAAATTTTTATTTGATTATCTTTTTTTATTATTTTCATTAAAAAATATAAAAGTGACTATTTCAATATTTTGTTCATCTTGATGAAGTGAGAATTAAAAGTGACCAAGTATGCAGGTATACCTTGTACAGGATACTTATATATGTAAATATATTCAGTCTAGTATAGAAGCTCTTAAACAGTGTATAAAGGAGGTTAATGAAGCTTCAAATTACTCCATACAGATGATGTAAACTTTTTTTTGTTAATGTAGTAACACATGTCCATCTCAGGCCTCTTTTACACCCCCCCCCCCCCCCCCCCCTCCCAAAAAAAAAAACAAAAAAAAAAAAACTTGCAAATGAACCAAACGCACAATCTTGGATACAACCAAAAACAAAACTTGCAAATGCACAATATTCTGACTGCCTGCTGAACTGTCTAACATTTTCTTAAAAAATAATAGACATATTAGTATATATAAAAGTTCAAATATCTCCTTACCATTAATTTATATCTCTCTTTAAAATTAGGGATAGTTCAATCCTTTCACGATCTAAATTGAGGTAAACATCTGCCGACTATGTTTTTTGAATTTTCAGGAACATGAATGTTTGTTAATTTTAACATGGACTTACATAAGAATACCCATGATAAACTTACAAAAAAATACCCATGTTTATCAGAATCGTGGATATCTTTAACCTATTATTTTATTACCAGTGAAAGTGAAAAGCAAATGGAAGCTTCACTTTAATTAGTATCATGTATATATATATATATATTCGATAAAATGGAAGAATGTGCACCTCATTTTTTTAATCCATTTTAAAGAGCATCATCAATAATGCTAGAGGCATAAACAGACCCACCGGACGTGACAATAATAAATTATTAAACCAACTGTTTAATACCAGACACTGTTGAATACGTATAAGATTGACATATATGTTGTATGCAGGCTCATGTATATGTACATAGAAATTGTGTGTATAAATTACTGTGTGCAATAAGTGATCTTGGGTCACTAAAGTAGAATCTGGATATCTCCAACTTATTTGGTTCATCAAAAAAATTAAGAAAATTATTTTTTGAAAATATAATTATTTAAATTAATTTAAGAAAATTATTTAAATAATAATAATAATAATTTTACAAATGTTACACTAATGAAGTCCCAATTGCAGTCCTAGTCATGTCCCCCCTGATTTATTTATTTATTTATTTATTTTATTATGAAATGGTAAACAAGCGTCTTAATATTATTCAAATCAAAACGAAACATACCAAAAACAATAAATAGGTAGAGGAGGGGTGGTGCTACAAAAACTTACTCCTCATCATAATTTTGTTCTCAATATACAAAACTTTGCTTGCTCTCACACAAACAACCAACTCAATCTCTAATAAAATTAATAATTGAATCCCATAAATTTTCAATGTAAACTCTTGTATCCCTAAAAATCAAATGGTTATGGGCTAGCCAAATCGTCCATACTACCACCGGAGTGAAAGATTGAGTGATTTTATTTCAATCACCACTCGAAAGAAGACGCCTCCCTATCTCCCATAAATCATTCAAGAAAGTAAACTGATCTTCCATCCCCGTCGTCGCCTTCAAGCGGCTCCAAAGTTGACAAACAATTGGACACCCGATAAAGAGATGTGTCAAATACTCTGTCCACCTTGCATTTTTAAATATCATATACTCCGTCTATGATCTTGACTCTTCGACTTGTGGAGGATTTGGGGATCCGGAAACTTATACATCCTTTATTTCATACTTTACAAGAATGTTTTGTGCAAAGTACATGTTTGTTAAAACTTATAAGTTGTAAATTATAGCTTTTAGCTTAAAATAAGTAGTTATTGCATGTTTATTTGAACTTATTGGAACTCATTTAAGTTAAAAACAGCTTAAAAAAGTCATAATATTTAAGCTGGGAAATGAATGCTTTTGAAATTGTAGCTTATAAAAAACATTGAATTTTTTTATTTTAGACACATGCTCTTAATCTTTTTTACTAATATAATGTGTATCTATTTTTTTCCGATTATACAAAAAATCACTAAACCACATTTCATCTTCTTAATTTTTTTACTATTACAAAAAATACATAATCAATTTTTTTTATAATTCCCTTTGTCACTCAATTTATTAAAAATCTAGAATGTAATATTTGAAAAATATTGTTGTGATTTTGAAATATATTTATGTTAATTTAATTTTCTTTTAAATATTTATAAAATTAATTTTATATGTAAAATCAACTTATTTAGTCAAACATAAATTAATTTTTTATTTCTATAGTGTAAGTTTATTTTCGAGAATTGTACAACAAAAGCTATTTTACAACTTATTAAATAAACATCCATTGCTGTTTATTTTCTGTTTTTAAGCAATTACAACAAACATATCTACCACTTATCAGAAAAGTTATAATCTATAATCTATAAGTTATAATCTGTAATTTGTAAATTTAAGTTGCAATAAATATGGCCAAAATCAGTCCCAAGATAAGTTGTCTGATCTGCCATGGACATTTTCTTTGTGAAAGATAAAGAATAAATGGAGGAGACTCAAAATCTCATATAATATAAAGCATAGTTGGAGAGATGAGAAGGAACAGAGCTGTGTCATCCATAAATATCTATAGTGCAGTGGAAACACTTATTAGAATATGAAAATCTCGAATAGAGAATTGGAGGGGTAAAAAGTGACTAATCGGTTCAGGTCGTCAATATCCATCTACCCCGCTCTTTTCGAGGGCTTTCTTGGTATTGTCAGCGCTCCTCCTCCTCGAATGTTGTCGAACACAGGGTTGGGGGTGACCTGCGAAAGACCTTCCGACGCTCAAGTCAGTAGAATGCACAATTGGGGTTGTTGTAAAAGGAATTTCACATACCTCTATAAGGAGAACTCATCCCCTATTTATAGTGTTTTTAGTCAAACCCTAAAATCTTCGGGGGATCCTTCTCCCATCGGACTGATGGGATGGGATCCCAAATTCTAGGGGATCAATTGTGTGTTATTGTTGGGATTTGCAGGATCTGCAGTCATTATCCTTTTATAAATAAACACAATTTGCTGGGATTTTGTGGATCAATTGGTGATTAATTCCACATCCAGGATATATTATTGTGATCTTAGAGGATTAATTTTATGATAGCTCCAGATTTAATATATCTGTGTGGATTTAGAGAATCAATCATTGATAATCCCCAATTCAAAAATTAAGTTTTGGATTTACTGACTTGAAATGATGCTCGGTCGTTGGGCATTGACGGGTTGACGGGCCGGATCCACCTATAATGGGTGATCCGGGTTGGGAGCCCTTGTCAATCGGGTCATCGACCATCGGTACGTGGAGCATGATTGGTGGGCCTCATTTTTGGGCCCTACAAGAAATCAAATTATATTTTCTGTAAATCACAAATACTGAGGATTTAGCTATTTGACCTCCAAGTCAATAATTATAGGGAAAATTAATTATGGGTCCCCACAGGTACCCCCGTGTTATTTTTAGGTCCTGTGACTTTTTTTATTTATTTTTAGATCCTAAAACCCAATATGTATTATTTTTGGGTCCCTTAGACTAATTGTCGTCAGATGTGCCGTTTCATTTTCCAAGTTTACCTCTCCCACTTATTCTCTCTCTCACTCTCACTGAAACCCATCTTCACTCACACCTTCTTCTCATAAAAACATACCCAAACCTCTACGGTTTCTCTCCCAAAACACCTCTCTCTCTCTCTCTCTCTCATTTTCATCTCTCTCTCTCTCTCTCTCTCTCTCTCTCTCTCTCTCTCTCACACACACACACCCCCTCTCATGCCCAACGTCTTCTCTCCCAAAACCCTATCCGTTGATGAAACCCTCCGATCCCCCTCCCTCCGTCGACGAAACCATGTCTGACGAGCATCGACGGTGACACCTCTGACACTTTCTAACTTCCTTATGGGTTTGTATATTGTCATGCTACATTACTGTCTTAGGACTAGGCTAAGCACATGGAACCTTGCATATGGGTTTGTATATTGTCATTACCTACACTGTTATTGTAGGTTAGATATACATGTTCATTGTTAATTTGTGAGGGATTGTTATTCTTTTCCCATAATGAATCATCTAAATTATTGATTCATGATTATCAATCATCTAAAAAAAATTGTATGTTGCCATATGCCAAGTACATTGTTATATAATATGAGTACATTGTTAATTGATATGGATGCATTGTTAATCTATCACAGTATACTGTTATCATGTATGTTTATGACTTTATTTAGGCATGTAATATGCATATTTGAGGGGGGTCTATTGCTCCATGACATGAAAAACTACCTAGGTTTATTCTAAACTACCTGTTATATGTTGTTTTCCTCTAAGCCTATTGAATTGTTTATATCCTTGACTTCTATAGGCTCATAGAGCTATATCCTTAATGAGTTGTTTATTATAAAGACATCATTGAAATGGATTATTAATGCGAACTAAATATTTTGGTCAGCCTTTTGCCTAGAGGAGATCCATATAATTATTAGATAATTATCGTAGTTTAGGTACGCTTGAATCAATCAAATTGTTTACATCCTTACGTGACTTCCACATGCTGATAGAACTATAACTTTAACGTAATAAGTTGTTTGTGAAAAAGATGGAGACACTACAACAAAAAGAGCCATCCTAATTGAATTTTTTTATAAATATAATCTTTTTTTCTTTTTGTTTACAATGTGTTCATAGTTTCTGATTGTCATTAGCTTAGCAACCTCACTCTCTCATGCTAATCACAATTAATATCTTGTTACAATTATAATGTATTTATAGTTAATTGTGAATTTCATGTTTATATAGCAAAATGTATTGATTATATTGTGGTGTGTTAGTGTGGACTCTGTTTATATATCAAATGACTTTATTTAGGCTTCTCATGTTTCTAAGAATATGAATTAGACATGAGACCCATGTTAACATGGTTAACCAAATTATCTCAATGTTCATGATCATTATCCCTCCACTGTTAACATATGTACCTAAATTAGTTGTTGTTTTTCCAGTGATCCCCTTGTGGGTGGAAAAACTTACAGTACTACAGTATGCTTGCGTGAAGTTCTTTTCAAGTATGAGCTCCAAGATTATATGAGTAATTGTTATTACTCTCTTGAGCATAATGCTCACGTGTAATATGAACAACAATTATGATATTCGATTTCATGGAAACCACTAATAATTTGGTAAGTTCAGTCCTATTAACTTATGATATATTTTACAGTGATGTGTACATTGTTAAGGTTGATAGGTACACTGTTACATAACCTGTGTATATTACTAATATTTTGAGGTATACTTGTCGGTGTCGTTTTCCGGGAGGGGTCCTTCGCGGTCCTCCAGAAAAGGATGGGGAGCTCATGCGTGGGGGAGCGGCGTGTGTGGTGGTTCTTTGGGGGTTCAGATCGGGTACGTGCCTTGGCAGGCTCGGTCGGATCGTCTCTTGGTAGGGTGGTGGGGGTTTCGTTCCTTGCTGAGACGGCCGACAGGTCCTCAGGAGGATTCAGGGGTGCTTGTGATCGCCACCTGCTTTATCAAAAAGCAGGAAAAGTTGGGGTTGGATTTGATCGCCTTCGTGGGGAGTTTGTGGGGTCTCCGCTCTGAGATACGGGCATGCCGCACACAGAGGTGAAAAACAGAGATTCTCTTC
Source organism: Acorus gramineus (assembly GCA_030737835.1). Taxonomy (NCBI): domain Eukaryota; kingdom Viridiplantae; phylum Streptophyta; class Magnoliopsida; order Acorales; family Acoraceae; genus Acorus; species Acorus gramineus. Next base: position 17,425,837 of record CM060847.1, on the reverse strand, counting down.
TGCTTCAGGAACTCGACTAAAGGAGATGTTGGACTCGGGGGGCTAGGGGAAGGGCCGGCTAGATGGGTTTAGTCGTTTGGTGGTGGGCGGCTAGTTATGAGTAGCTGCCTGGTGCCTGGCTCTATTCGGGCAGATGCTGAGTAGGGTTTGGTTTAAGTGTTGGCAAAGGTTAAGTTAGGTTTAACCTGGGTTTTGAAAAGTAGATTTGGAGAGTGATTTGGTGTGGGAAAATGGGTCTTTCTACTCACAAATGAGACTCTCTTTCTCTCTCTCTAGGGTTTTCAAGTGGTGAGTGTGGGAATGTGAAGTGAAGGTATTGGTTGGTGATTCAAAATTTGGGAATGTTTTGATTGGTCATGGATCCCCTCTATTTATAGTAAAAAGAGGCAGGGGAGTGTCCACTGGACAATAGATCAAAATAGGTAATAAGGTGCCTGATTTGACCTTCCATTAGATCTTTGTTCTCTGACAGTGTCCAGGTGAGGGGCGGCTAGTTGAAACTAGCCGCCCCCATCATAACTTACCAAACATGAAATGGCTTAGGTCAGTTACTAAGGTTGAACCGGCTGAGATGAGGCGGCTAAAAGAGCCAATCCACCGCAATCATGCTGCTTTATGTCCCATCCCAGGAAGGCGGTTTGGGGTTGGTCAAGGGGATGGCTAGTTGAAACTAGTCACCTGGTATGGGGCGGCTACTCTCAAGTAGCCGCCCCTGTCCAGGTTTTAGGTTTTCCTAAGTTTTTGGACTAGGGTTTCTGGTTTTGGTTTCTAAGGGAGTTTTCTATCAGATGTCCAAATGTGATTGTTTCTAAGTATTACTTGAAGTAATTTTCATTCTTTTGGACGGTCAAAATCAGGGTATTTACAATACTGTTAAAAATGCAGGTCCTATGGTTGAAAGCATATTTCATGGAAGTTGAGAACTGGCTAATCATTAGGGATGACAAATGTCTTGATCAGACTAATGGGTAATTGTTGCTTATTGCTCTTTTAAGAATGTTCTAAAAATATGATATAATATAACTATGTTTTAATTTTTAGGGTGGACTGCGATATGTTCGTAATCAAATTTGGTGAGGATCTTATCAAAAGGCTGGACATAAACTTCAGATAGGGCGACATTACACGATTCAAAGGTGAATATGCTCTGAAGATCCTAAGACGATCCAAACAAAGTGAGGATAGGATTCGACAACTACAAGAGGAAGCTGCCCAATACCAATTCTCCAAAACCCAATTGAACTGACAAATTATGGTGTTCATATCTGAATGTCATTGCATATGTATGGCTTATATTGGCTTGGTGGTAAACAATGCATGTTTTATTATTGTATGTCTTGGTCTTTTGGTGTTTAGGATATGCAATTATAGGTACACTATAACATCCTATCATTTATATATATACAACATTGTGTTAATATAACATGTTCTAGTGCAAAACTTATGTATTCACTGTTATCCAATTATAGGTATTCTATACTCTGTCACCAAGATGGGTACACTGTTAATCAATAACGGTACATTTTTAGTCAATCTGGGTACACTATAATCTCACTCTGTATACATTCAAAACAATTTAAGCACCATCAGATTAATATGCACTCAATATGTAATAAGCATACAAGATAATCTGAATTGTTAATCAATAACAGTACATTTTTAGTTAATCTGGGTACACTATAATCTCACTCTGTATACATTCAAAACAATTTAAGCACCATCAGATTAATATCCACTCAATATGTAATAAGCATACAAGATAATCTGAATTAATATATATAGAATAATTTGAATTATCACAAATAGGATCATCTGAATTATCACAAACAAATATTCATACATGACAAAATGATAATGTAATAAAGCAAATGATTGTTTTTCGAATTAGACAAATGATTTCATTCTTCAACTACAATTGGATTTCTACATGTTTTTCTATTGTGTCTAAGGCATTTGCATCTCAAATGACGATACAATGACATTGTGTCTGGATCTGCATGTGACTCAATCTTTTTTTCTTCCTTCTCCTTGACCTGATTTTCGTTAAAGGAGGTTTGATGCATATGTTGCATTCTTCCTCCTCTGAACACCTACAACAAGTAAGATTGATGTGGCGTATGCCTTCCAATACAAATCTTTTTGAAAATAAGGGGAAAACTATTTATGGATGAAGCCATTTAGGTACTAAAGATGTATGTACTGATGTGGGTAGGTTTAGTTGAACATTGTTGGACATCCTGTAATTCATTTCCATTGTAGGATCAGATGTGATACAATGAAGCATATAAATCATTGTAATACAGTATTAAAAATAATATATAGTACATTGTTAATGTTACTGAGTACATTTTTAATCGCTATGGGTACATTGTTTAAGAATGGACGATTTTTAAAATCTGATACAACGGTACAACTGTCAAGAATTTCTTTTGCTTCTTTCCACCCATCTCTCCTGATGAAACAGATCCTCACATGAACAAAATCTAAACTTTCATTTAACCAAAAAGATTGAAATTTTTAAAAAAGTGATGAAACAAGAGTGAATCTTTGAAGCTATGATTAGGATTACACAATCAACCAAAAAAGATTAATAAAAAAACTAGATTTCTATGATGCCCATCTCTCCAATGGAGAAGAAGAAGAGTGGACTTTTTGGGTTTTGAATGTAGAAGCACATAGGGAACAATGGAACGAATGACTAGGAGGGGCAACGGATCTATTGTTCCGTTTCGTTGTCCTACAATTTGGTGGGGAAAAAATGATCAATTAAACAGGAGAAATGGACGAGAGTGACGATTGGAAAAGAAGAGAAGATGGGTTCCAATGTGCAAAGGTGGGAGAAGATGGTTTGGGAAAATAAAAGGGTTGAAGGGGCAATTTTGGTATGTAAATGGAGGGATCTGACAGAATGACTTACATTGGATATAAAAATAATTAAATTTAGAAATAGGGATCCAGAAAAAAGTAAAAAAAGTACATGGACCTAAAATAATAGAGGGGTGGCTGTGAGGACCCCTAATTAATTTCCCCATAATTATACAAACTATACTTTGTCAAAAGTGGGAGTTAAAGATGTTAGTCAGTGTTTTAAGACCAAACTTGTTAGAGTGGAACACAAGAGAGGTATCAGAAAATGATGAAATTCTCAAAATACACAATTCGAATTATATTTTCTTTAAATCATAAATACTGTGGATTTGGCCTGTTTGACCTCCAAGTCATCTAAACAGAATATTAAACAGGTCCACCAAATCCACTGTAGACATATATATGTTCTTCAGAAAGTTATTTATAAATATGATAGAACAACAAATTACAATTTATATATATAGGGCTGTTTGGGTAATGGAATAGAAGGGAATAGGGGGGCTAAAAATTTGTTTGTTTGAAAGAATTAGTTCGGTATAACTATGTCATAATTGGTGGGAATAAACTGATATTTATATTCCAGGTCCTCTTGGAATTGTGTTATTCCACCCAATCTATTCCACTGGTATAAAAGGGTCACATGTCACCTCTTATAAATCAGGAGCTCCATAAGTCAAATCACTTTTTTATCTTTTATAAATCATTATCCACATTTTTTACTTTTTATCCAAAACTTATCCACGGTCAATCAAATAACAAAAATTTCATTATTACGTTCCCCAACGAGATTAACTAAAAATCACTTATTCCACTAGTATAATTATCTATAACTAGAATAGTCATAAACCTCAGAATAATTTATGTCTCCATCCAAACAACACTTAGCCCCCATTTGGATAGAGAATTAAGTTTATTTAAGGTTTATGAGTAATCTAGTATAGATAAAAAAAAAGTGATTTTTTGTTTGATTGTGTTTTTAATTATTCTCATTGGGAGGATTATAATAAATTTTTTATTGTTTGGTTAGTTGGCCATTAATAAATTGTGAATAAGGTATGGATAATGATTTATAAAATGTGAAAAAATAATTTCATCTGTGGACTCCCTGATTTATAAGAGGTGGTGACAATTAATTTAACACAGAAGAGCCCATATATTCAAATGGGTTGAATAATATGGAATGACTTCATTCCTGGGGTAGCCAGAATAATTATACCAGTTAATTCTGACATACAAATTATCATCTATTACAGTCTTCCAAACACCCATTTTATCAGTATTCAACCTTATCCTCATTTATTCCACCCCCAATTCTCCAATCAATCACGGGCTTAGTGGTTATATTGTTGTTTATTGCCATAGATAGGCCACTAGCTCTATTCTTAAATTACATTATCGTTGCATTCTTCAGTGTATCAGAATTCTATGAGTATAGCATATTATTCATTCATTATGTTTTATGAGTATGAATGGTTATAGTGAAAAGGTATACTGAGACACATGGTGATCCTGTTTGATTGCCTGTATTGACATTTCCCTTTTCATCAAGTTTATTGGATACTCTGCCAAGTTGAGTTTTAACAGTGAAGCACAAGCCTAACCCTTCACTAAATTATAATGCTTCAGCATGAACAGAGCAGCAAATCCTTATGTATAATCAGATAATCGAGGGTGGAGCCAGGAATTAAAATAGGAGAGGGGGAAGGGGGGAATGCTTAAAGTAAAGAAAAAAGTACAAAAAAATAAAATAAATGTATGATAATTTAAGACAATTAAAATTGTCAATTAATGATGTTGAAATAACGCATGGTTGATAAAGACAATTATTTTTTATTTCCTTTTCTATATTTAGAAATTTGAAAAAATTAATTTGAAAGTCTAGAATTTTTTTTATGAAATGCCATTACTTCCCATCATAAAAAATGAAAAGAATGAATGTTAAAAAAAATTAAAAAGTAAATATGAACAAAATAATTGATCACAAAAAATGTACAAGAATACCTTTCTAAGAGGAGATTTTAAAATCGAACCTTCAAAAAACATGATACTAAAAAAAATAATCATGAAAACATAAAGAATAAACAAAAAAATACTTAAAATTCAAGTTGTGATTTTTTCCAACCTCAAAATCAGATACTGAAATCCTTTTAAAAATGAAGTTTTTCTTAAAATTTTTAAAAATTTACAAACCCATTACTTCAAATCTCAAACATTTCAATGGACACTGGTACACTCAGTCAATTTTACAGTGCCATTTACAGCCACACCACGCCAATTAACGCAATAGATAAAATTAGCTAAATTAAAATATACTTCAATATCTCAGTATATTTTTTATTACGAAATATATAAAAATATATTAATTCATTTCCGTATGAATATGTATGCATTTTTATAAGAGAATGTACTTATAATTAGCTAAGAGTGCGTTTGGATGTGAGGTTGAAATACTGAGATTCTTAAAATCTTATGTTTCAAACTCAGCTTTTGAAAAACTATGTTTTAATAGATTTTCAACCGCAAGATTTTTTGGCCTAAAAATGAAGATTATGGTTTGAAAAGCTAAACGCTGAAAATGTGTTTAGATATGAGTTTGAGAATTTTTAGCTTTTAAAACGCAGAATCTACCTAAACGGATCTTAAGTATAATAGATTTGTGAATGGAAACGGATGTAAGTTTTTCTTTTTCGTTTTTAATATCACCCAACCCAGAAAATGCCCGCTTAAATACCCATTAGTGTAATAAAATATAATAACACAAATAACCCCTCTCCAACTCATCTAAAATTTAAATACCTCCTAGTTGCTCTCCGCCCCTGCGTATAATAGATAAATAAAATAATGTCATCATTACTTGTAATTCAATACTATACTAAATTAAATCAAAATATGAGTACAGATTAGATAAAATGAACAAAATGTATACCTATTTTTACAAGATTAATATATAAATAAGGAATTCTTATGATTGAAGAAGAATATGAAGACATCTATTGTTAAATAACAATCCAAGCTTAAGTAAACCCTCACACAACATGGAAGATATCTGGCCATTGTCATCCCTGATTACGCCAAAATAAGAACAATTATATGTTGCTTCAGATCATTGAATTGGAAAATAAATATAGTAAAACACTAAAACCATCAACTGCAAAAAATATTGCTAGGCGGTGTTTGGCAGTGGCGGAAAGCGGATTTTAAGTACTGATTAATAAGTGCAGAAAGAGGTTGTGATTATAATTTTTAAGAGTTCAGGAAAAAAAGCGTTTGGTTTAGCGGAAAATATTAAGCAGTATTTTAGATAAGTGTGTTTGGTTAACCACTTGACATATGTGCTTATTGGAAGGGTATTCTGGTCCATTTTATAAGTGCTGAATGTTATTTTGATGTTTGGTTGAAATGGAAAAAACATGTTTTTTTTTAGATACTAAAGATTATTCTTTTTTAACATGTTAAAAATACATCAACTACTAATACCCTTTGAAGAGCCAAAACAATATAGCACCTGGATATCAACATGTTGAAAAATAATAGATTGTTTGTTTAATCCGTTGAAAACTCTGATATTTAATATATTTCCACCTATCTCATAGGATTGCAAGGACTCCTTAATTGGACTACAAACACATCTAAATGCCATCATTAAAATTAAAAAAGAGGACTTCAAAAAATCAGAGAAGGCCTCTTCTGTAAGAGTTTGACAGTTACATAAATTCTACAACACTGAAAACATAGAAATGTTTCATTTTAACATAAAAAAATCCACATAGACAAGTATAATCAATCTAATAATTTCATTAGTCTGACATAATAAGCAGTACTATTCAGATTTCAGCACTGACACAGATGACATAATAGTTTTTTCAAATTTGTTACAAAAGTGACTGTTCCATACAGATGTTTATAATGTTACAGCCATCTGTGGGCTAATGGAACTTCTACATTTACTTGATAGCTAGGATTAAAAGCAAAACAAAAATAACAAACACCAACAACATTATACAAAAGCATGCACAACATCCGAAAATCATTAAACCCGTTGGCCGTGGTCCTGCATTGTCCTTCTCCACCTTCCTAAGGATTTGCGGTTGGTTATCTTGAAATTCTCCCATCCTAGGCAATGTATCTGCCCACATGAAGGAGGCACGGTGGTCCTGCATCCAACCAAATATACAAATGAATATGGAAACAAAAAAAAATACATATATATTTATCAGTGAAGACCAGTGCACTTGTTAGAACACGTACCAATCTCGCAGGGCACCTAAAGAACCACCGCCCATAGTTCTTATCTGTCTTTGCCATATGAAGGGTCATTGGTCCTCGGCCACAGGCACAATGAATATCAGAATGAGTGTTCTTCATGCTGTCAAAAATATTGATGCATCATACATATAGCATTATAATGTACATACATAGCTAGGAATACAACAAACAGTGCATCAACGCCTAGATGATCATGTATGAAATATATCACCATAATAAGTAGGATTTCATGTTCAGGATCCATTCCTAAAACACACATAAACAAAAACATAGCACTAAAATCCATTAGATTTTTCATTCAAATAACATAATTGTCAGACATCTGAACCAAAGTCAAACTCATAATCGTCCCTACATCAAAACATAAATACCAACGTAATCATCCGTACATGAAGGTAAACATAAATAAGTGACATCCATACATTAACCTAAACATAAATGCCAACAAAATCCTCCATACATGAACCTAAACATAAACATAATCCTCCATACATTAACCTAAACATAGATGTCAACGTATTCATCCATACTTTAAAGCTAAACATAAACTAGTTCATCCATACATTAACCTAAACATAAATGCCAACAAAATCCTCCATACATGAACCTAAACATAAACATAATCCTCCATACATTAACCTAAACATAAATGCCAACGTATTCATCCATACTTTAAAGCTAAACATAAACTAGTTCATCCATACATTAACCTAAACATAAATACCAACAAAATCATCCATACATGAAGCTAAACATCAACATAATCCTCCATACATGAACCTAAACATAAATGCCAACGTAATCATCCATACTTTAAAGCTAAACATAAACTAGTTCATCCATACATTAACCTAAACATAAATGCCAACAAAATCATCCATACATGAAGCTATTCATCAACATAATCCTCCATACATGAACCTAAACGTAAATGAAAACATCCAAATCCACACATTATCAAAGTACTAGACATACACATACATGAAACAACACGTAGAGACACCTATTTATTGAACACTGAACGCAGTAATGCAATCCTGGCACTGGGTCTGTTCTCCAACATCCAAATCCTGCGCTGCTCATCAACCAAAAAGAAGCGAAGGGCGAGCACATAGAGCTCACCATCTGGGTCAATCTCAGGCATCTGTTGGAGTGACGCAAAACATTCTTCGGTTGTGGGTGGGGGTGGTACATAGTGAGCATGCGCACCATGAGCGTGCGCGCTTGCCTGGCTAGTAGCGGAGGCTGCAATCCGATCAAGCACTCCATCAATCTTCTCCACAAAGTCCTGAGAAACTGAAGACCTCTTCGACCTGGGTTGACAATGGCGTTTGCGTCTCATTGAGGATATGGGTTCATTCAAATTGTCCTCAGACTCAACGGGAACAGGGTCAGGCATTGGGGTTTCTGGAATACTCGAGGGGGATGCTGTGGGGTTGGGCGTCTGGGACGTGGAAGCAATGTTGCCCATGTCATCAAAAAGGGAGTCCCCAGTGGCCGGAGTGAATTGGTGCTCTCCTGTGGCCGTGACCCCCCCAAATAGTTGTTCCATCTCATCAGCATGGGGAAGGGGTTTGTATCTGAACTGTTTCACATCGGGATTCGCCTGTACACCCAAAAATGAAGCATTTATTATGTATTTCCCAAGCATTAGCAAACCTATCAATGAATAACGATTACCTTAATCTGCTCATCCCATCTCTCCTGGTCCATCTGCACGGTTTGTCCAGGGGCAACCTCTCCTATGCCTGTTATGGAAATCAATTTCTTCCAAGCATTCCATTGTTTCCTTAGCATGTCCCAGTAATTCTTGAATTGCCTCTGATCATAATTTGTTAGATTCTTGTTATTAAACTCCTCTCTCACCTTCTTCCATGCCGATGTTTTTAAGTTTGAACCAGGCCGACCCCCTAATTTGACTTGTTCTAAGCATAAGTCAATGAACAGCTTTTTCATTTCCGGGCTCCATGCAGCCCTACCAGTTCTTCTATCCATGTTCTACATTCCAAAAAAGAAAAATGGTGAGAGTTTCAAACCAATATGCAACTTCATCAACATGTCGGGTAACACAAAATTGGTAAGTGGTGGATAGTCTTCCTAAACCGTAGTCCTAAGTGTAATTAAACCCTAAACATACACCACAGCTTAAGGCAGTAAGTAAAAGTGACACTTCCTACACATTTATTGCTCCTACAAGAGCTGTACATTTTATATGAAGACCACATTATACACATAAACAAACAGATAAACAAACACATAAACAAACAGTGCATCTTCTTCCACATAGAAATCAAAATCAATGGTCATCAAACTCATAGATTCTAGAGAACCAGTTGATTCAGATCAGGTCAGAGTTGATTATATGGTTGCATGTGACCTTGAGGTCAGTAAACCCATTGCAAGATCACACATGATTGTGCCCTGGACTCATAGGATGGAAAATATTCTCTACAATAGACTATTTCCCATAGTCTATTACAGGCTTCCTACCTTTACATATGGATACAGAGATTTGGGATTGGTTTTGATGGGGTGGGCACTAGATATTGCCAACATGTAGAGCCCACCAAAAGAAAAGGACACAAAAAAGAGGGGTGATTACTCCCATCATTTTTTAAAATCATCATTTTTCAACCATATCAAATGCATTTCAATCATTATATAGAACTACATTGTAAAAATATCTCCTTACTACTTCCACCTAACCCTCTCCCTCTCCCTCTCCCTGTTCTATGACATTTCTGCGATCCACCACCACACAAATGACTGACATTCAAACTATTGTTTGTACTTGGACACAATTTAATTTTGGTTCTGTCAGAATTCTTCACAGGTGAGCAATCCTAACCTAATTAATACACAGTGGTCCTTCAGTGAGTCATATATTTCATGAAAATCTATTTTTAAAAGGACTGGCATGGTCCATACAGAAGAATTGGACTGAAAGAGAAGTTCATCCATCCAACCAGATAGGTTTAATGAGAAGTAAATGGAATTACGTAAACAACCCACCCAGTTATTCTTTGAACTACCTTAGATTTCAAATAACACAATATCATGATAAACGTACTTTACCTGTCCATTGAAATCAAACAAAACATATAAAGGCAACAAAGCAGAAAAAAAAATAGTAGAGTTGAACTCAGAAAACATACCAATCAGATGATGATCATTGATTTTGATTCCTTTTCTTATATGAATCATGTGTCATTGTATAAATGAAATTGGTAATGCATCACTATGATTACCAATCAAATAAAATACAAGAAACATCCACATCAACAGCTAACCCAAAACCCTTATTTGGATGTGGTTTTTTAAATCCCCAAATTCACAGATCAACCACAAAACCAACCGGTTTTAGGAAAGGAAATCATGTTTGTATCCATACCACCTACATATTACCTTGTATAGGGGAATTAATTTCACTCCCATGAAGGAACACATAAACAATTTTTTTCAGTAAAGGAGTAGAATGAAGGAACACAAAAACAATCTAATATAGTTGAAAAGGTTGAAGACCTTCCAGATCCGGAGGTAAACTTGATCAAGCTGCATAGTTAGTACTAAAGGATTCTCTTTGAAATCCAAATTTTTTATATTTTTTTAAGCTTAGCTTGTTTTGTTTTCCAGAAGTATTCAAATTATTTTTGGCTTTTGTTCATGTAGTGCTTGTAATAGTTTTGTTGGAAAATCGCATTAATTGATATGTAGCTCTGTACTCTTCGTTACATGAACTATTGCTAGAATACCGATTTCTTGTTTGAATTTTAAGTTATTTGTCATTTCCCAATTGCAGCTTGATCCAACAGGCAGAGAAGCATTTGATGTGGCATATGACAATATTTATGCTTTGAATTTCCATTACAAACCGCTCTTAACCACTACCATTTTTTCATAGATCCCTTTCAACATTCAACAAGACCTACATATTTTTAAACTAAAGTAGCGCTCTAATCTCACACCCTAAACCGAAATGAGTTCATAATGCATATCCTCAATACAATGAGCCTCTGTTTATACATAAGAAGCAACAAACAAAACTATTTTCAAGGGATCCACTGTGTTAGCACCAAATTAGGTTAATATTCAGTAGATCACACATCTCTATCAACCATTTGCACAATAGAAGCACATGTTTCAAAGCAACACATCAACAAACCCACAATGAAAAAGGGCTTAACATAAAAAAAAGAAAGACCTAGCTGGAACGAGTGGTATTACCTCGATGTTTGGCTGTGGCGGCAATCCGAAGAGGAGGGAGGAGCTCGGACTGTCGGAGACGAAGATGGTGATGCTGCTCCGCGATGGTGGTGGAGGTCCGGCGATCGGGGGTGGCAAGAACAGAGAGGAACCCGATTCTTCACGTCACAGTGGAGAGAGATGGGTTAAGGATGACCTACACCGGAGCAGGTCGGACTGTCGGAGACGAAGATGGTGATGCTACTCCGCGATGGTGGTCGAGGTCCGGCGATCGGGGGTGGCAAGAACAGAGAGGAACCCGATTCTTCACGTCACAGTGGAGAGAGATGGGTTAAGGATGACCTACACCGGAGCAGACGGGGTTGTTTGGCGATGAGAGACGGACGACTCCTCTTTGTTCCGCCGATTAGGGTTTGCACCGATGAAATCCTTTATTTCGTTCTTTGTTTCGGTCGACGCAGAGAGGGGTGAGGAGAGAGAGAGGGCTGGTCGGCTAGCTTATATAGGGGCTGTAAAATTGGGTTAGTAGCAGGGGTAAAAGAGGGAAATCACGTTGGACGAAAATCCGCTATTCGCGACGACGGATAAATAAGTGACGTGATTGAGCTTAAATTTAAAAGAAGTATTCATCTGAAAGAGGTATTGAATCAGAGAAAAAGAGCTGTCAACCAAACACCATATCATACATATTAAGCTCTGAAATTCAGTTTTCAGCTGATAAGCTCTTATATTTCACTCAGCCAAACACCACCTAAGTTTTCAGCTGATAAGCTCTTATATTTCACTCAGCCAAACACCACCTTATTTTACAGGGTGCACCCTGTAAAATTGAATTGATTGATCGGCAAGGTAATACGTGCAGAAATCTCTTATTAAAACAAAGATACAAACAGAAATACAAAGACGTTCAACACTTTGTAAAATAGCTCTACATTCTCGACGTTTAGGCCACTTCAGTTAGAGAAATTCACAAAAATCAAAATTTTCTCTACAATCATTTCTAAAGCTTCATATTCTAATATGTAAATTGCTTTTTACTTTCTTGGGTGCCTCTAATTGCACCCCTCTTTTTTAGGTGCACACTCAAATTTTTGCACACCTAATAAAAGTTAATTACATTCTTTAAACACCCCTATATTTAAATAAGGCATTAGGTTTTTAGTGGACACCCAACCTTTCAAAAGAAAACAGGAAAAACCATACTCTCTCTACCACCCTCCTAGTCGTCAACACCCAGCCGTCCCGCTCTCTCACTCGCCGTCGACAGCTAAGCCTTCCCATGCTCTCCCTCACAATGGATTATCTAGCCGTCCGTGCTCTCCCTCTCTGTCGTCATCTCGTCATCTCTTTCACTCATTTGGGATTGTGCTCATTTTCATGGATTGAAAGTCATATGTTCATTTCATGATAAATTTACATATTCTACTTGCATTTGAAGTTCTATGAATATTATGAATTGTTTGTTTAGGGTTTCATTGATTTTTTTCTTAGTTTTAGGGTTTCATTATTGTTTAGGGTTTGATTCATGCTTAGGATTTTTGTTTAAGGTTTGATTCATGTTTAGCTTTCAGTTTAGGCTTAGAATCTATTTATTTAAGTAATCTCTTATCTTTTTTTTGAAGTTATACAATATAATTTTTTATAGGGTTTGATTCATGTGAGATTCATGGTTAGGGGTTGAATCATTTGAGGATGATTTTAACCAATTATGTAGAATTTGTTAAGGAGAATGATTTTCCATGCAATACGAATATGGGATTCATGGTTAGGGTTGAATCATTATGAGAATGATTTATTCATACAATATGAATGTAGAATTCTTTTCCCCTTGTGTGTTTTAATTCTTGATTATTTGAGAATGATCCAGTATGACCACCTGAAGAGCGTCTTCGACCTACAACTTTCAAAAGGAAGAATTGATCTAAAGTCACGCCCCAGGGCGGCCGTCCCCGGGACGCGGCAAGTGTATATATGATATCAGTGACAGGAAATCAATAATAAACCACAAACAATCACTAAAATGACACACAGATAAAAACAGGGCTGACATAATATATACACCGAGTGCGGAAGCTAAAAGACTGAGTCTGTAGTCAAAAACATACTACAGACTCGATACATAATCATAAGTCCTGTGAGAGCCAACATGCCCATATATATACACAACAAAATCCAAATACAATCCAACTAAGTGCCCAAGCACAGAACATATACGTACAACAGAAAGAAGGGTGCTGATGGCCTCAAAACTCGTGGGACGCGGCGCTGCCCTCTGCCGGTGTAGTCGCTCGGGAAGCTCCTCCCTCAGAGATCACTGAAAAGGCAATATGCGAGGGGTGAGCTACACGCTCAGTGAATAGCACAACCCATGCATACAGTCATATTAACCACATTTAATCAATTCATAAGCCACAAGTGGCATAATATCACCATCTGGGGGTTCGTTCATCGCCGAACTCCATACCCTCACCCTCACCCTCACCCTCAACAGGTGACCTAGGATGTTGGGACTTAGCGGGTTGATAAACATCCATTCATAATCCTGTGGGTCGTCGCATCGCCGGCCCACCATACCCTCACCCTCACCTCTCAACAGGTGACCTAGGCTCTTGGGACTGACTAGGCTGTTGGTTACCCTTGGTCCACCGATAGTCTCTCCTCACTCCGCGGTTGTTTGGCCACTCCCATGTTCAGCGCAGTCCTTCCAAGTCAGGAGGCGCCTACTAGTGGGAGCCCCTGCACGGGACAACCTGTCTAACGCCGAGGTAGTCTCTACACGGATCCGACGAGGGGAACAGAACAGCCTATCCATCGCATATGATCCAATCGGATCCGCTGACAGCACATCTCTAAGACTCTAATGTCTCGAATTCCTCAGAATTCCACCAGCGCGCATAACCAGGATGCGGGGAACATGCATTTAGTAATCATAATACAAGGGAAAATAGAGACCTTGGGAGGGTAACCTGAGGTCCCGATGTAGGACATCCGACAACCCAACGAGGAACACGGAGTACCCTAACCCGGGTCTCAATGTTAACCTCGCAAGGCCCCCCTTATATTCCCTAAGCATGCTATCTATTATTACAGTTCGCATTTAATTAAATAAACCAAACTAATAGGACGCATGCACAGGTCGGGCTTTCCTAGCATGATAACGAGGTGGCAGGATGCATGGCTCATGCACAATCCTAAGGGTGCAAGTCCCTATCACAAAATCTAGGGTGGCATGCAATTCTACACACACATCATGCATACATGGATTATAATTACAACAGTTAATATAACCATACGCCCCAGGGGAGAGCGGTACACGCCCAAAGCATGTAACGCCTCCCAAACTGGGTTGGGTTGTCCCACTCACCGGGAATCGGGTCGACGCGCGACCGTCCGTCGAGATCTGCAAGACAAGGTATTAACTGGTTAGAATAAATCCACAATTATCCCAAAAATACATAACACACACAAACAAACATCCAACACCCCCCGGCAACCACCGCACGGCCGGCCACCACCCGCACGGCCACCCGACCGCCCGGAGCGCCGCCGCGCCTCAGCCCGCGCACTCCGCGCACCGCCCGGGGCCCGCGCGTCCACCGAGCCCAGCCGCGGCAGCCCGCACGCGCCCCGCACGCCGTGCGCACGCTCCACGCCCGCGCGCGCCCCGCGCGCACCTCCGCCGCTCCGCCGCGCCCCGCGCACGCCTCGCGCACAGCTCCTCGCCCCGCGCCTCCTCCGCGCGCGCCCCAGCACCCGTGCGCTCCGCCAGCACCTCGCCAGCACCTCCGCCAGCACCTCGCGCGTCCAGCACCTCGCCAGCACCTCGCGCGTCCAGCACCTCGGCCAGCACCTCCGCGCGCGCCCAGACCAGCGCCCAGACCAGCTCGCCATCAGCCCCTCGCGCACAGCACCACCCGAGCAGCTCGCACGCCTCGCACCGCCGCGACCAGCTCCCCCGAGCGCACGCCCGCGCGCACGCTCGCGCGTACGCACGCGCGCACGCCCAGCCGGCTCCTGCTCGTTGCCTGTGCTGCCTGAGGCCCCCAGCCCATCCAGCGCGCCCAGCACGACCAGCCCCACGCACCAGACCCGCGCACACCCACGCACACGCCGCGCGCACGCACACCCGCGCACGCACGCGCGCATGCCCGCGCGCTGCCTGGCCGCTGCCGCTGCTCCCTGCTGCCCGGGACAGTCCCCCAGCCTGCCGAGCGCCTCCAACCACCCCTCCCACTGCCCCGACCACCTCCAGCCACCTCCGACCACCCTCCGACGACCCCCACCGCCACCAACCACCTCCCAAACACAAAACCCTCCCCTAGCAATCATCTAGACAAGAAATAAGAGGGAAAGGAGGCTTACCGAGGGGAGGAGGAGGCGTCCGGTGGATCTCCACGCGCCGAAACCCTTCCCACAAGCCTTCTCACGCCCCGATCTATCACGGCCCTTGATTTGGCTCGAAACAGAGGAGAGAGAGGGGAGGTCGGGGAGGCTAGGATCGTCGGAATTCGGATTTGAAGACACCGGAGCGTAGATCGGGACCCGATCTACACTTCCCGTGCTTTAGGTTTTTGGTTTTGAGGGGTGTAGGGGGGCTCGAACGGAAGAAAATCGGAGGAGAGGAGAGAGAGAGAGCAGTCGGGAAGATGATGAATAGTGACGAGATATTTTTGATTCCTTTTAAGTAGAGCGCGACTTAAAAACCCGGATACGCCCCGGAACTGCGAAATTTTTGCAAACGATGCCAGAATTCGATGAAATTTTCATGAGTGGCTTAAAATGGCACCAGGACACATAATATGCAGTTAGATTTTCAATCGGAGTCCTCTAGCTCAGACGATAGCTAACAGTCTGAAATTATGCGGTTCCGATCGAAAAACCCTAAAAATTTTAAAACTGCTAAAAATGCTCCAATGATTGCCAATAGGCCAAAAAGTGACACATATATAACATTCTCCCCCCCTTAGGAAATTTTGTCCTCAAAATAAATACAAGTACATCTAAGAAGGGAAAAGATGTGGATACGCGTCACGCATGGCGTCCTCGAGCTCCCAGGTGGCCTCGGCACCGGAACGGTGCTGCCATCGCACCTTGACCAGCTGGACGGTCTTGGTGCGGAGCCTCTTCTCGCGGCGGTCCATGATCTCAATCGGCTGCTCCACGAAAGACAAGTCCGGCTCGAAGACGAGCGGCTCGAACGGAATGATGTGGGCAGGATCGTGGACGTATCGCCTCAGCTGCGAGACGTGGAAGACGTCATGGGCCTGAGCCAACTGTGGGGGCAGAGCGATGCGATAGGCCACCTCTCCAACTCGCTCGAGTATGAGGAAAGGCCCAATGAAACGCGGACTCAGCTTGCCCCGCACACCGAATCGGAAGATGCCCTTCATCGGGGACACCTTCAAGAATACATGATCACCGACCTCGAAGGAGAGCTCACGGCGACGGCGGTCGGCGTAGCTCTTCTGACGACTCTGAGCGACTCGGATACGCTCGCGGATCGTCTTCACCATCTCGGAGGTCTGGTGAATGATCTCTGGTCCCTCTAGCTGGCGCTCTCCGACCTCATCCCAACACAGGGGGGACCTGCAGCTGCGGCCATAAAGTGCCTCGTAGGGAGCCATCCGGATGCTCGAATGATAGCTGTTGTTGTAGGCAAACTCCACCAACGGAAGGTGCCTCTCCCAACTGCCCCCGAAATCGAGCACACAGGCCCGCAGCATGTCCTCAAGGGTCTGGATCGTCCTCTCCGACTGGCCGTCCGTCTGAGGATGAAACGCGGTACTGAAGTGGAGGTTCGTACCAAGGGCGTGCTGGAGGCTACGCCAGAACCTCGAAGTGAAACGCGCGTCTCGATCAGAAATGATACTGACTGGAGTGCCATGGAGTCGGACAATCTCGGAGACGAATAACTGCGCCAGGGTGTCCAGAGAATCGGTGAGTCGGATGGGGAGGAAATGAGCAGACTTCGTCAGCCGGTCGACGATCACCCAGATGGCATCGCGACCCGAGCGTGACCTCGGCAAACCCGAGACGAAGTCCATAGTGATCTGCTCCCACTTCCACTGAGGGATCTCAATGGACTGCAGCTTCCCCGCAGGGCGCTGATGCTCCGACTTCACCTGCTGGCATACTAGGCATCGGGCAACAAATCTGGCAATATCTGTCTTCATCCCGCGCCACCAGTAGCCGCGACGAAGGCCCCTGTACATCTTCGTGCCTCCAGGGTGCACTGTGTACCTCGAGCGATGGGCCTCGTCCAGAATCTTCCGCCTCAGCTCTGCGTCGTCGGGGATGCACACTCGGCCTCTGAATCTCAGGATCCCGTCTGCACGAATCTGGTAGTCCTGGCGCTCGCCCCGGGCGACGCCCTCAGAAAGGACTATGAAATGCGGGTCCTGAGCCTGAGCCGTGCGGATCTCATCGAGAAGAACCGGCTGCACCACCAGCCTGGCCAGAAAGCCACCCGCAGGGGTCTCCCGAACACTGATCCAGCAAGCGGCCTCCTCCAGAAGCCTCCAACGACGGACAGCCATGTGGGCGGCCATGCCCAGGGGCTGTCTACTGAGCGCATCTGCAACGACATTCGCCTTACCCGGATGGTAAGCGATGTCACAGTCGTAGTCTGTCAGGAACTCAACCCAACGCCTCTGTCGCATGTTGAGCTCCGGCTGAGACTGCAGATACGTCAAGCTCTTATGATCTGTAAAGAGCTCGAACTCCTCTCCGTAGAGATAATGCCTCCACATCTTCAGCGCAAATATAATCGCAGCCAACTCAAGGTCATGGGTGGGGTAGTTCTGCTCATGGGGCTTCAACTGACGAGACGCGTAAGCCACCACCTTACCGTACTGCATCAGGACGCCGCCCACACCCAACTGCGATGCATCTGAGTATACTGCGAACCCACCGCTCCCAGATGGAAGGGTAAGAACCGGCGCTGAGGTGAGTCTTCGCTTCAGCTCCTGGAAGCTCTCCTCGCAAGAAGGGGACCACTCGAACCGAACGTCTTTCCGAGTGAGGCGGGTAAGAGGAACGGCTATCTTGGAGAAACCCTCCACAAACCTCCTATAATAACCCGCCAAGCCCAAGAAGCTACGAATCTCTGTGGGGTTCGACGGTCGACGCCAATTCGACACGGCGAGCGTCTTCTCCGGGTCCACAGCTATACCCTCACCGGAAATCACATGGCCCAGAAAGGCCATCCGCTCCAACCAGAACTCGCACTTGCTGAACTTGGCGAACAACTGATGTCCAGCCAGAGTCTCCAAAACAGTGCGGAGGTGGTGAGCGTGCTCCTCCAGACTCCTCGAGTACACCAATATGTCATCGATGAATACTACCACAAAGGAGTCGAGGAAGGGTCGAAATACCCGGTTCATCAGATCCATGAAGGCCGCCGGCGCGTTCGTCAACCCGAAAGGCAGTACTCTGAACTCGTAGTGCCCGTACCGGGTGCGAAAGGCCGTCTTCGGAATATCTGACTCCCGGATCTTCAACTGGTAGTACCCCGAGCGGAGATCGATCTTGGAAAAGACACACGCTCCCTGAAGCTGGTCAAACAGATCGTCGATCCGCGGCAACGGGTACTTGTTCTTCACTGTCCGCTTATTCAACTGCCTGTAATCAATACACAGCCGCAGTGAACCGTCCTTCTTCCGGACGAACAGGACAGGGGCTCCCCACGGAGACACGCTCGGACGTGCGAAGCCCTTCTCCAGCAACTCCTCCAACTGCTCCTTCAGCACCCTCAGCTCTGCGGGAGCCATCCGGTACGGAGCCCTCGAAACCGGCTCGGTCCCCGGAAGCAGATTGATCTCAAACTCAATCGCGCGGTCCGGCGGTAATCCCGGAAGATCGTCGGGGAAAACCTCAGGAAACTCTGCCACGACTGGAGTCTGACTGATATCTGCCCGCAGCGGTGCATCCTCCAGAGCAATATAAGCCAGAAAGCCCTCGCACCCACCCTGAAGGAGTCTCCACGCCTGCATGGACGACACGAACCCCAGAGGAGCTACGTCTCGATCGCCCACGTACTGGAAAGACCTCCGACCAGGAAGGTGGAACGACACCGACTTGGCGAAACAGTCGATGCTGGCATGACTAGCTGCAAGCCAATCCATCCCCAGGATGGCATCAAAATCCGACATCGCGAGCTCCACCAGCTCTACCGGAAACTCATGATCCGCGATCTCCACCGTGCACCCTCGGTACACAGAACTAAGGAGAATCCGGTCTCCCACGGGCAATGCTACCTCTAACACAGCATCTAGAGGAGCGGACGCCACACCCGTCCGTCTCGCGAAAGCGGGAGACACGAACGAGTGGGTGGCTCCGGAATCGAATAGCACATAAGCAGGAAGCTGGGAGATCTGAACAGTACCTCTAACCACGCTGCCGGATGCCTGGGCCTCCTCTGCCGAAAGCGCTGCCACTCGGCCCTGAACGAACTGAGGCTGAGGAGCAATGGCACGCCTCGCCTGCTGCGCTGGCTGCCTCCTCTGATCATCACGGCCACCCTGTGGCTGCTGCTGCTGACGCTGAGGCTGCTGCTGCGGCTGGCGCTGAGGCTGCTGCTGGCGCTGCTGAAACGGCTGCTGGAACGGCTGCTGCTGCAACTGCTGCTGCTGCTGAGGCATCACTCTCGGTCGGCCTGCGTCGGGGCAATTATACAGAATATGCCCGACGCGCTGACAGTGATAGCAGCGCCTCGTCTCCGGTCGCCTCGACTGGACCGGCACGGCTGCGATGGGTGCAGGGCCTCGCGCTGGCACCACATCTGCTGGGAGAGAGGGAGCCGCTGACTGCTCGAAGCGGGCCCTCTTCTTCTTCCGCTGCCCTCTGTCCTGGCCTCTGGGTGGCCTCTGGTCTGTCGGCGGGGTCGGAGCCTGCACCTGGATCCCGAGGTCTCTCTCGACAGTCTTTGCCCGTGAGACCAAGTCGGAGAACCTCGTGAATCCCTGGGCGGTGACGTGCACTCGGATGGCATTGCTCAGACCGAGCTCGAACCGACGGCACCTCGACACCTCATCCATCGCCAGGGCTGGAGCGAACCTGGACAGCCTCGTGAACCGCGTGGAGTACTCAGCGACGGACATGGTGCCCTGTGTCAGCTGCTCAAACTCCCGCTCCACTAGCTGTCGGGTCGAGTAGGGGAAATACTCCTCCAAGAAATATCCCCTGAAACCCGCCCAGGTGAGCTGCTCCAGTCCCTCTGGAATGTCAACTGATCTAGTAGCCCACCACTCGGCGGCGCTACCCTTCAGCATAAACGCAGCCAGGGAGACCCTCTGGCGGTCTGTGCATAGCATCGTGAAGATGGTATCCACCTCCATCAACCATCTCTCGGGAGCAAGGGGGTCCTCCGTCTGTCCTCTGAACTCGGGAGGGTGGAGCTTCAGAAAGGCTGAGAGTCCACTCTGCTGGACCCTCGCTGCTGCCTCTAGCCCCATCTCCCTCTCCTGAGGATCCTGACTCTGGCCGCCGGAATCTCCACCACGGGGACTGGGGGTGTATCAGGCACTACAGGCGGATCTGCCGCCAAGGGAACCTGCGGTACTGCCTCGCGGGCTGCCCGCAGCTCCTGTATCTCCCGTGCCTGATCTGCTAACATCCTCGTCTGGGTCTCCACCATATCTGCTAACCGCGCAATCGCGCGCTCCCAGGCAGGAGGCTCCTGCGCTGGTCCTGACCTCTCAGCTGAGGACTCACCGATAACATCCTCGACTCTGGCAGGTCCGGAGACCTCCAAGGGTCGAGAGGGACCACGTCCGCGTCGTCCTCTGCGAGGAGGCATATCAGCAACCTAAGAAAACCAGACACTAGGATCAGAATACGCATATAGAAATCCTAGGACTCATCTCTATCAAAGGAAGACATTTGGCTCTGACAGGACCAGGCTCTGATACCAACTTTTGTCACGCCCCAAGGCGGCCGTCCCCGGGACGCGGCAAGTGTATATATGATATCAGTGACAGGAAATCAATAATAAACCACAAACAATCACTAAAATGACACACAGATAAAAACAGGGCTGACATAATATATACACCGAATGCGGAAGCTAAAAGACTGAGTCTGTAGTCAAAACACACTACAGACTCGATACATAATCAAAAGTCCCGTGAGAGCCAACATGCCCATATATATACACAACAAAATCCAAATACAATCCAACTAAGTGCCCAAGCACAGAACATATACGTACAACAGAAAGAAGGGTGCTGATGGCCTCAAAACTCGTGGGACGCGGCGCTGCCCTCTGCCGGTGTAGTCGCTCGGGAAGCTCCTCCCTCAGAGATCACTGAAAAGACAATATGCGAGGGGTGAGCCACACGCTCAGTGAATAGCACAACCCATGCATACAGTTCATATTAACCACATTTAATCAATTCATAAGCCACAAGTGGCATAATATCACCATCCGGGGGTTCGTTCATCGCCGAACCCATACCCTCACCCTCACCCTCACCCTCAACAGGTGACCTAGGATGTTGGGACTTAGCGGGTTGATAATCATCCATTCATAATCCTGTGGGTCGTCGCATCGCCGGCCCACCATACCCTCACCCTCACCTCTCAACAGGTGACCTAGGCTCTTGGGACTGACTAGGCTGTTGGTTACCCTTGGTCCACCGATAGTCTCTCCTCACTCCGCGGTTGTTTGGCCACTCCCATGTTCAGCGCAGTCCTTCCAAGTCAGGAGGCGCCTACTAGTGGGAGCCCCTGCACGGGACAACCTGTCTAACGCCGAGGTAGTCTCTACACGGATCCGACGAGGGGAACAGAACAGCCTATCCATCGCATATGATCCAATCGGATCCGCTGACAGCACATCTCTAAGACTCTAATGTCTCGAATTCCTCAGAATTCCACCAGCGCGCATAACCAGGATGCGGGGAACATGCATTTATAATCATAATACAAGGGAAAATAGAGACCTTGGGAGGGTAACCTGAGGTCCCGATGTAGGACATCCGACAACCAAACGAGGAACACGGAGTACCCTAACCCGGGTCTCAATGTTAACCTTGCAAGGCCCCCCTTATATTCCCTAAGCATGCTATCTATTATTACAGTTCGCATTTAATTAAATAAACCAAACTAATAGGACGCATGCACAGGTCGGGCTTTCCTAGCATGATAGCGAGGTGGCAGGATGCATGGCTCATGCACAATCCTAAGGGTGCAAGTCCCTATCACACAATCTAGGGTGGCATGCAATTCTACACACACATCATGCTTACATGAGTTGTAATGGTAACAGTTAATATAACCATACGCCCCAAGGGAGATCGGTACACGCCCAAAGCATGTAACGCCTCCCAAACTGGGTTGGGTTGTCCCACTCACCGGGAATCGGGTCGACGCGCGACCGTCCGTCGAGATCTGCAAGACAAGGTATTAACTGGTTAGAATAAATCCACAATTATCCCAAAAATACATAACACACACAAACAAACCCAACACCCCCCCCGGCAACCACCCGCACGGCCGGCCACCACCCGCACGGCCACCCGACCGCCCGGACGCGCCGCCGCGCCTCAGCCCGCGCACTCCGCGCACCGCCCGGGGCCCGCGCGTCCACCGAGCCCAGCCGCGGCAGCCCGCACGCGCCCCGCACGCCGTGCGCACGCTCCACCCCGCGCGCGCCCCGCGCGCACCTCCGCCGCTCCGCCGCGCCCCGCGCACGCCTCGCGCACAGCTCCTCGCCCCGCGCCTCCTCCGCGCGCGCCCCAGCACCCGTGCGCTCCGCCAGCACCTCGCCAGCACCTCCGCGCCACCTCGCGCGTCCAGCACCTCGCCAGCACCTCGCGCGTCCAGCACCTCGGCCAGCACCTCCGCGCGCGCCCAGACCAGCGCCCAGACCAGCTCGCCATCAGCCCCTCGCGCACAGCACCACCCGAGCAGCTCGCACGCCTCGCACCGCCGCGACCAGCTCCCCCGAGCGCACGCCCGCGCGCACGCTCGCGCGTACGCACGCGCGCACGCCCAGCCGGCTCCTGCTCGTTGCCTGTGCTGCCTGAGGCCCCCAGCCCATCCAGCGCGCCCAGCACGACCAGCCCCACGCACCAGACCCGCGCACACCCACGCACACGCCGCGCGCACGCACACCCGCGCACGCACGCGCGCATGCCCGCGCGCGCCCGGCCTGCGCGCTGCCTGGCCGCTGCCGCTGCTCCCTGCTGCCCGGGACAGTCCCCCAGCCTGCCGAGCGCCTCCAACCACCCCTCCCACTGCCCCGACCACTCCAACCACCTCCGACCACCCTCCGACGACCCCCACCGCCACCAACCACCTCCCAAACACAAAACCCTCCCCTAGCAATCATCTAGACAAGAAATAAGAGGGAAAGGAGGCTTACCGAGGGGAGGAGGAGGTGTCCGGTGGATCTCCACGCGCCGAAACCCTTCCCACAAGCCTTCTCACGACCCGATCTATCACGGCCCTTGATTTGGCTCGAAACAGAGGAGAGAGAGGGGAGGTCGGGGAGGCTAGGATCGTCGGAACTCGGATTTGAAGACACCGGAGCGGAGATCGGGACCCGATCTACACTTCCCGTGCTTTAGGTTTTTGGTTTTGAGGGGTGTAGGGGCTCGAACGGAAGAAAATCGGAGGAGAGGAGAGAGAGAGAGCTAGTCGGGAAGATGATGAATAGTGAGATATTTTGATTCCTTTTAAGTAGAGCGCGACTTAAAAACCCGGATACGCCCCGGAACTGCGAAATTTTTGCAAACGATGCCAGAATTCGATGAAATTTTCATGAGTGGCTTAAAATGGCACCAGGACACATAATATGCAGTTAGATTTTCAATCGGAGTCCTCTAGCTCAGACGATAGCTAACAGTCTGAAATTATGCGGTTCCGATCGAAAAACCCTGAAAATTTTAAAACTGCTAAAAATGCTCCAATGATTGCCAATAGGCCAAAAAGTGACACATATATAACATTCTCCCCCCCTTAGGAAATTTTGTCCTCAAAATAAATACAAGTACATCTAAGAAGGGAAAAGATGTGGATACGCGTCACGCATGGCGTCCTCGAGCTCCCAGGTGGCCTCGGCACCGGAACGGTGCTGCCATCGCACCTTGACCAGCTGGACGGTCTTGGTGCGGAGCCTCTTCTCGCGGCGGTCCATGATCTCAATCGGCTGCTCCACGAAAGACAAGTCCGGCTCGAAGACGAGCGGCTCGAACGGAATGATGTGGGCAGGATCGTGGACGTATCGCCTCAGCTGCGAGACGTGGAAGACGTCATGGGCCTGAGCCAACTGTGGGGGCAGAGCGATGCGATAGGCCACCTCTCCAACTCGCTCGAGTATGAGGAAAGGCCCAATGAAACGCGGACTCAGCTTGCCCCGCACACCGAATCGGAAGATGCCCTTCATCGGGGACACCTTCAAGAATACATGATCATCGACCTCGAAGGAGAGCTCACGGCGACGGCGGTCGGCGTAGCTCTTCTGACGACTCTGAGCGACTCGGATACGCTCGCGGATCGTCTTCACCATCTCGGAGGTCTGGTGAATGATCTCTGGTCCCTCTAGCTGGCGCTCTCCGACCTCATCCCAACACAGGGGGGACCTGCAGCTGCGGCCATAAAGTGCCTCGTAGGGAGCCATCCGGATGCTCGAATGATAGCTGTTGTTGTAGGCAAACTCCACCAACGGAAGGTGCCTCTCCCAACTGCCCCCGAAATCGAGCACACAGGCCCGCAGCATGTCCTCAAGGGTCTGGATCGTCCTCTCCGACTGGCCGTCCGTCTGAGGATGAAACGCGGTACTGAAGTGGAGGTTCGTACCAAGGGCGTGCTGGAGGCTACGCCAGAACCTCGAAGTGAAACGCGCGTCTCGATCAGAAATGATACTGACTGGAGTGCCATGGAGTCGGACAATCTCGGAGACGAATAACTGCGCCAGGGTGTCCAGAGAATCGGTGAGTCGGATGGGGAGGAAATGAGCAGACTTCGTCAGCCGGTCGACGATCACCCAGATGGCATCGCGACCCGAGCGTGACCTCGGCAAACCCGAGACGAAGTCCATAGTGATCTGCTCCCACTTCCACTGAGGGATCTCAATGGACTGCAGCTTCCCCGCAGGGCGCTGATGCTCCGACTTCACCTGCTGGCATACTAGGCATCGGGCAACAAATCTGGCAATATCTGTCTTCATCCCGCGCCACCAGTAGCCGCGACGAAGGCCCCTGTACATCTTCGTGCCTCCAGGGTGCACTGTGTACCTCGAGCGATGGGCCTCGTCCAGAATCTTCCGCCTCAGCTCTGCGTCGTCGGGGATGCACACTCGGCCTCTGAATCTCAGGATCCCGTCTGCACGAATCTGGTAGTCCTGGCGCTCGCCCCGGGTGACGCCCTCAGAAAGGACTATGAAATGCGGGTCCTGAGCCTGAGCCGTGCGGATCTCATCGAGAAGAACCGGCTGCACCACCAGCCTGGCCAGAAAGCCACCCGCAGGGGTCTCCCGAACACTGATCCAGCAAGCGGCCTCCTCCAGAAGCCTCCAACGACGGACAGCCATGTGGGCGGCCATGCCCAGGGGCTGTCTACTGAGCGCATCTGCAACGACATTCGCCTTACCCGGATGGTAAGCGATGTCACAGTCGTAGTCTGTCAGGAACTCAACCCAACGCCTCTGTCGCATGTTGAGCTCCGGCTGAGACTGCAGATACGTCAAGCTCTTATGATCTGTAAAGAGCTCGAACTCCTCTCCGTAGAGATAATGCCTCCACATCTTCAGCGCAAATATAATCGCAGCCAACTCAAGGTCATGGGTGGGGTAGTTCTGCTCATGGGGCTTCAACTGACGAGACGCGTAAGCCACCACCTTACCGTACTGCATCAGGACGCCGCCCACACCCAACTGCGATGCATCTGAGTATACTGCGAACCCACCGCTCCCAGATGGAAGGGTAAGAACCGGCGCTGAGGTGAGTCTTCGCTTCAGCTCCTGGAAGCTCTCCTCGCAAGAAGGGGACCACTCGAACCGAACGTCTTTCCGAGTGAGGCGGGTAAGAGGAACGGCTATCTTGGAGAAACCCTCCACAAACCTCCTATAATAACCCGCCAAGCCCAAGAAGCTACGAATCTCTGTGGGGTTCGACGGTCGACGCCAATTCGACACGGCGAGCGTCTTCTCCGGGTCCACAGCTATACCCTCACCGGAAATCACATGGCCCAGAAAGGCCATCCGCTCCAACCAGAACTCGCACTTGCTGAACTTGGCGAACAACTGATGTCCAGCCAGAGTCTCCAAAACAGTGCGGAGGTGGTGAGCGTGCTCCTCCAGACTCCTCGAGTACACCAATATGTCATCGATGAATACTACCACAAAGGAGTCGAGGAAGGGTCGAAATACCCGGTTCATCAGATCCATGAAGGCCGCCGGCGCGTTCGTCAACCCGAAAGGCAGTACTCTGAACTCGTAGTGCCCGTACCGGGTGCGAAAGGCCGTCTTCGGAATATCTGACTCCCGGATCTTCAACTGGTAGTACCCCGAGCGGAGATCGATCTTGGAAAAGACACACGCTCCCTGAAGCTGGTCAAACAGATCGTCGATCCGCGGCAACGGGTACTTGTTCTTCACTGTCCGCTTATTCAACTGCCTGTAATCAATACACAGCCGCAGTGAACCGTCCTTCTTCCGGACGAACAGGACAGGGGCTCCCCACGGAGACACGCTCGGACGTGCGAAGCCCTTCTCCAGCAACTCCTCCAACTGCTCCTTCAGCACCCTCAGCTCTGCGGGAGCCATCCGGTACGGAGCCCTCGAAACCGGCTCGGTCCCCGGAAGCAGATTGATCTCAAACTCAATCGCGCGGTCCGGCGGTAATCCCGGAAGATCGTCGGGGAAAACCTCAGGAAACTCTGCCACGACTGGAGTCTGACTGATATCTGCCCGCAGCGGTGCATCCTCCAGAGCAATATAAGCCAGAAAGCCCTCGCACCCACCCTGAAGGAGTCTCCACGCCTGCATGGACGACACGAACCCCAAAGGAGCTACGTCTCGATCGCCCACGTACTGGAAAGACCTCCGACCAGGAAGGTGGAACGACACCGACTTGGCGAAACAGTCGATGCTGGCATGACTAGCTGCAAGCCAATCCATCCCCAGGATGGCATCAAAATCCGACATCGCGAGCTCCACCAGCTCTACCGGAAACTCATGATCCGCGATCTCCACCGTGCACCCTCGGTACACAGAACTAAGGAGAATCCGGTCTCCCACGGGCAATGCTACCTCTAACACAGCATCTAGAGGAGCGGACGCCACACCCGTCCGTCTCGCGAAAGCGGGAGACACGAACGAGTGGGTGGCTCCGGAATCGAATAGCACATAAGCAGGAAGCTGGGAGATCTGAACAGTACCTCTAACCACGCTGCCGGATGCCTGGGCCTCCTCTGCCGAAAGCGCTGCCACTCGGCCCTGAACGAACTGAGGCTGAGGAGCAATGGCACGCCTCGCCTGCTGCGCTGGCTGCCTCCTCTGATCAGCACGGCCACCCTGTGGCTGCTGCTGCTGACGCTGAGGCTGCTGCTGCTGCTGCTGGCGCTGAGGCTGCTGCTGCTGGCGCTGCTGAAACGGCTGCTGGAACGGCTGCTGCTGCAACTGCTGCTGCTGCTGAGGCATCACTTTGGGTCGGCCAGCGTCGGGGCAATTATACAGAATATGCCCGACGCGCTGACAGTGATAGCAGCGCCTCGTCTCCGGTCGCCTCGACTGGACCGGCACGGCTGCGATGGGTGCAGGGCCTCGCGCTGGCACCACATCTGCTGGGAGAGAGGGAGCCGCTGACTGCTCGAAGCGGGCCCTCTTCTTCTTCCGCTGCCCTCTGTCCTGGCCTCTGGGTGGCCTCTGGTCTGTCGGCGGGGTCGGAGCCTGCACCTGGATCCCGAGGTCTCTCTCGACAGTCTTCGCCCGCGAGACCAAGTCGGAGAACCTCGTGAATCCCTGGGCGGTGACGTGCACTCGGATGGCATTGCTCAGACCGAGCTCGAACCGACGGCACCTCGACACCTCATCCATCGCCAGGGCTGGAGCGAACCTGGACAGCCTCGTGAACCGCGTGGAGTACTCAGCGACGGACATGGTGCCCTGTGTCAGCTGCTCAAACTCCCGCTCCACTAGCTGTCGGGTCGAGTAGGGGAAATACTCCTCCAAGAAATATCCCCTGAAACCCGCCCAGGTGAGCTGCTCCAGTCCCTCTGGAATGTCAACTGATCTAGTAGCCCACCACTCGGCGGCGCTACCCTTCAGCATAAACGCAGCCAGGGAGACCCTCTGGCGGTCTGTGCATAGCATCGTGGAGAAGATGGTATCCACCTCCATCAACCATCTCTCGGAGCAAGGGGGTCCTCCGTCTGTCCTCTGAACTCGGGAGGGTGGAGCTTCAGAAAGGCTGAGAGTCCACTCTGCTGGACCCTCGCTGCTGCCTCTAGCCCCATCTCCCTCTCCTGAGGATCCTGACTCTGGCCGCCGGAATCTCCACCACGGGGACTGGGGGTGTATCAGGCACTACAGGCGGATCTGCCGCCAAGGGAACCTGCGGTACTGCCTCGCGGGCCGCCCGCAGCTCCTGTATCTCCCGTGCCTGATCTGCTAACATCCTCGTCTGGGTCTCCACCATATCTGCTAACCGCGCAATCGCGCGCTCCCAGGCAGGAGGCTCCTGCGCTGGTCCTGACCTCTCGGCTGAGGACTCACCGATAACATCCTCGACTCTGGCAGGTCCGGAGACCTCCAAGGGCCGAGAGGGACCACGTCCGCGTCGTCCTCTGCGAGGAGGCATATCAGCAACCTAAGAAAACCAGACACTAGGATCAGAATACGCATATAGAAATCCTAGGACTCATCTCTATCAAAGGAAGACATTTGGCTCTGACAGGACCAGGCTCTGATACCAACTTTTGTCACGCCCCAGGGCGGCCGTCCCCGGGACGCGGCAAGTGTATATATGATATCAGTGACAGGAAATCAATAATAAACCACAAACAATCACTAAAATGACACACAGATAAAAGCAGGGCTGACATAATATATACACCGAATGCGGAAGCTAAAAGACTGAGTCTGTAGTCAAAACATACTACAGACTCGATACATAATCATAAGTCCTGTGAGAGCCAACATGCCCATATATATACACAACAAAATCCAAATACAATCCAACTAAGTGCCCAAGCACAGAACATATACGTACAACAGAAAGAAGGGTGCTGATGGCCTCAAAACTCGTGGGACGCGGCGCTGCCCTCTGCCGGTGTAGTCGCTCGGGAAGCTCCTCCCTCAGAGATCACTGAAAAGACAATATGCGAGGGGTGAGCCACACGCTCAGTGAATAGCACAACCCATGCATACAGTTCATATTAACCACATTTAATCAATTCATAAGCCACAAGTGGCATAATATCACCATCCGGGGGTTCGTTCATCGCCGAACTCCATACCCTCACCCTCACCCTCACCCTCAACAGGTGACCTAGGATGTTGGGACTTAGCGGGTTGATAAACATCCATTCATAATCCTGTGGGTCGTCGCATCGCCGGCCCACCATACCCTCACCCTCACCTCTCAACAGGTGACCTAGGCTCTTGGGACTGACTAGGCTGTTGGTTACCCTTGGTCCACCGATAGTCTCTCCTCACTCCGCGGTTGTTTGGCCACTCCCATGTTCAGCGCAGTCCTTCCAAGTCAGGAGGCGCCTACTAGTGGGAGCCCCTGCACGGGACAACCTGTCTAACGCCGAGGTAGTCTCTACACGGATCCGACGAGGGGAACAGAACAGCCTATCCATCGCATATGATCCACTCGGATCCGCTGACAGCACATCTCTAAGACTCTAATGTCTCGAATTCCTCAGAATTCCACCAGCGCGCATAACCAGGATGCGGGGAACATGCATTTAGTAATCATAATACAAGGGAAAATAGAGACCTTGGGAGGGTAACCTGAGGTCCCGATGTAGGACATCCGACAACCAAACGAGGAACACGGAGTACCCTAACCCGGGTCTCAATGTTAACCTCGCAAGGCCCCCCTTATATTCCCTAAGCATGCTATCTATTATTACAGTTCGCATTTAAATCAAATAAACCAAACTAATAGGATCCATGCACCGGTCGGGCTTTCCTAGCATGATAGCAAGGTGGCAGGATGCACGGCTCATACACAATCCTAAGGGTGCAAGTCCCTATCACACAATCTAGGGTGGCATGCAATTCTACACACACATCATGCATACATGGTTATAAAATAACAGTTAATATAAGCTATACGCCCCAGGGGAGATCGGTACACGCCCAAAGCATGTACGCCTCCCAAGCTGGGTTGGGTTGTCCCACTCACCGGAAATCGGGTCGACGCGCGACCGTCCGATGAGATCTGAAAGACAAGGTATTAACTGGTTAGAATAAATCCACAATTATCCCAAAAATACATAACACACACAAACAAACATCCAACACCCCCCCCGGCAACCACCGCACGGCCGGCCACCACCCGCACGGCCACCCGACCGCCCGGACGCGCCGCCGCGCCTCAGCCCGCGCACTCCGCGCACCGCCCGGGGCCCGCGCGTCCACCGAGCCCAGCCGCGGCAGCCCGCACGCGCCCCGCACGCCGTGCGCACGCTCCTCGCCCCGCGCGCGCCCCGCGCGCACCTCCGCCGCTCCGCCGCGCCCCGCGCACGCCTCGCGCACAGCTCCTCGCCCCGCGCCTCCTCCGCGCGCGCCCCAGCACCCGTGCGCTCCGCCAGCACCTCGGCCAGCACCTCCGCCAGCACCTCGCGCGTCCAGCACCTCCGCCAGCACCTCGCGCGTCCAGCACCTCGGCCAGCACCTCCGCGCGCACCAGACCAGCTCGCCATCAGCCCCTCGCGCACAGCACCACCCGAGCAGCTCGCACGCCTCGCACCGCCGCGACCAGCTCCCCCGAGCGCACGCCCGCGCGCACGCTCGCGCGTACGCACGCGCGCACGCCCAGCCGGCTCCTACTCGTTGCCTGTGCTGCCTGAGGCCCCCAGCCCATCCAGCGCGCCCAGCACGACCAGCCCCACGCACCAGACCCGCGCACACCCACGCACACGCCGCGCGCACGCACACCCGCGCACGCACGCGCGCATGCCCGCGCGCGCCCGGCCTGCGCGCTGCCTGGCCGCTGCCGCTGCTCCCTGCTGCCCGGGACAGTCCCCAGCCTGCCGAGCGCCTCCAACCACCCCTCCCACTGCCCCGACCACCTCCAGCCACCTCCGACCACCCTCCGACGACCCCCACCGCCACCAACCACCTCCCAAGCACAAAACCCTCCCCTAGCAATCATCTAGACGAGAAATAAGAGGGAAAGGAGGCTTACCGAGGGGAGGAGGAGGGGTCCGGTGGATCTCCACGCGCCGAAACCCTTCCCACAAGCCTTCTCACGCCCCGATCTATCACGGCCCTTGATTTGGCTCGAAACAGAGGAGAGAGAGGGGAGGTCGGGGAGGCTAGGATCGTCGGAATTCGGATTTGAAGACACCGGAGCGTAGATCGGGACCCGATCTACACTTCCCGTGCTTTAGGTTTTTGGTTTTGAGGGGTGTAGGGGGCTCGAACGGAAGAAAATCGGAGGAGAGGAGAGAGAGAGAGCAAGTCGGGAAGATGATGAATAGTGTTGAGATATTTTTGATTCCTTTTAAGTAGAGCGCGACTTAAAAACCCGGATACGCCCCGGAACTGCGAAATTTTTGCAAACGATGCCAGAATTCGATGAAATTTTCATGAGTGGCTTAAAATGGCACCAGGACACATAATATGCAGTTAGATTTTCAATCGGAGTCCTCTAGCTCAGACGATAGCTAACAGTCTGAAATTATGCGGTTCCGATCGAAAAACCCTAAAAATTTTAAAACTGCCAAAATGCTCCAATGATTGCCAATAGGCCAAAAAGTGACACATATATAACACTAAAGTCGTATGGTCTAGTTCTGAAAATGTATAAGAGAATGTTAAAACAGTGTGGTTAATAATTTATGGTTTTAATATATAACATTTTGAAAGCAAGAATGTTTAGCGTTTTGTTGTTGCCATGTTTATAAGTTGTTTCAATGTTTGAATGCTTTAATATTTGTATGTTTATGTGTTGTTTCAATGTTTGAATGTGTGGGTTAATTTTTCAATGTTTCGGTTATTGCTTCAAAGTGACTTAATAAATTTCAATATTCAGCTCTTTGGTTTAAGGTTTCATTGTTTTAATGTTTGAATCACTGAAAAAAAATAAAGAATGAGATTAGTTTGCTAGTATTGACACTGACATTGTCGATATATAGCTAATCCATCGAAAGACAAATTGTCCACACACCCAGAAAATATCTGCAATGCATCTATCATGTGTAACGACATTGACAATGTCAATCCTCATATATCATATCAACAGTTGAACATTCGACACCCCAGTTAAGTGAGTGATTTCATTGATTGGTCCTTCGACAATGTTACCGTCGACATAAATACATATACTCAACAAACCTGGCATCGACAACAATTTAAAAGGCTAGGGGTTATTCTGTGTTCTGTTTGACACAAGGAGTGTCAATTGTCCTACGATATCGCGACGTTAGTAGTGTCGAACATGTTGTAGAGGCTACGTACAGATTGACTTCAGTGACCTCTTCGACATAGGGGTTGTCGATAGGTCTATGATATTTCAACCAAGGTAGTGTCGAGCAGGTTGATATGATAGAGGTATGCGCAAAATCCGAATATAAATGAATATTTTTAATAAAACCCGATTAATAGGGGTGTGCATCTGAAAGAGAGGGGTGCAATTAGAGGCACCCTACTTTCTTTCTCCCGCCTTTATGTCTTGTACCTTCCCTCTGTAAAGAAGCGGTCGCTCTTATGCTTTCTATTCAGATGTAATTGTTTTTTAACCAACTTTTTATACTCTTTGAAATTTCTCTAAGGCTACAAATTTTCTTTTTATGATAAATAGTGTCATATCTAGAATAATCATCAATAAATATGACAAAATATTTCAATCCCTATGTGTTTTTATATTTAAAGGTCCACATACATCATAATGAAGAATAGACAATAATTCATTTGACCTTTGTCATTTTAGTAAAAGGAAGTATTGTCTAAACATTTTTTCAGATATGCATGGTTCACATGTAAGAAAATCTATATTTATATTAAGTATTAAATCATTATTTGACTTTATTTTCATTTTATCAATATTTATGTGTCCTAACCTTAAATGCTAAATATAAGGATCATCAACAAATAAACAAATATCAACATAAAAATGAGAATCAATATTAGAAGCTAAGAGGAAGAAACAATTTTATTTTTCAAGTGAGGTATAATCTCCTTAGATGAGGTATATACCTCGATGAAATTTTTTTTACGTTTGTGTGCTAAAAATAAGCTCATTCAATTTAAATGGAGTGATATACATTTTTCATCAAAACATATACATAACTAGACAATGTTTACTATTTAAAAAATAAATAAAACATGTGGGACTGTCTGCAGGACTGTCTCTAGCATTTTCTTAAAAAATAATAGACATATTAGTATCTTTACCAAATTTCTCTTTACCATTAATTTATATTTATCTTTAAAATGAGGGGTAGTTCAGTCATTTCATTATCTGGATTGAGGTAAACAACTGCGGACTATTTTTTTGAATTTTTAGGGACATGAATGTTTGCTAATTTTAACATGGACTTACAGAAAAATACTCATGATAAACTTACAAAATAATTCTCATGTTTCTCATAATCGTGGATATCTTTAACCCATTATTTTATTTTCAGTGAAAGTGAAAGCAGGAAGTTTCACTTTAACTAGTATCATATATATATATATATATATATATATATATATATATATATATATATATATATATATATAATATTCAATAACATGGAATATAAAATGGAATAAACAAAGACCCACCTAACGCCATAATTGATTGAAAGATTGTGAACCTCATTTTTTAAATCCATTTACAGAGCATCATCAATAATGCTGAAGACATAAACATAGACCCACCGGACGTGACAATAATAAATTATTAAATGGGGTTCGTCGGAATCAACTGTTTAATACCAGACTATGCTGAAGACGTATAAGATTGACATATATGTTGTATGCAGGCTTATGTATATGTACAGAGGCCTGGGCCTTTGCCGATTTGATGTCCAGAGACAGGGTCGGCATTGAGATTAGTGAATTTAGATGGGATCCTCAACCAATCTATAAAATGAAGGCCTTAAGACATTTGCATTATAAAAAAATTGAATGTAAAAAATTGTTTTCTATAAGGTTAAAATAAAAATATCTCATAAAAAATGAAGAATAACAAATGTAAAAAACTTATGTTTTTAAAAAATAAAAAATAAACAAAAAACCAAAAACAAAGCAGTAAAAATTATAGCAAAAATTGGAGAACTAAAGCATATTCAAAGGGGAAAATACTTTTTTTTTCTTTAGAAAAAGAATAAAAAATTCTTAAATCAAGAGATTTTTTTGTTAAAAAATTATTTTTTTATAAATAGATAAATATATCTTATAAAATAAGAATAAAAAATATGGAAAAGATTTTAAATTAAAAATTAAAATAAAATTAAGTAGATGAATACATACGTTTAAATTAAAAAAAAAATTATATCAAAATGCTTTTATATATGGGTATGTTAGCGTTTCCCTTTCTTATGTCCCGTACTTATATAGAGCCATTTTTTGCACACAAATATAAATGGACGGCAACTCATGGGAGATACCTTTATCCCCTACCCCTTGTATGGGGTGTGATATTGGGTTATTCGCTCCTTATAGTTATACTATAATAGATAACAATTCTGATTGAATAAGCAATTTTTTGTTTGGTTATATTTTTTGTTATTCTTATTGAAAAACGTAAAAATGATTTTTTTTGTTGTTTGATTAATCTTGGATAAAGTGATGATAAATGGTTGATAAGGGATGAATAAGAGTTTATGACTTTTTAAATGAGAACTATACCCCTGGGAATAATGTGAGAAATGTATGATTGATTTGATAGATATAACAGTTTTTTAAATATGTGTGAGACTGTTAGGTGAGATAAAATGACAGAGAATGATTTTTTTATTCATTGGCATGGATAAGGCCTCATAAGCAATTTTAACATTTCCTTAGAATAGTTATCAGTTCTTATCCTAGCTATCAGGATTTATTCTGTCAAAACAAACAACTTTTTTTTACTATTTTTCTGTATTTTTTTGTTATTCTGGACTTATTTCTCATGCTTGGAAGGCTCTGTGTAAGGGGCTTATTCTTATTCGCAAACATATCCGTCAAATTCCAGCTGAGTTGACAAAGGTTGAT
Organism: Acorus gramineus; assembly: GCA_030737835.1. Classification (NCBI taxonomy): domain Eukaryota; kingdom Viridiplantae; phylum Streptophyta; class Magnoliopsida; order Acorales; family Acoraceae; genus Acorus; species Acorus gramineus. The sequence goes on along the minus strand of CM060847.1, from coordinate 17,390,139 downwards.
TTAATTTGGGAGATACCTCACGCATTCCTACTTTTTTAAATATGGAATTTGTCGCTTTAGACTATCGTCTATCAGATGTAGTCTCTAATGGAACTTGGAATACTCCAGTTTTACAACTTATTTTTTCAGTTTATTGGGTGCGGGTGATTTTGGAATCACCTACACCGCGGAATGATACTACCAAGGATTCCTGTTGGTGTTGGGAGGAGTCTGGAGTGGAAAGACCCCAAACTAGAGACATTGATAATGTCCTAACCCCTTCACGTGGTGGAGTTGCAGATCATGGATGGAAGCAAGTTCGGAAACTCCCTGTTTTGCCGAAGCTGAAGCTATTTATGTGGAAGGTGTTGTGGACAAGGTTGCCAACTCGGGTATACCTGGATTCAATAGGAATATACATTTGCCCCATGTGTGAAATGGCTTTGGAGACTGTTTTTCATCTATTTGCAGATTGTCAATTTGCAGCGGATTGTTGGAAATAAATTCCTTCATCTTGTTATCCTCCTATGCGTATCTGGCAGGAATCGAGTTGGAATCACCTTTTGCATCCTGAATTGTGGAGAAATGGAATTCGAAAAGTGGAGAATCAGATAATATTTGTGGCTATGTTATGGTCGATATGGAAGGCACTTAATAGGAAAGCTTGGCAGATGAATGTTGTCGATTAATTGCGCATGTGGATTCTCCTCAACTGACTCATGTTCAGCATATTCAGATTTGTCAGCATAATCAATATGCGGGAAGTGAGATGATATTCTCATTCAGGGAGCAACGTTACTTATGTTATAACTGACATTGATCCCTATTCTAAAGCCGCAGGAGTGGGATATGTTATTGTTCAAGATCAACCGTTCTCAGTAGTTGGGGCTGGATACCTCAGTTGGCTGTGGACTTCCCCAATGAGTGCTGAAGGAGAGGCTATCCGTCAGGGAATATAGTTTGCGCGTCAAAGGTCAAGCGATGGTTCACTTTTTACAGCAAGTCTGCAACCTTGTCCTGGACCCCCTCAATTTCAAGAGATGTTGCAGACTATTAGGCAAAATATGCGACCGGGGGAACCTGTTTTTGTGGTGAAAGTTAACAGGGAGCATGTTCAAGCCCCTAATGCTTTAGCTAAATTTGCTAGAAGAACACAAAGTTCTAAGTTCAATGAATACTTACTGGATGACCACATCAGGGGATGTGTTCAACGAATATATGATAGATACCGTACATGAATGTATATGTTTTGCTCAGGGAGATGGTTCTCCTCATTTTTTGTAATAGTTATCTGAACTTTTTTGTATAACAGAATTGCCTGGGTTTTCCTAGGTAAAAATAAAATTAAAAAAAAAAAAAACTCCATCAATTATTTATTTATTTTTATCGTTTTGAGATCCAAATATTTGTTTGCAAGGAAAAAAGTGGTATAGCTATGGCACAGCATGTCACAATAAATTGATATTTGTATTCCGAGTCCCCCTACAATTGTGTTATTCCATCAAATCTACTCCACTGGTATAAAGGTGCCCAGAGTCAAATCACCTATCATCACCTCTATTAAATCAGATGATTCACATGTTAAATCATTTTTTTATTTTTTATAAATCTTGATTTACATCTCATTCTTTGTTATCAACAAAACAACAAAACTCTATTATTGCATTTCTGAATGAGAGAATAACTAAAAACACAACTATATTTATATTTGAATAGTTATCTATCATAGAATATCTTATGTCATTACCCAAACGGAACTTTAGACTTTTCCGCTATCCAATTTTGTATAAGTTCCTCTTGTTATCAAGTTAACTTAAGAATTAAAATTAGTTTACTCAAATGAAAAAAAATGCATTTCTAATTTGGAGTATGAATGATACGATTCAACATAGGGCCAAGGTCATAATTCTAATGTATATTCTTAATGTAAAAATTGCAAATTTTTGAACGATGCAGAATTGAATTTGAAACAAGGATCACGTGTTGAATGATTATTGGTTTTATGTGTGTTATAACATTGAATAAAGATGAATATCTTGAAAATATTTTTGAATGCCTTTCAATTCCATAAACATTGTTTCTATGTTTGGTTAATGATAATTTTATGTGTTCAAATATACAAGAGTTTACCCATTGTTTCACACCGATTTCACAACGATATGAACAAATTTTTTTTTTTTTTTTTTATATACAGCGAATTCTACAAAGAGACGTCATTTCAGTTATTTTTTCTTATTTTCTGTTACTTGAATTTTGGTGGCACTTTTGTTTACTAATACGTTGTTGTTGCCCTGCCCACCTCCTCCCCCGCCCCAACCTTGCTTTGGCCTCTTTTTCTCTCTCTCTCCCCCCACCCTGGGTTCCTGCCCTTTGCCCCCGCTCCACCCTGCCCTCCTCCAACCACTCTCTCTTTCATTCTTTTCTCTCCCCACCACCAAAAAATATTTATGGGTGACAGGATTGGATTTTTAGGTGGTGGGATAGCCCCTCCCATTTTTTCTTGTTTTACTTCTCAACAATCTTACCATATTTACCAGATAACAAATCCTTTCATGATTAATTAATACAGAAATTTTCCATCGTAATATATACCTGACCTATAATCCAAGGTTTAAAAACTATATATATATAATAAAAAATTTCTGATCAAACAAGACCAAAGTAACATCCAGAGCCAAATAATGGCAAAACTCCAATAACTATAATAAAGATATACAATCAATAGAGAGATGGATCGGATAAGCATTTTCTTGTTGAAACCGTCTTTTAAACACACACAATTCTCTCTTCTTGTTTTTTTTGTTTTTAAACTTTTTTCACGGAAAATGTTAGACTCAGTCACATTCATAAATCAAAACTCAGACTTCATATGTTTTCATTTTTTTTTTAAATAGTAAACATCATCTAATGAGGTATATGTTTTGATAAAAAGTACATATATATCGCTCTATTTCAAATTGAATGAAACTATTTTTAGTAAGTGTAAGAAAATATTTAATGTGGTATATATAACATCTAACGAGGTATATGTTTCACTGGATTTCTAACGTGGCATATAGGACTGTGTTTTGGACTGAGAAAAAAATTAAGTATAACAACACTCTTTTTTCACGTACTTCACTTGCACACAATACTTGTAGCATTTGAGGGACCTTCCTTGGGTGAGGCCCTAAGCAGCTGCCTACTGGGCCTACAACAAAAATGCAAATCCATACAAATCTCTAAGTAAATAACAAAGATACAAATCAACACAAAACATTAAAGAGTCTTAGACATTACAAGACAAATAAAAATGGTTTTTTTTTTATTGTTAAATCCATGTAAACTATGTTATTTAGTGATCAATCCCTCCCTTCTTTATATTTTTTTTTTAAGTCCTGAGCTTCTAATGTCTGAATATTCAAAGGATATTCCATATGCCATTAATTTGTCAAATAAAATTTTTATTTTTGAGTTCCTATAAACTATGTTATTTAGTAAGCAGTCTCTCCATTCTTCATATTTCATTTTAAATCTTCAACTTTAAATGTCATTAGTCCCTCAACAAAATATTTGTATAATTTTGTAAGTATTTTGATATTTGGAACTTAAATACAGAATGTTCGATAAAATATTTAAAACAAAACTGTATTTGCATTGTCAAGTGTTTAATGAACATTTCAGTGTTATTCAACATTACATATGCCTACTCAATTTGAGATTGCATTATTTTACAGCCTAGTTCATGAAAAATTTATTTTGCATGATTCTAAATTTTTATTTGTTTAGAAACTTATGCAAAATCCGCGACAAATGTCAATGAAATGTCCTATGAGATTGGTATCTCTCCTGTTCAATGTCAAATGTTAACAAATGCATCTCAATGTTAGATGTAGGTGGCCTTGGTGAAGATGTTATTATCTGGACAGGGCACAAAACTGGCAGCATCTCCTCTTCCTTGGCCTGGAATCACCTAAGACCATCTTGCCCAAGTCTCAACTGGTGTAAGACAATATGGCAAACTTCTCAGCCGCCTTGATATAGCTTCCTCTGTTGGCAAGCTGCATTGAACAAACTTCCTTCTTTGGACCGGTTGCTAAGCAAAGGGCTAGTTTTAGAGTCTCGCTGCTCTCTCTGTCGAGTAGAACAAGAAACCATCTCCCACCTCTTTATTCACTGTTCTTACTCTGCTTTTGTTTGGAATGCCATTTGCAAGGCCTTGGGTTTCAGATTTGTTAGATCAAGTAATCTCCAAGAACATATGATGCAGATTTCAAAGCAGGGTATTTCTGAAGCTGAAAGGAAGGTCATTCATTTTATCATTGCAAAGACCATGTGGGCAATCTGGATTGAGAGGAATTCCAGGGTGTTTCGCTCTCAATCAATCCACAAACAGTGGTTAGTCTGTAAGGTGCTTGAGGAAGGTCGTTTCCTGTTCAGAAATAAGACTCTAGAGGCCCCATTAACTCCCTTAACAGCCAAAATGTCGACCATCTTTGGCATGCATTTCATAGAGAAGAGCACTTCCATTCAAGAGGTTCGATGGCTATTCCCCTCTCCTGGCTGGTTGAAAGCAAACTCAGATGGGTTTGTCTCCGATGATCATTTTGGTTATGGGGCATTGATTCGAGACCACCATGAGGACTCTTTTGAGGCTTTATCAGCAAGAACAAGAGCCTCCTCAATCAATTTGCTTGACCTTAAAGGGGTGGTCGCTGTTATAAAGCTAAGTATTGTGCATGGGGCCTCTAAGGTATGGAGCGAGAGTGACTCTATAACAGCCATTTCATGGTCACAAGGGAGGGGATCAATCCCATGGTATTCTTTCAGGGATCTACGGGAACTCCACAATCTAGTGGGTCAATTGCAACTCTGGAAAATCTCACATGTATTGAGAGAGGGTAACAATGCTGCTGATTACCTTGCAGCAGCACAGTCTGAAATTGGTGTCACACGGATTCGCCCGGAGCAGGTCAATGATGAATTTCTTGAACACTTATCGGACGACAAAGTGGGTAAAGTCCAGTTGAGAAGAAGTTAATCAGCAACACATCAAGTTTGTAATGGAGGTCTCTAGTCTTTAATTTGTATTTTGGTATAGGCATTGAAATCCTACTTCTCCTTTCATATTCTCTGTAATCCTTCCTTCTCTGTACATTTTCTTCCTTTTTTCAATATAAATCAATTACCCAGCAAAAAAAAAAACTTAGAGTTGTGATCCCTGCACCAAGCATGATAAGTGGTTGCTTGCATTGCCAAACATGGGACGATGGCTAGAGTGAAACTGCGGCTGCTTGCCAATATGTCGCTGCAAAGTCACACAAGCTCGGTAATATCAGGCTCCGAGCCACACATGAGATATGAAACCTCCACATGGATACCAATTGAATATAAATACATCTTTGGTTGGTACTCTCGTCCTCAATTCAAATGCCACAAAAAAATTGAATCTTAGGAAATATTGAGAGCCACCAAATAGCCTTCCATAGCTGCACATGGCGGGTTGCGAGAACGTACATCATTGTTTCCCCAAACACCACTCTGTAATGCAATCAGACCAAAGTCAGGGAGAGGTGGGGGCGAAGCATCCAGTCCACCTAGTATTTTGAGAGTAGTTATAGCAGCTTATCTTCGCACGAAGCGTCATCTCATACTATTTTATTTTGCGGATACTTGTAGCAACTTGTCTTCACACCAAGTGAAGGATCCTATGGGATTGTTGTAATACATAGAAATGACAAAGACCATCTTATATAAAATAAATAATATCAAATATCAACTATAAAATGGATAGCGACGAGGAAAGAAATTCTCATGACATCATGAGACACATAGACATCATAACCACAACTATAATTCATGCTTTTTCTCCCTCCCCCTCTCTGGCCCTCCGCCAGCTCTTCGCCCCCGCTCCGCCCTGCCCTCCTCCACCAAATCTCTCTCTCTCTCTCTCTCTCCACCACCAAAAGAAATTTCTAGGTGGTGGGATTAACCCTTTCATTTTTTGTTTTGTTTTACTTCTCATCAATCTTACCATATTTCCATTATCATAAAACAAATTCTTTTGTGATTGACTAATAAAAAAATTTATGATGTCTGCATTAAGCAGACCCAATATATATATGCCAAACTTAAATTCTGAAGAAATAATTCAATCGATGAGTGCAAACGCAAAGGCCACTCCATTGTAACACCTGACCTATAATTCAAGGTTTAAAAACTATATAACAGTAAAATTTCTAATCAAATAAAATAGTGATATAGAAAAACAAAATGACTATAATAAACATATACAAGCAATAGAGAGATAGATTGAATAAGCATTTTCTTGTTTAAACCATCCCTCTAAACACACACAATTCTCTCTTCCTTTTTTTAAAAAACTTTTTTTTCACACGCTTCAGTCGGACACAATAAATAAAGAACAAAAATACAAACTGATACAAAACTCTATAAGAGTCTTAGGAATATTTTCTTGTTGACAACATCCTCTAAACACACACAAATCTCTTCTTTCTTTCTTTTTTCTTTTTTTCCTTTTTTCCTTTTTTTTTTTTTTTCTTTTTTTTTCTTTTTGCACAATACATAAATAACAAAGATACAAATCAACACAAAACATTACAAGACAAATAAGAATAATAGTTTTTCATCTCTTCATGACTTCACATTTGATAGATGTATCATCAATTCACCTACAAAATAGAATAGTATAACTTCATTTAGCTGGTCATCTTTTGTCAAAAGTCATAAAATAATTCAAGAAGATAATTGAATTACATTGATTTCACGCAATAAGAGTAATCAAATCATTCTCCTTAATAATTGTAGCATGTGAGGGACCATAGATATGGAGAGATTTAGCAACAAAAGAAGGACTGATATATGATAAATTATACCTCAATCTTTAATAAGAGGATGAATAAATGACAATTAAAGGGGAAAAAGTAGCATAAATAAGAAATATTATAGTAAATTCAGATATTTTCAAATTGAATAATATGTACATTTATCATAAACTATACAAGTCTTGGACTCCCTTTTCTTATGCAACTTTTCATATATTTACTAAAATTTCATTCATGTTTTCTGCTACATTAAGTTATATATGTTTTACAATTAATAATACAACAATAAAACAGTTTTACATGTAAATGAATTACTCTTGTTGAATACCACAATTTTATATTTCATTTTCCGTATTAGATAGTTCCACAAACAGACATAACTTTTTTGTACTAAAGCAACAAATGAAACTAGATAACATCAAACATCACAAAGAATGCTTCACTTGCATGTTCCCCATAAAACCAAATATGATAAAGTGTTTTAAAGTAGGCCTTAATTAATCCAGACATTACTCAACTCAATGAATCTAAAATGATATTAAAAAGTAAATAAAACTTGAGCAAAAGTGGAGGTCAAATGAAGAAAATATGATAAAGTGTTCTCTACATCCCTTGTTTGTTAGCTTGCTAGATTAATGTAGTTGAAGGCCAAAGCTATCAATCAGGCCTTAAACATGAATCCTTAACTCTGTTAATATGAAGTTGAAGGCCAAAGCTATCAATCAGTCCTTAAACATGAATCCTCAACTCTGTTAATGAGCTAAAACCTCTTTTTAATCCATGAACAAGCATGATTCCTTCTTATTTTATATGAGGCTTTTGACATAATCAAATCATTCATGCCTATTGTCAAATGCAGTAAGTATTCATCATTGATATACATCAAAATAAACACACAGATTACTATATTACAGGCAGGTTGAAAATCAACAATAGCATAACAACATTAAACAACAGAACTATAATGAAGAACTGAGACAGAGAAAATAAAGGCCAAATAAATAAACTTAATGCTCCAATTAAAAGATCTACTAAGTTTGAATAATTGATATTACCAGAAAGGTATTACTAAGCTCACAAGTAGAACATAACAAATAAAAAATCAATGCAAATCCCTAATTCAAAATCAAATATATGCAGATGAAGGTAGACCAAGTAATCAGTAAATGTATCATCCTAGAAGCAACAACAACGTAATAGTAAGTGCCACCAAAATTCAAGTAACAAAATGATAAGATAAATAATTTATTACCGCAATCTAAAGGTCATCTTGTAGATCCTCTTCTTCTTCACCACCACCATGATGATTGTTGATACCATTCTCTAAACACTCTCTCTCTCTCTCTCTCTCTCTCTCTTTTTAATTTTCAATTTTTTTATAGTCATATCACTCACACAATACATAAAATACAAAAATACAAATCAATACAAAACTCTAGAAGAGTCTTAGGAACATTTCTTGTTGACAACATCTTCTAAACACACACAACTCTCTCCTTCTTTTCATTTTTTTTCTTTTTCTATTTTTTTCTTCTTTTTTTCTTTTTTCCTTTTTTTTCTTTTTCTTTTTTCACAATACTAGATAATAAAGATACAACACAAAACATTAAAGAGTCCTATACATTACAAGAAAAATAAGAATAATAGTTCTTCATCTCTTCATGATTTCACATTTGATAGATGTGTCATCAATTCACCTAAAAAATAGAATAATATAACTTCATTTAGCTGGTTATCTTTTGTCAAATGCACAAAATATTTCAAGAAGATAACTGAATTACATTGATTTCACATAATAGGAGTAATCAAATCATTCTCCTTAATGTTTGTAGCATGTGAGGGGCCACAGATACAGAGATATTTAGCAACAATAGAATGAGCAATATATGGCAAATTATACCTCACTCTTTAAGAGGATGAATAAAAGACAATTATAGGGGGGAAAAGAAGCATAAACAATAAATATTACAGTAAATTCAGAGATTTTCAAATTGAACAATTTGTACATTCATCATGAACTATACAAGTCCTGGACTCCCTTTTCTTATGCAACTTATCATTTATTTACTAAAATTTCATTCATGTTTTCTGCTACATTAGGTTATATGAGTTTTACAATTAATAATACAACAATAAAATAGGTTTATATGTAAATGAATTACTCTTGTTAAATACCACAATTTTATTTTTCGTGTTCCAAATTAGATAGTTCCACAAACAGATATATTTTTTCTATACTAAAGCAACAAATGAAAGTAGATAACATCAAACATCATAAAGAATGCTTCATTTGCTTGTTTCCCATGAAACCATCTGGAGGTCTGGTAGTTTAAACTAGGCCTTAATTAATCCAGACATTACTCAACTCAATGAATCTAAAATGATATTAAAAAGTAATTAAATAATTAAAACTTGAACAAAAATGGTGGCCAAATGAAGAAAATATGACAAGTGTTCTCTAGATCCCTCTCCCACGGTTAGCATGCTAGTTTAATGAAGTTGAAGGCCAAATCTATCAATCAGTCCTTAAACATGAATCCTCAACTCTGTTAATACGAAGCCAAAGAGCTAAAACCTCTTTTTAATTCATGAACAAGTTCTAATTGATTGTTTCTTCTTATTGTGTATGAGGCTTTTGGTATAATCAAATCATTCATGCCAATTGTCATATTGAGTAAGTATTCATTATTGATATACATTAAAATAAACCCACGGATTTCTATATTACAGGCAGGTTGAAAAGCAACAATAGCAGAACAACATTAAACAACAGAACAATAATGAAGAACTGTGACAGAGAAAATAAAGGCCAAATGTATAAATTTAATGCCCCAATTAAAAGATCTACTAAGTTTGAATTATTGATATCACCGGAATGGTATTACTGAACTCACAAGTAGAACAGAACAAATAGAAAAGCAATGCAAATCCCTAATTCAAAATCAAATATATGTAGATGAAGGTAGACGAAGTAATAAGTATATGTATCATCCTAAAAGCAACAACAACGTAATAGTAAGTACAACCAAAATTTAAGTAACAAAATGATGAGATAAATAATTTAGTACCGCAATCAAAAGGTCATCTAGTAGATCTTCTTCTTCTTCACCTTCACCATGATGATTGTTGATATCATTCTCTAAACACACACAAATCTCTCTGTTTTTTTTTTTTTTCGTTTTTTTTCATTTTTCATTTTTCAATCTTTTTTTTTTATACATTCACTTCACTCACACAATACATAAGAAAACAAATATAAAAATCAGCATGAACTCAGAAGAGTCCTACCCCATAGAGATATGGGTTAAAGAAATATTTTCTTGTAGATAGCATCCTCTAAATGCCCACAAATCGCACTATTTTCTCCCTTTTTTTCATTTTTCCTTTTTTTTTAAAATTTTTTTTCTTTTTTTCTTCTTTTTTTTACTCTCATTTCATTCACACAAAATAAATGAAAAAAAAAAACAAATTCACAAAAAACTCTAAAGCGTTCTAGTCCCCATCAAAACGCCACTTTTAAACATCACAAGAGAATTAAGAAGAATAGTTCTTCAGCATTTCATGACTTTGCTTCAGTATCATCTGATAGAGACCTACAACATTGAATAGAAAATAATTTGTTTAGCTGGACATCTTTGCCAAATGTCACAAAATAATTTGAAAAAGTATCAAATCACATTGTTTCTCATGATAGAAATTAAATCAATCTCTTTAATATTTATAGTTAATGACTCTAGATATGAATAGATTTAATGAAAAAAAAAAGTGATGGACAAATGTGACAAATTATATACCTCAATTAAAGAGGGTGAATGAATAAAGTTATAGGGTAAAACATGATAAACAAGAAAAAGAACAACTTGTAGATATCATTATTAGAATAAAATGGAGGTATATATATACTTAAGCCTGGAAAGAGGCAGTTCACCAAAAAAAAAAAAAAAAAAAAGAGTAATAGAAACCTAAATAAAATGGAGGTTACAAAAAGGAAAGATGTTCAACTCTACATCTCTGTCATGGATGTGCATGATTTTTTCTATTTGTTTCTCTTATAGAAGTGATGATTTTTACAAAATCAAATCATTCATGTTGAGCAACATTTTCATTAAATATTCATGGTCGATATTCAACAAAATAAATAGATGACTTTCTATATTACATATAGATTGAAAATCAACAACACAACAACAATAACATTAAACAGAGAATTCAACCAACAGTTTAGTAGTTACAAAGAACTGAGATTAAGAAAATAAAGAGGCATAATAACATAACCAGAAGATTATTAATTTGGAAAAGATTTTTTTTCAAGAGAAGAATAGATATCAGAAGCTAGATTGTTATCAGAAAGATATTACTGAACTCAAAAGCTGAACCTAACAAATATGGATAATCGATGCAAATAATTTGACATCAAATACATGATGAGGAAGTTAGACAAAGTGAACTGGAAAACATTTTGTCCTAGCATCACCAACATATGTAACAATAGAAAAAGAATTGATGGATAATTTATTACCTCAATCAAATAGCATCATATTTCATCATCTTCACCATCATCATCATCTTCACCATCATATTTCATCATCTTCAACTTGTCTACTTCATGTGCTTCAAAAAGGGGAATGAAACGGGTCTTGCTTTTTTCATCATCCCAAACCAACCCTTCCAACCATTCCTTTTCTCCCTCTATCATTTCCAGGTTGCTTTTTTCATTTTTTTTGTTTTTTTTTTAAAAAAAACGTCGACTCGTCGATCGCACGGTCGACGACGGGGGCGCACGGGCGCACCCCATCGCCCCGTATATATATATATATACTATCTATAAAAGCATCAATCCTAAAAAAGCATTAAATGAACAGAAATACCCTTATCAAATCTGTAAATTTCATCTTTGTCCCAAATGATGATTATTATTCACATATAACAAATGATATTTCAAACATCCCTTCATTGCTGAAACTGCACCTCATTGAAACATTGTGACCCTTCGTCTTCCCCTCTCTTCGCCAAAATGCCGGACGCTCGTATTCCACTGGGTTCTCTTTATCTTTGCATAGGCCGATGTGATCACAAACACATATTCATGAACCATTCATCTAAACAACTTCTCATTTGTGGAGCTTCCTGTTTTGAACTTGCAGAGGATTTCTTGGAGGATTATATTAGGCAGAACCAGTTGCTTCTCTGTTTTCCTCTGACTATTGACATACTCAAGCAGTTGGGTGAGGAAAAGAGAAAGGTTGTTTTAACAATCATGGATGATGTGTCAGATGAGAAATCGCTGAAATTAATCAGAACTTTGAAATCTGCCGCATCTGCAAATCGCGACTCATTGTTTAGTTATGTTGGAGTCAAACAGTGGGAAGAGTTTGCTGACACGTTTGATGTAATAAAAATACAGAACTGCCAAGATTGGTTGTCTTGGATGGAAATGAAAAGTACTTCTTGGTAAGAGTTATCTCACTTTCTAAAGCATATTTGATTTTCTTCATTTTGCCTTTGATTTTACAATACTCATCATGTTGCCTGTTCAGTTACCTCATTGGTTTTTGAATATTTAATTGTTCAATTTTAGGTAGTCATCCGCATGTAACTTTTGCAAAGACCAGCTATAGAAAATCATAAGCATGTCTACTTCTTCGGTTGTTACTAGGGACTTCGAAAGTGGGTTCCTTTGTGTTTCTGGTTATGGATTTTCATAGACTTCCTTCAAAATGTTCTAGATAATACTTCACGCCCAACAAAGACACTCCCTGCCCAAATCCCCTTATCTGTTATGAAATTTTAGGGTTTGGTTCCACTCTTTTTTTTTTTAGTAAGGTTACTTTGTGGATGTTCTGATATAGATTTTCACAATTTTTGGGCTCAATGTATTTAGACATGAAACTGATTATGTGGTTGTCCAAATTGATTTTTTCAATATTTTGTTCTTTATTTGCCCACTTCCTTTTAAGGTTGCTGCTTGGGACTTTGAAGGTGTGTTCTTTTGTGTGTTTGGTTATGGATTTAGTTAGATTGTCTTACAAATGTTCATTTATTTATTTTTTTCTAACCCAATAAAATCGCTCCCTGCCCAATTCCCTTTCACTCTTATAATTTTTTTTTGTATACTGCCACTTAGTTTTTGAATAGAGCAAGCTTGTAGATTTTCTGCTGTGGGTTTAGACAATTTATTTTAATGTATTTAGTAATGAAATGGATAATGCGGTTTTTCAAATGGAATTTTCAATATTTTTGCCCAGTTCCCTCTACATTTGTCACTTGGTCTCCCAAGGTGGGCTCATTTTTGTCTATGATTGTAGATTTTGTTGGACTGTTCATATTTTTTTTGGTCTGGCCTAACTAAAGCACTCCCTGCCAGTACTCTTTCTCTCTTATTTTTATTTGTATCAATTATGATTTTTTGAGTTGGGTTAGTTTGTGGATGTTCTGATATGTGTTTATCTAACTTTTTTTCTTATTTTGTAGAACATATTTAAATTTTGCCAATTAGTTGCAATGCAATTGGTTTTCATTATGTTGGTGGTGGCGAGTCATGTCTGATGTGGGCTTCGATTTTAATACTTGTTCAATAGAACATGTATATTTTCTCAAATTCTAATTCTTCCAGTGCTGTTCTTTTATGCTCCCAGTAGTTGCAGATTCAGCAGTCAACAAATTGGTGGAAGACAAAGCATTTCATTTTGTTGCTTGATAGATTGAGACTGCCAGGTATTCATTTACTTTGTTTTTCATTATGTTGGTTGGGGAGAGAAAATCATGTTTAATAACAATCTAATCATTTTTTTTAGGGCTGACCTGAAACTATGGCCGACTCAGTCTAATTGTCTACCAGTATGATGTAGATTGAAGATCCATTTGAGTCTCGCTTTGAACCATGTGTGTGGAAATTATGCTTCAAAATTTACTGATGGTTATGACAATTGTAATAATTATAGGCAGTCACATAGTGTATATTTTTTTTTCCCCTTTTTTGCATCTTCTCGGACATCAAACATAACTTCAAAATACATCCTGAGTTCTTTCAATTAAAGTGTAAGTATTTTTTTCATATCAATCTTTTTGTGTGCTGCAAATATGATCCACTAAAATCTGACTCCTTGAATGATATAATACAAGTTAGGTCCTTTTTGGTTCCCATACTAAAACAGAGACATTTTTTTTTTATTGGTTCCCATACTAAAACAAAGACATTGAATGTTTTTAAAGTGATACATTTCATTTTCTCTTATTTATTGTATGATCTAAGCTTAATTCCACCTTCATTTTAATTTCTTGTATGCTTGCACTATAGGGAACTTTATTTAATGTGATTTCATCTGAATCTATGCCATCCCTAACTCATCTAAATGTTGATTATTGACATTATTGCTTTTATTTCCATCCCTTGATCCAGAACTTGATGTTTGGGATTTTTTTTTTCTTTTTGCAGGAGATTTGGGGTTCTGTTTTAGCAACTATGTGAAGTGATATTAGAGAATTGCATTATATTAGAGAATTGTATTTCTTAAAGACAAAATGATGATCTCCAAATTAATTTTTTAGCAGGTATATATATTGCTTAGATTCTTATTAGTGATATCGAGCATGTGATGAGTATTGATGGTAATGACCTCATCCATTGTTCTAAGATATTGATCGATGATATCAACTCAACTTTAGTTTTGACTAAACACTTGTTGTCTACACGAGTCTGACAAACAGCATTGTAGTAAGATATGCAGAATAATAGATAATAAATATAGAGGTATTTAGAATTTGAAATCAGTAGTTACTCCAAACAACAATTTTTTTCTTCTTCTTTGACTTTGGATGTGATTGTGACTTCTGATTATATTTTGATGGTAACTTTTATTTCTGAACATGCAGTGCCTACTCTGCGATAGTTGCTGATGCACGAGAACTCGAGAAACATTCTTATATGGTGTACCATCATTAGCTTTATCATACAACTGGTCAGTTGTCGCACTTGTAGCATAATTGTTTTGATTTTTTTCTTATGGATTTCTTTGGATATGAAATAGATAGAGAATAAAGGAAAAAGAAATTGAGTTGGATAATTTTTCCTGAGATTTCTTGTTAGATTTATTTATTGGTTTCATTAGTTCAATAATATAGATTGGTAATTTTATAGGTAGTATAGATCATTTGTTCAGTAACAAAATTTGAAACATCACAGCTCTAAAAACCACCCAACAGAAGTTATTTGAAATGCATGTTTACATTCATGCACTATAGATCTTCATTTGTAAGAAACATTTTCACTTTACTACACCACACGCACACAGGGTAATATTACCTTTTTAAGGTTCATAGTTTTTGACATATTGAAAATTAATTACATATCAATCTATTTGCTTTAACTAAAAAAATGTTTATCCTATTTTTTAGTCTTAAATATTAAAGATTTAAACAGTTGTCGCAATCCTCAAATAATTCATCTACCATTCAGTGAGGTCTCTTCATATGCTATTGATTCAAACTTTCTTCTCAATCAACTTGCCATGCACAGCAAACGAGAGCATGGGTGGAGGTACTATAGTAATGATGGCTGAAGGAGAAGAAAGAAATGGAAACTGATGTTGCTAAAATGGAATTTGTCTTGAAGGGAACTTCTATTATATGCAGAAGTTGAAGACCCTTTGATTAATCGTAAAAAAGGTTTGATTGGACTTGTTTATATTACTATGTAACAAGTAATTAAGTTGATGAACATCTAGACTTGTTCTTTTAAATTTTTCATGACATTATCTATTCAATCTCTGGCTTGAAATTTTTGGATCATAGGAATGAATATTTGAACACTATTGACATACTTTCCAGTTCTAATCGATTAATTCTACTAACTTTTTTATGTTGAAGAATATTTGGGAAGTGATATTCAATTCCTATGAAGTTTGACAAACTTTTTTACTTCTATTCACCTATGTTGTGACATAGGACTGTATTGAGTTCTACAAAATTTTGAAATGTCTGATAATGGAGTTTCATGTTTTTGCCTTGTTAAACATTTTCAATTCTAGGAATGTTCCATTTATTTATTTTTTGGGGGTATTTTCTAATTTAGCTCAGAATTGTATATTCTTCAGTGTTCTTATTGTTCATTCTTTTTATAATTAGACTTTACATGAATGTATTGCCTTTTATAAGTTTTATATTTATATTCATATTTACAATATTCAAGTTATAAAATGAAATATAATCATTGTACTTGTGTTACAAAAAAACCTCTCACCATCAATCTATTCATTATAAATAAATTATATTTCAATTGGTACTCTCATCTATTATATTACAACAGAAATATCAAATATCAATATAAAATGGATGGCGACAAGGAAAGAAATTCTCATGATATCATGAGACACATAGACATCTTAACCACAACTATAATATAATTCATACTTTTTCTCCCTCCCCCTACTCTTTGCCCCGCTCCACCCTGCCCTCCTCCACCAACTCTCTCTCTCTCCACCACCAAAAGAAATTTCTAGGTGGTGGGATTACCCCTCCCATTTTCTTTTGTTTTACCTCTCATCAATCTTACCACATTTTCATTATCATAAAACAAATCCTTTTGTGATTGACTAATGTAAAAATTTATGATGTCTGCATTAAACAGACCCAGTACATATATGCCAAACTTAAATTCTCAAGAAAAAATTCAATCGATGAGTGCAAATGCATACGCCACTCCATTGTAACACCTGACCTATAATCCAAGGTTTAAAAACTATATAACCGTAAAATGTCTAATCAGATAAAATAGTTATATAGAAAAATAAAATGACTAGATAATGGCAAAACTTCACTAACTATAATAAACATATACAAGCAACAGAGAGATGGATTGAATAAGCATTTTCTTGTTTAAACCATCCTCTAAATACACACAATTCTCTCTTCCTTTTTAAAAAAAAACTTTTCTTTCACACGCTTCAGTCACAGCTTCAGTCGGACATAATAAATAAAGAACAAAAATACAAATCCATACAAAACTCTATAAGAGTCTTAGGAACATTTTCTTGTTGACAACATCCTCTAAACACACACAAATCTCTTCTTTCTTTCTTTTTTCTTTTTTTCCTTTTTTTGTTTTTCTCTTTTTGCACAATACATAAATAACAAAGATACAAATCAACACAAAACATTACAAGACAAATAAGAATAATAGTTTTTCATCTCTTCATGACTTCCCATTTGATAGATGTATCATCAATTCACCTACAAAATAGAATAGTATAACTTCATTAACTTTATTTAGCTGGTCATCTTTGTCAAAAGTCACAAAATAATTCAAGTAGAGAACTAAATTACATTGATTTCATGCAATAGGAGTAATCAAATCATTCTCCTTAATTATTGTAGCATGTGAGGGATCATAGATATGGAGAGATTTAGCAACAAAAGGAGCAATATATGACAAATTATACCTCAATCTTTAATAAGAGGATGAATAAATGACAATTAAAGGGGAAAAAGTAGCATAAACAAGAACTATTATAGTAAATTCAGAGATTTTCAAATTGCATAATCTGTACATTTATCATAAACTATACAAGTCTTGGACTCCCTTTTCTTATGCAACTTTTCATATATTTACAAAAATTTCATTCATGTTTTCTGCTACATTAAGTTATATATGTTTTACAATTAACAATACAACAATAAAACAGTTTTACATGTAAATGAATTACTCTTGTTAAATACCACAATTTTATTTTTGCATTTTTGATATTAGATTGTTCCACAAACAGATATAATTTTTCTGTACTAAAACAACAAATGAAACTAGATAACATCAAACATCACAAAGAATGCTTCACTTGCATGTTCCCCATAAAACCAAATGGAGGTCTGGTATTTTAAAGTATGCCTTAATTAATCCAGACATTACTCAACTCAATGAATCTAAAATGATATTAAAAAGTAATTAAATAATTAAAACTTGAACAAAAATTGTGGCCAAATGAAGAAAATATGACAAATGTTCTCTAGATCCCTCTCCCACTTTATTTGGTTAGCATGCTAGATTAATGAAGTTGAAGACCAAATCTATCAATCAGTCCTTAAACAAGAATCCTCAACTCTGTTAATGTGAAGCCAAGGAGCTAAAACCTATTTTTAATTCATGAACAGGTTCAAATTAATTGTTTCTTCTTATTGTGTATGAGGCTTTTGATATAATCAAATCATTCATGTCAATTGTCATATTGAGTAAGTATTCATTATTGATATATATTAAAATAAACACACGAATTTCTATATTACAGGCAGGTTGGAAAGCAACAATAGCAGAACAACATTAAACAACAGAACAATAATGAAGAACTGTGACAGAGAAAATAAAGGCCAAATATATAAACTTAATTCCCCAATTAAAATATCTACTAAGTTTGAATAATTGATATTACCAGAATGGTATTACTGAACTCACAAGTAGAACATAACAAATAGAAAAGCAATGCAAATCCCTAATTCAAAATCAAATATATGCAGATGAAGGTAGACTAAGTAATCAGTAAATGTATCATCCTAAAAGAAACAACAACGTAATAGTAAGTGCCACCAAAATTCAAGTAACAAAAAGATGAGATAAATAATTTATTACAGCAATCAAAAGGTCATCTAATAGATCTTCTTCTTCTTCGCCATCACCATGATGATTGTTGATACCATTCTCTAAAGTAAACACACACAAATCTCTCTTCTTTTTTTTCATTTTTCATTTTTTTTTTTGTTTTTTTATATTCACTTCACTCACAAGATACATAAGAAACAAAAGATAGAAATCAGCATGAAACTCAGAAGAGTCCTACCCCATAGAGATATGGGTTAAAGAAATATTTTCTTGTAGATAGCATCCTCTAAATGCCCACAAATCTCACTATTTTTCTCCTATTTTTTTCCTTTTTCCTTTTTTTAATTTTTTCTTTTTTTTTGTTTTTTATTTTTATTTTTTCTCTCATTTCATTCACACAAAATACATGAAAAAAAAAAAACAAATCCACAAAAAACTCTAAAGCGTTCTAGTCCCCATCAAAACGCCACTTTTAAACATCACAAGAGAATTAAGAAGAATAGTTCTTCGGCGTTTCATGACTTTGCTTCAGTATCATTTGATAGAGACCTACAACATTGAATAGAATAGCTTTGTTTAGCTGGTCATCTTTGCCAAATGTCACAAATAAATTTCAAAAAGTATCAAATCACATTGTTTCTCATGATAGAAATTAAATCAATCTCTTTAATATTTATAGTTAATGACTCTAGAAATGAATAGATTTAATAAAAAAAAAGTGATGGACAAATGCGACAAATTATATACCTCAATTAAAGAGGGTGAATGAATAAAGTTATAGGGTAAAACATGATAAACAAGAAAAAGAACAACTTGTAGATATCATTATTAGAATAAAATGGAGGTATATATATACTTGAGCCTGGAAAGAGGCAATTCACAAAAAAAAAAAAAAAAGGAGTAATAGAAACCTAAATAAAATGGAGGGTACAAAAAGGAAACGTGTTCAACTCTACGTCTCTGTCATGGATGTGCATGATTTTTTCTATTTGTTTCTCTTATAGAAATGATGATTTTTTCAAAATCAAATCATTCATGTTGAGCAACATTTGTATTAAATATTCATGGTCGATATTCAACAAAATAAATAGATGACTTTCTATATTACATGTAGATTGAAAATCAACAACACAACAAAAAAAAATTAAACAGAGAATTCAACCAACTTTCTAGTAGTTACAAAGAACCGAGATTAAGAAAATAAAGAGGCCTAATACCATAACCAAAAGATTATTAATTTGGATATTTTTTTTTTGAAGAGAAGAATAAATATCAGAAGCTGGATTGTTATCAGAAAGATATTACTGAACTCAAAAGCTGAACCTAACAAATATAGATAATCGATGCAAATAATTTGACATCAAATACATGATGAGGAAGTCAGACAAAGTGAACTGGAAAACATTTTGTCCTGGCATCACCAATATATAACAATAGAAAACAGTGAATGCCATCATAATTTATAAGTAATAAAAAGAATTGATGGATAATTTATTACCTCAATCAAATAGCATCATATTTCATCATCTTCACCATCATCTTCTTCTTCTTTGTCTACTTCTTGTGCTTCAAAAAGGGGAATGAAACGGGTCTTGCTTTCTTCATCATCCCAAACCAACCCTTCCAACCATTCCTTTTCTCCCTCTATCTTTTCCAGGTTGGGTGAACTATGGGATCCTAGAGGGAGTCTTGTCAGGCGTGGACAATCAAACACGTAGACTTTCGAAAGTGAGGGTAAGAGTAGGACCGAAGCGAATGCCTGTCCTGCTCCAACAACAGAGCAAAAACTTGTAAGATTTGGTTGCCTTTTCAGCTGAACTTCTTTCAACCGAGGGAATAATATTTTTTCACTCTCAATATCCCCTCCTTCCCCTCTCACAATAACCTCCATATGTTCACAGCCTTCTATATAAAGTCTCTCCAATTCTACAAGGCTTTGAGCAACCTGCAATAGAAAGAGATGGATAAATCCCGAACAGTTCTCAATCGTCAAAATCCGGAGGTTGCAGAAGCCATGAAAGGATGGTGAAATCAGTCCCTTCATCATATTGCAATCTTTAACATGAAGATCCTCAAGGGATTCAAGCCTCTGAGCCAGATTGGGTGATAGAGCGTATTTCAATTCATTGCATTCGATCAGTTTGAGTTCAATAAGGTTGGAGAAACTTCCCAATGGAGGCACGGAATCCCCCTTCCATATGCTCATCAACTCAGGTAAAAAATCACTGAGATTCATACGTCTCAACCTCGGAAGCAATGCTCTGCTGGCCGAACAAGGGCTGAATACCTCTCTCATGGAGTCTTGCCCCCAGATATAAAGTTCCTCCAGGGAAGTGGACTGCTGAAGAATTTGGTGAATATTTAGTTTAGAGCAATTATAGACCTTGAGGGACCTCAATTCCTCCAGGGAGCCATTAGGAAGTGGACTGCTGCATATACCTCTCAATTTCTCCATGTCTTTTAAATGCAACCCTTTCAGACGAGGGAGTATAATGCAGGGGATGCTCGAGCTATTTTGACCAATAATGATGAATTCCATTTCCTTGCACTTCTCTAATTTCAGAAACTCCAGTTTCTCCAGGGAGCCATTAGGAAGTGGACTGCTGCATATACCTCTCAATTTCTCCATGTCTTTTAAATGCAACCTTTCTAGACGAGGGAGTATAATGCAGGGGATGCTCGACCTATTTTGGCCGATAACAATGAATTCCATTTCATTGCACTCCTTTAATTTAAGAATCTTCATACACTGCAAACCACCGCCACCTGTGGCATCCAACTGACGGCAGCTGGATTTCACTAGCTTCAATACTTCTGTTTTATGCAACAACGCACATACCCAACCAGGGAGACCCAAGTTTGCCAAATTAACGTTCAGATAAGTCCAATCCCACGTATTAATATAATCACGCCAAGTTTGCCAATTTGGGCCGACTACGATATGAAATCTTTCAAGTCTTTTTATGAAGACCCTGTCTAGCATGTCTTCCCAATATTTGTCCACTTTGATTGATAGTACTTTCAATTTTATCAATGACTGGATTTCATGTAAAGGAGCATTTTCTTCGGTTTCCTCTCCCTCAACTTCCCATTCAGTGAAACTATCTCCCACGTGGAGTTCTTCCAACTGGCACAGATTTGATATCACTTTTGGCGGTATTCTCAGTTTGTAAATATTTCTCAAATCTAAATACTTCAAACCAGTAAATTTACCAACAACCTCTGACATCTCCTTCACTTTAGTAGATCTTAAGCTAAGCACCTGAAGTTTATTTTGGCTCCCCAGCGCAGATATATCTTCTAGATTTCTACAGTGATCTAGAAGGATCACCTGTAGATTTGTGAGGTAACTCATGGATGCAGGAAGCGATGATATGGAGGTACGGCTGAGATCGAACACTCTGAGCGATGTCATCTTCTCAAAAAATTTATCAGGAATCTTTATCAATTTTGAATTCCATTGTAACAACAAAGTTTGGACGTACGAGCACTCGGGAGGTTTCTCTGGAAGGGTACAAATGCTCTTATTCATCACAGAAAGCCTCTTACATTCTTTCACAGTTTCCCATTTGTCCCAATCTGGCTCATTTTGATAAGATTTTGAAAGACAGCCTTCATGGTTTTCATTTGATCCGATGTATATAGCGACATCTCTAACGACGTCATGCATTTTCACCATTTTTCCTTCTTCTCCTTCCTCCAATAATAAGCAGGATGCCTTTAGTTTATTAACCAAAGACAATACTCTATTTTTTGATTCTTCAAGTGTGTTGACACATTGCAAAAAACCCTCCCCCATTGCATACCAAGTCAACAGTTCAACGGAAATTTCATCATCTTCCGGAAACAGACTGCACAATAAGAAGCATGATTGGGCTTCTTTGCTTAAATGATCATAACTCAATTTAAGTTGCATATACACATCTTTCAATTCGGAAATATTATCAGGGACAGATGCTCTCAGTTGAACCAGCGCATCCTTCCATTCAGGCAAGCTTTTTCCTCTCAATGCCCTTCCAACTGTCACTATAGCCAATGGCAATCCTTTGCATTCAGAGGCGACATCTTGTGCCACACGACATTGCAATTCGGAGGAGGATTCAACCACCTCAGAGTATGCTTTGAACAGTTCCCATGAATCTTTTGGAGATAAGACTCCTAACTGTATATTTTCTTTGATTCCCATGGATGTACATACTTCTACATCGCGAGATGTCATGATGATCTTGCAGCAATCATGGGGGATCCCGATCTCTAATAAGTCCAATCTCCTCCACATATCGTCCAATATTATAAGAATCTGGCCTACTTGTTGTTTTATTAGACTGAAAAGCTTCGCTGATGATACACTCTCTTGCTTGATATTGATTCCTAGTTGCTCTGCCATTTTTTCACGTATGATATCAAAATTTGGTTTTTGAGAAATTGCCACCATGATAGCCTTTTTGAACATGTTCTGTTCCAATGCTCGCCTCTCGATCTCTTTTGCTAGAGTAGTCTTACCAACACCACCCATTCCATACAAACCGATGCTGTGCACTCCATTCTGCAATGCATCCATAACCTTCTGCAAGGCTAAATCTGTGGATTGATGAAGCTTAAAATCCTTATTGATCAATGATTCGATCACTTGAACATGTACAGGCACTGCTATATGTTCCATGTTCTGCTCTTGGAGCTGATCTACCAAGGCTTTCTTCTCCACTGCTTCCTTGCCCAGGCTATGACGTGAGCCCAAGTCAGAGAGCCAAGTGAAGCAATGCTGGTGTTCTCCAACCTTATCAGTCATTCTTTTTGCATCATCATTGACTTCTTCGACTTTTTTCAGCCAGTCCAATAGTTCTTCTGATGGTTCTTTCCCGATTTCATTGGCCATTTTTTCGCGGTCCTTCTTCTTTGGATCCAACTTCTTGACATGGACATTCAGATCATCGACATATCTCTCACAACAAATGAAGTAGCTCGCATGGAGTTTTATGGGCTCCCATAACATCTTCCCAGCTCCTTTTGCAATATCCATGATACAAGGCCACATGATGTCCTTCGTCCAGCAGATATGGGACACTGTGTCATGGAATAGAGAGTGAAATTAGTATTGGATTCCATTAATAAGTCTGAAAATAACAGTTTCTTATTAGAAAGGTTGGTATTAAATATGTAAAGTCTACTAGTAACTAGATGTAAAGGATGTGACAACCTCAGAAATGCAGTAATGAAGCCACTAGATGCATGGATAAATATGTGGAAAACTAACTAGACAAGTGAAACAAGATCAAATAGCACAAGTAGGCAATGTATGCATTTGAAAGACTTGGAACTACCTTTAGTATGAGTGAATCTGATCGCAGTGTCCCTCCCCTTAGCAAGAATAAGATAAACGTCAAAACAGTGAATCAAGATGAATGTCAGTAACTCTCATTCATGAGGAGACACAAGTTCTCATCATTTTAGGCTACCCAGTTAATGATGACCTTGAGAAGAAGAGATGGCCAAATATGGTACACCTTCGACAATTTCAACCTTTAGAATAGTGCAATCACCGTGTCGATGGTTAAAATCTCAAATGCAATGTACCAAAAAAACATCATATTACATTCCTCGCATCAAATTGATCAATAAGCATAAAAATACAATTCAAATACATGATAGATTTGATATAAACATAAACATATCAAAACTTGTTTATGACCGTCCTCTAACAAGAACAAGAATAATAAAATAAGTGATGCAAACCCGGGTATGCATCAAAATACGAAAAGCTCGAAAAGAGAGAAACCCTCGAATGAGAGAAATATAGAGTAAACTAAAAGCTTTGTTATTAAACAAAAGCCAAAGATAAAAGTCAAGGCTTTGAAGAGCCTCTTTGAGACTTACAAAATAAAATAATAAAATTTGATGTCTTTTCCCTTTACCAAGGGGTCCTATTTATAGGCCTAAAAGTTGTTAAGAATGCATATCTAACCAACAAATTTCAACCAACAAATCCTAACCAACTTCCTTACAAACTTATTTTAAAATTCAAAATTAAACAAATACTAAAATCTTAAACGATTTACATCAATAAGTTGAATATATAATAAATTTGTAAAAGTTAAAATGAAACAAGAATAATAAAATAAGTTGAATATATAATAAATTTGTAAAAGTTAAAATGTAACAAGAATATAATTATGATGACATTCAGAATATCCACCAGAGGGCTAGATCAAGGCGAATTCGGATGGCTCTCTTGCAGATGATAGATATGGGATTGGTGCTGTAATTCGAAACCATAAGGGGGAGTGCTTACAAGCAATGGCAGCAAGAGTTAGGGCCGCATCATTTAACATCCTTGAACTGAAGGGTGTCTTAGCAGGTCTCCAAATGTGCATGGACAATATCACAGTGTGGTCTGAATCAGACTCCACCACTGCTGTAGCATGGGTTCAAGGGAAGGGGATTGTCCCCCTGGACTGCTCTACGTGATATTCGCCAAATCAAAAGCATTGTATCTTCTCTAAGGGAATGGAAGGCAAACTGTGTAGCTAATGCGCTCGCTGCTTTGCAGACGCAAATGGGTACTTCTGACTTCTCCCAAGAACAGCTTAACTCATAAATTAAGCTCCTCCTTGTAGAAGAAAAAGGTGTAACCCAGACTCGTATTCTAAAAGGACTGTAGCGTGGTAGTCGTATACTCTCTTCTCAGTGTTAAATCAGTTATAACTCTTAGGGGGGGACTCTTTCTCCCCATCTATGTAAGCTTTTTGTGACTTATTCTGATGGACACTCTGTAAATCCCTCGTTTAGTTGATATGAATGAATTTATTTACCAAGCAAAAAAAAAAGATTCATAAGTTGCAGAAGAGATCATAAAACTGTCTTGAATCTCTGATACATTTTACAATCACAGAAGGGATTGAGATATAAAACCTGACAAGCAATCGAAGTGTAATATGTGTCGACATGTCGTATGATGATTTGTACATCAAAATAATATATAACGGGGTTGACGAGTAAAATCAACCTAATTTTTTAAAGAGGTGGGAAATGACTTGACCAATATGATCTCCCTATAATAGATAATAGCATCCATCTAATAAATAAAAACATCCATTAATCGCATGATAGGAATAATATAGGATGGCCTCAAAAGGAAAAACAATGGATCCACACATTAAAAGAATAAATAAATGTAAAGACTATATACACACATATAAAAGAAGGGCACACAGTCATTTTTACAATCTTAAATGCAATGTCATATACTCTAAAAAGGTATATATCTCATTAAAAAAAATTACATTTGTTAAAAATGAATCTATTCAATTTAAAAAGAAGCGATAAGCATATATACTTCTTTAGACGAGGTTTACTATTTAAAAATAATTAAAACAAGTTCATTTGTGGTTGTTTCTAACGTTATCCATAAAAGAAAGACATTAAACATATATATTTGCATAAACCGAGTGTGTGTGTGTGTGTGTGTGTGTGTGTGTGGTGTGTCTATATATATATATGGATCCACTTAGAGATACACAGGCAAAAAAGATAGATACAGAGCCAAAAGTAGTAGTGAATATCTGTTTGAGTGCCCTCTTCACAGAGAAATCTGGCTTCCAAGAGTGAGTTGAATGGTCAATTGTTATCTGTTTTTTAAATGTAGAAAAGAGATTAAAAGTCTTAAATGGGGACGAGAAAAACATAGTACAACAAGAAAATAAGTCTGAATTGTCAATTGTTGGGAAAGAAAGAGCGGCAGAGCGCTTTTATACTATATCATTTTTACAGTCTCAAATGCAATCACAAATATAGTATATCACATCAGAGAACTCAGTCTACAATTTGCTAGTAGTGCTATGGCATATTTAATGGAATGTACGGTGTATTTAGCAATGGACAAATCTAAAGATATTATTATTAATTCAAGAGAGGCTGGTGCTGCTTTTGTTATCAGTCATCATAGCCCAACAAAGATAGTGGGACTTTGCAGCTTGGCCTTGGACTTCTCCTCTACTCATTGAGACTGCTTTCTCAATGTGCATTGGGCATAAAAAAAAAAAAGGTATGTACGTGCAAAGGTCCTTTTTTGGTAGGACTTTAGGCCCCCGTTTGTTTTGGGAATAAGCCTCTAGATAACTCCGGATAACCTCGGATAAGGAATAAAAGGTGTTTGGAAACCCTGGATAACCCGTAATAAAGTATACCAGAATAAACTGGTCTAAATTGGTATATCGATTCCAACCAACCCATGGAATTAAAGTTATTTTAGGTTATTCCACTCAAAGAATATGTGGGTCCACTGTCAAATCAACTATCATCACCTCTTATAAATCACATGTTAAATCAACTATCATTATTTTTTCACATTTTATAAATCTTTATCCATACTTTATTCACATTTTACCCAAACAACAAAACATTTATTATTTATTCTTACGTTTACCAACAAGAATAATTCAAAACACAACTAAATACAAAATCATTTTATCCTTATTTATACTCACTAATGCATGGATAAATGTATACCCAATAATAAATCATATTCCCGTTCCAAACGGAGGCTAGAGGATCTGGGGATCCTGAAACTTATACATCCTGTATTTCATACTTTACAAGAATGTTTTGTACAAAGTCAGTCCCAAGATGGGGCTGTCTGGTCTTCCATGTACATTTTCTTTGTGAAAGATAATGAATAGTAACCTTCAAAGCCTTGTTACCAAAAAAAAAAAAGCATAGTTGGGACTTTGTACAAAACATTCTTGTATTAGAAACAGTGTAAAGCATAGATGGGGAGATGAGAAGGAACAGAGCTGCATGATCTATAAATATCTATAGTGCATTGGATACACTTATTAGAATATGAAAATCTCGAAATAGAGAATTCAAATTATAGTTTCTTTAAATCACAAATACTGTGGATTTGGCTGTTTGACCTTCTCAGATGGCTTCCATTGATAAATTCTCGCTGGTCATCTAAACAGAATATCAAACAGGTCCATCAAATCCACTGTGGGTATAAGTATGCATGTTCTTAAGAAAGTCATGCATAAATATGATGGAACCTCATCTACATTCCTAATCAAATCAAATCAAACTCATCAAACCATAGATCCATTTGTGAAAGATTAACAACTGAACATAGATATAAAGACCAAAAAATACACACCACAAGAAAAAAAAAAAACAAAGAAGATTAATTTGCAAATATATACCTGAGTATATAATACAAATGGATCCGAATGATTTGGTGTCCCTCCCCACTCCAACACTTCAAATAGAGAGACCCAAAACCGAAAGCAACGAATGGAGTATTTCACTTTCAGGGAACTTTTTAAGAGAGCTGGTCAACGCTAGGGAAAGAAATTATCCTAAATATTAATTTAGAATTAAAAACATTTATGCTCTCGCAGCAACATGAGTAATCTCGCATAAGTTCATGTCAAAGTTAAATAAAAAAAATTAAAAAAAAAAATTCAAATATCATCCTTATGTTAAATATTTCATCCAAACTGAGGAAATATTCTCATAATATTATATATATATATATATATATATATCTATATGCATTTGTGCTGTCCTTGGACTTCCTATAAAAAGTAGAGCAATGTTACACACAAATACACAATCTTATTTACAACCTCAAATGTAGTCTTATATATCTTGTTAGCCATCTATTGAAGTATAGGGCCTGTTTGATTGATAAGTGGAATTGAGATTCTGTGAATCCTGTGATTCTAAATCTAGGTGGATTGGGATTGTGAATCATGTCAACCTGTTTGGTAAAGAACATGATTCAAAAAACAGGATTGAGATTCTCAATTTCAATAATGTGTTTGGTAATGCATGGATTACAATATAAAAAATATATATTTCTAAAAATATATATCATAACAAATTAGTTATGATAGTAATATAATATATATATATTATATATATCATAACAAATTAGTTATGATAAATTATATGAATCTCATATCATTCAATCAATAGGTTATGAAAGCTTCTTTGTTTATATATTATATAAATAAAGTAAATCAAGAGGATTTATGAACGTGTGCATCACAATTAATGCTTGAATATATATATGTGTATATATGTATATCTTTAAATATATTTATATTCTTTATTTAAATTTATATTATATTATATTATATTATATTATATTATATTATATTATATTTTATATATACATATATTTATATTAAATATATTATGTTTTATATATATTATATATATATATGTATGTATGTATATTTTTTAATATATTTATATTATATATTTAAATATATATTATATTATATTATATTAAATATATATATATACATATATTTATATTAAATATGTTATGTTATATATATATAACATGTGTTAAGGGAGATGAAGAGCTTGGGTAAAAATGTCTTTTTTCAATCCACCTAGATTGGGATTGAGGGAATACCACCTCTTGAGAGGGATTCCCAATCCCCCTAATCAAGGATTCCCAATCCCACTCTCTCAATTCCAATCCCCCTTTTAAAATTTATCCAAACAACTTATTGACCTGGATTGGGATTCTCAATCCCAATCCAAGCACCCAATACTCTTATCCAAACATGCCCATATCTCCTTAGATGAGATATATACATCGATAATTTTCTTTTACATTTATTAAAAAATGATTCATTCAATTTAAAATAAAATGTATATATTTTCTAAAAAATATATATATGTGTTTACTATTTTAAAAATAAATTAAAACATGTAGGAGCTGTTTGGCTAGAGGAATAAGGGTGGAATAGGGGAGGAATAGAGGAGAATAAGACAAAAAAAGGTGTTTGGGTAGAGGGAATAAGGGGGTATAGCTATGCAGAATAAGGAGAGAATAAGCTGGTATTTGTATTCCAAATCCACCCAAGGAATTAAGTTATTCAAACTAAAAGAATATGTGAGTCCACTATCAAATCAACTGTCATCACCTCTTATAAATCAACTGTCAAATCAACTATCATCATTTTTTTATATTTTATAAATTTTTATCCACACTTTATTCATATTTTATCCAAACAACAAAAACTTTATTATTACGTTTCCCAATGTAAATAATTCAAAACACAACCAAACACAAAATTATTTTATCCTTATTTATACTATAATAGTCATAAATCTCAGAATAATTATATTCTTGAACCAAACATGGGCTTAGGGTTTAATCTCTTTATATACAAGTATACAGAAGTTATACGTGTAATATGTTACACATATAATGACATAACACATAATTTAACGGCCCCCTCAAACTCACGGTGGATCACACAAAGTGAGTTTGTGAACGAGAAACTGAAATCGAGGAACTGGATGTGACTTCGTGAAGAAATCAGCAAGTTGTTCGGCAGAGGAAATATGCAAAAGCGATAGTGTCTCTGTAAGAAAGTGCTGACGAACGAAGTGACAATCGATCTCAATGTGTTTGATCTTTTTGTGAAAAATCGGATTGCTGGCAATCTGAATAATAGAGCGGTTATCACAATGAAGAGGAGTAGGACCAGTCATAGTAACTCCTAGATTCACCAAAAGACGTCTAAAATGAATAATCTCCTTGGTGGTGATGACCATGACTCGATACTCAGCCTCAGTGCTGGATAGTGAAACAACCTCTTATTTCTTGCTACGTCAAGAAATAATGGAATTTTCAAGAAATATGCAGAACCAATGGTGGAGCGTCTAGTCATCGGATCTCCAGCCCAATCGGCATCAGTGTAGGCCTTGAGAACCAGAGGCAAAGAGGACGACAGATAGATCAATCTGGTAATAATACCGCGTAAATATCTGAGAATACGCATAAGAGCACCATAATGCACTGATCGAGGAGCCGAGACAAACTGACTAACAATACTGACAGCATGAGCAACGTCAGGTCTGGTGATGCAGAGATACACAAGCTAACCAACGATCTGTCTATATCGAGTTGGGTCTGGGAGGAGCTCACCATTTGTAGGACGAAGCTTCACATGGAGCTCAAGAGGGGTATCTGCACTGCAAGTATTTGAGAGGGCAGCTCGCTCGAGAATGTCAGCCGTATACTTCTGTTGAGAAAGCAGAATCCCACGATCACTCTGTGCAATCTCGAGACCAAGGAAATAGTGAAGCGTTCCGAGATCTTTCATCTGAAATTGTCGACAGAGGTAATTCTTGACCAGAGTAATACCGGCGGAGTCATCGCCAGTGATAATCATGTCATCAACATATAGAAGAAGGATAACACGGCCCTGCGATGAGGATCGCACAAACATAGAGTGGTCCTAGAGGCTCTCAACAAAGCCAGCTGCCAGAATAACGCTGCAAAAACGCTCAAACCAGGCACTAGATGCCTGTTTGAGACAATATATAGCTCGTCGAAGATGACAAACATGCTGAGGAGGAGTGCTGAGACCTGAAGGTGGCTGCATATAAACAACCTCAGATAAATCACCGTGAAGAAAAGCATCATTCACGTCCATTTGAAAGAGAGGCTAGCGACGAACAGCAGCAACAGCGAGAAGAGTGCGAATAGTAGTCATCTGAGCAACGGGAGCAAAGGTCTCCTCATAGTCAATACCATATTTCTGTGTAAAACCTCTCGCAACAAGACGAGCCTTATGTCGTTCAATGGAACCATCAGGGCGATGCTTGATCTTGAAAATCCATTTGTAGCTGATAGGAGTGACACCATCTGGAAAGGGAACAACATCCCAAGTTTGTGTCTGCGCAAATGCCTGAAACTCCTCTGCCATGGCCTGCTGCCACTCAGGGTACTCGGCTACCTCTTGATAAGATCGGGGCTCACGATGAGAATGTATAGTGGTGAGATAGGCCTGAAACTCTAGAGAATAGGTACTCACAGATGCAAAACCAAATCAATCAGGTGGTCCAGAGTCAAAATTGAAGCGGGCAGGTGGATGACGCTCACACTGAGGGTAGCGAGTCGAGGGACGAGGATCCACATCAGAGAGAGGTGCGTCAGCCATGGAAGACGGAGTACTAGTGGAGTCATCTGCGAGAGGAGCAAGAGGAGGCACAATGGGAGGAGAACAAGGAGGACCATGGGAGTTGACTGCAGGAGTGCTAAGAGGAGACAAAGAACCAGGAGAGTTAGCAGTAGGAGTGCCAAGAGGAGACCCAGGAAGAGTAGAGCTAGGAGCGGACTCAAGCACAACAGATAGCCCGAGAAGAGTTAGAGACTCAATAGGAGAGACATGAATAGGAGAAGGCACAGGAGGAGAGGTGGCAGTGGGTGTAGAAGAAAAATAAAGAACATCCTCGACAAATGACACATGACGAGCGAGCCAAAAACGATCTCCAACAGGATCATAGCAGCGATATCCCTTGTGTTTGAAACTAATCCCTAAGAATACACACTTGACTGACCGAGCGGTCAATTTGGTGCGTTGATGAGTAGGGAGAAGAATGAAACAAGTGCATCCAAAAGTGCAAAGTCTGCTATAATCAGGTTTGGAGGAGTAAAGACGCTCATGTGGAGTCATACTAGAGAGGACAGATGGGGGAGTAATATTAATAAGATGAACAGATAGAAGAGCAGCCTCAGCCCAGAATGTGCTAGGAACTGAAAAAGAAAGTAAGAGGGAACGAGCGGTCTCAAGAATATGGCGATTTTTTTTTCAGCAACACCATTTTGCTCATGAGTATAGGAACAGGATTGCTGAAAGAGAGTACCATGAGAATGAAGAAGAAAACGCATCGTGGAGGAGATATATTCACGAACACAATCAGAATTGAAGGTCTTGATACGAGTCTGAAACTGGGTGTGAATCATAGTGGTAAAGACCTCATATATCTTGGAATATCAAATCGATGACGCAATAAATAAATCCAAGTAAAGTGAGAATAGTCATCAATAAAACTGATATAAGATGAAAAACCACTCTTCGATGTGATATGAGAAGGACCCCAGATATCAGAATGAACAAGCTCAAACGGACTAGAGGACTGATGACTACTAGAATGGAATGGAGTAGCAACAGGTTTAGCCAATTTACAGCCCTCACAAATAGAAAGAGGAGAAAAGGAAACACGACCTAAATCACCTGACTGAATAAGGTTTTTAAGTCGAGACTCAGAAACATGACCTAACCTTTTATGCCACAAGTCAAAATCAGAGGTGACAATGCCACAAAAAAATGAGGGATCGAGTACAGGAAGATGAAGATACTCCACATAATATAGTCCGCCAATCCTACGACCAACACCAATCCTCTGCCCTGAACTGGATCCTGCACAAAACACCTAGAAGAGGTAAAGGTAACAATGAATCCAGAATCACACAATCGACTAATAGACACAAGATTCATGCAAACGTCAAAAGCATGCAAAACAAATGGTAATGAAAGGCGTCCAGTGGGATGAGATGTGGTGGTGATCGATCCACACTGCGTGATGACTAAAGGAGAGCCATTAGCAGTATGAATCGAAGGTAGGTGTGAGGGTGCAGGTGAGCATGCAATGAGAATAGAACTATCAGGCGTCATGTGATGTGAGACACCCGGATCAAAGATCGAATAAGCAGGAGTACCCGTAGTAGAAGACAAGGCAAGAAGAACCAGAAAGAGACTGTTGTAAAATCAGGTGGTATAGGCATTGACTGATCTGGCCAAGCGTATCTGAATGTGGCTTAGTAGTCATAGCGGCAATAGATGTAAGATGATGTTTCTGAGCTGGTCTTCATCTTTTTGGTCTATGGCGCTTTATAGCAGGAGTAGCCCCAGGATGCCCTCATAGATAAATGACAACGAAGTAGACTGACAAGACACCATAGAATAATTGCGTGTCGGAAGAGGATTCATACTTGACTTCCTTTCTTTTTTTTCTTTTTTTTTTTTGTGGTTGAAAACCAAATGATAATGTCGAGGACGAAAATTCGATCAAAATGTACCCCTAGAACATCTTAATTGGACCTCCGGAGAAGAAGTTATGAACGATTTAGTGATTCAAAGTCTCGAGGAGGCGCTAGAGAGCGTCCGGTGGTGGTAGAGGGCGGCCAGAGGAGACTTGAGGGCGGATACAGGCAGGATCAGGTGTTGGGCCAGTTCGCGGATCCGGGTTAGGTTCTGGGCCTGGTCACGGATCCAAGTCAGCATCTGGGCCTGGTTGCTGATCTGGGTCAATCGCTGGGCCAGGTCGCTGGCAGGGCTGAGCCGGACAGGTCGGGCGTGGACGAGTGATAGGCTGGGCGCACGGACGGGTGAGTCGTGCGCGCAAGCGGATCCGGGACGGGTGAACAGGCTGGCACGAGCTGGCCCAGCAGATCCTGATAAATCCGGGCAAGATCAGCGCATGCAGTGGTGCCCGGGCAGATTTGTCGGACACAACGGATCCTGGGAAATCCGGGTCAGATCAGTCTGTGGGTGTGGCAGGGCTGGGGCGCGATGCAGGGCGGCAGGGCTGGGCCTCAGCAGGTCAGGGGCGCACGGCAGGGCTTGGCGCTACAGAGCAGGGCAGGGCCGGGCAGGGCAGGGCAGGGCCGCAGCAAGGCAGGACGCGCTGCAGGGGCGGGGCGCGCGGTAGGGGCGGGGCCCGTGGCGGTAGGGGCGGCGCACATAGCGGTAGGGCACGACGGCGGTGATGACCACAGAGATGAAGGATTCCAAAAAACATATAGGGTATTTGAAGTGGTGACTCTGATACCATGTTAGAATCAAAGAATGAAATAATAAGAATCCATGTATTCCACTTAGGGTTTAATCCCTTTATATACAAGTACACAGGAGTTACACGTGTAATACGTTACACATATAATGACATAACATATATAATTTACAGTTTAATACCAAACACTACTGAAGGACGCATAAGATTGACATATACGTTGCTCACGTTCACGTGGGCGAAATTATCTTGAGAATCATGAAATACAAAGATAGGATGCGATATTTTTCTTTAGGGTGTTGATCAGGGTCATCCAACCCACCCCCCCTCCTTAATTTTTTTTTCCTTTGTGTTTTGTTCATTTTCATCATCTCCCTTTAACCCCAATTTCAGATATTGTCTATTTCTTGAAATATATATGCCTACATTCGAATAAAAAAAAAAGATTGACATATACGTTGTATGCAGGCTTATGTATATGTACCATAGAAATCATGTGTATAAATTATTGTGTGTAATAAGTGATCTTGGGCTGGATATCTCCAACTTATTTCATTATTTGGTACATCAAATAGTTTAAGAAAATATCATTATGTAAATAATTTTAAAAAATTATTTTAAAATAATAATAAGAATAAGAATAATTTTAAAAAATGTTACACACTGTCCCAATTCCAGTCTCAGTCCAATCCGCCATTTTTTTTAAAAATATCATATACTCAATCTAATGAAGTATATTTTTATAAAATGTGAAGTGTATATTTTATTAAATCAAATGGTATCATTTATAAAATGTGAAAAAAAATTTAACGAAGTATATATCTTGGAGGGGGAGGGGGGGGGGATAATGAGGTGGCATTGTAAAAAAATATTGAATATAATAGAACTCAACTTATTGTTCCGTGGATGGACTTGGGCAAAATAGGTAATAAAATGTAAATCAGAAGCTTAGATTTGATACTACCTTTTCCGAAAATATACTTTTGTTAAAGGGCATTGTTATACTTTTTTTTTTATGGTCTAAAATATAATTCTATAAGGGCGCTGTTACACCCAAATCCCTTTTCAGCCTCAATTTCAGCCTTATATGCGTCAATAGAAAATTAACGACGCATATGTTCACGTTAACAAGACGTATACTTTGGAAGAATTTTTTTACATTTTCTATAAATGCATCCATACAATTTATTGGAGTACGTGCTTCATTTTTTATAAAAGCATATACTTCATTAGATGATGTACACTGTGGGGGATGGAATCCGGTTCTCCCCTCTCGGGCTGGATCTTCGATGATCCGGGCTTTGGATTGTAGACCCGAGATGGTGTGGGGTGGTTCTCCCTTTCGCGCCAATTTATCACCGCCTGCAGCCTCCTTGATCGTCCGGCTCCTCCTTCCTTTCCCTGGGGCTTTGGGTACTTGAAACTCACACCAATATGGTGCCGACTAACGCCCCTCCGACGCTCCAGTCAATAAATCTCTCCCTTTCGGGAAGAAGAGGAATTTAGAGTCATTTCATTTTCATAGGAGAGAGGGTCAGTGTTTGCATGAATCCTTTGAGTGTTCGACAACTTTCCGTCTGATGCCCACAGTCTATGTGATAGTCACACTTGAGACCCTTATCCCGAGTGGCAGGATCGCTCTTCATCGGGGGTGCCCATTAGAAGAATGGGGCGTTTTTTATCCTTTCCAGAATTTGAGAAAAAGGCAAGGTGAACTTGGTGTATGGGCGCTCTCTGACTTCGTTGGTCGTCGGGTTGCCCTTGATGTCGGTTCGCGTTCTCCGTCCCTTGTCTTCCTTTGTCGGGGGGTTCTTGGAGACTACCACAACTGCTTGCGGTCGAGAAGGTGCGGCCTCGTCTTCGACCTTCACGTATTTCTCTGCGCAGTACATCAACTCGCTTAGCGACTCCGGGACCTTCTTCACCAGAGAGTTTCGTAGTTCGTGCTTTGGGGGTAAACCGTTCCTAAATGCCATGATGGCATCGTTCGGATCGCATCGGTCGACTTCGAACATGAGGAGGCGGAAGCGGTCCACATAACACCGAATAGATTCTTTAGGTTGCATGTGAACCTTCATGAGGTCTCCGAGATCCTTCCTCTATTTTCTGCTGCATATGAAGTGCTCGGTGAAAAGGGTATCGAGTTCATCAAAATACCGGATTGATCCTCCGAGAATCTGATGGAACCAGCTGAGTGCTGCTCCTTCCAGGCTTGAAGGAAACATCCTGCGCATGAGCTCGTCATATTGTTCGTACAAGGCCATTACATGCCGGAAACCTAACACATGATCAAATGGGTCATTGGTCCCATTGTATAATCGAAACTTGGGTTGGACAAACTTCTTAGATGGGTGCTATGCAAGACATGCTGCACGAAAGGGGACTCAAATCCCCTCAGCGCTCTAGAAACGAACTCTCGATCTTGGGCGTTCGTCACTTCACTTCTGTAGGTTCGCTTTCTCCATTCAGGACGGTCCTCCTTGTAATCGTCGTCCGATGCCGAGTATTTACTGGGGCTTCGGAGCCGACCTCGCCGTGCCTGGTGATGGAAAGTGGTATGCTTGTCCCGCTGTTCCGGACGGGGGAGTTGTCACGCTCCTTGTTTTTGTGTCTGGCCCGATTCTCCATGGCGGGAAAGTCTGGGGGTTCTTGTTCGTCTTCCTGTTGCTTGTGACCCCCGCCAGAGGAGTACACCGATTCATGGCTCCTTCTTGGCTTGCCGGCTTTGGCAGTTGCGATCTCGTGATTCGACTCCCCCTCATCAGGTTTTGCTGGTTTCGTGCTGCAAGAGGAGGTGGTGGTGTGACCTCCTTCCGCTTCAAGAATTCTTCCATCAAGCTCTCCAGATGGTGGTATCGTTGATTCATCACTTCGAGCTCCTTGACGAAGTTGCGGCCCACCTCCGGGGTCGGGTTTCGTGAGGTAGATCCGTAGATTGTCTCCTTGCCCTTCGGCGGGGATGGGTCGTTGGGCATCACGCGCTCTCCTTCTCCACCTTGCTCATGAACTGTCGATTGAGTCCTTGTCAACACCATCTTCTTTGGTCGTAGTTTAGGACAGCTTTTTGCTCGGTCCCACAGATGGCGCCAATTTGTGGGGGATGGAATTTGGTTCTCCCCTATCGGGCCAGATCTTTGATGATCCGGGCTTTGGATTGTAGACCCGAGATGGCGTGGGCTGGTTCTCGCTTTCGCATCAATTCATCAACGCCTGCAGCCTCCTTGATCGTCCGGCTCCTCCTTCCTTCCTCTGGGGCTTTGGGTACCTGAAACTCACACCAGTGTGGTGCCGGCTAACGCCCCTCCAACACTCCAATCAGTAAATCTCTCCCTTCTGGGATTAAGAGGAATTTAGAGTCATTCCATTTTCATAGAAGAGAGGGTCAGTGTTTGCATGAATCCTGTCAGTGTTCGACAACTTTCCGTCTGCTGCCCATAGTCTCTATGATAGTCACACTTGAGACCCTTATCCTGAGTGGCAGGATCGCTCTTCATCGGGGGTGCCCATTGGAAGAATGGGGCGTTTTTTATCCTTTCCAAAATTAGAGAAAAAGGCAAGGTGAACTTGGTGTATGGGTGCTCTCTGACTTCGTTGGTCGTCGGGTTGCCCTTGATGTCGGTTCGCGTTCTCCATCCCTTGTTTTCCTTTGTCGAGGGTTCTTGGAGACTGCCACGACTGCCTGCGGTCGGGAAGGTGCAGCCTCGTCTTTGACCTTCGCGTATTTCTCTGCGCGGCACATCAACTCGCTTAGCGACTCCGGGACCTTCTTCACCAGAGAGTTTCGCAGTTCGTGCTTTGGGGGTAAACCGTTCTTGAATGCCATGATGGCCGCGTTCGGATCGCATCAGTCGACTTCGAACATGAGGAGGCGGAAGCGGCCACATAACACCGAATAGGTTCTCCAGGTTGCATGTGAACCTTCATGAGGTCGCCGAGATCCTTCCTCTGCTTTCTGCTGCATATGAAGTGCTTGGCGAAAAGGGTACCGAGTTCTTCAAAACACCGGATTGATCCTCTAGGAATCTGATGGAACCAGCTGAGTGCTGCTCCTTCCAGGCTTGAAGGAAACATTCTGCACATGAGCTCGTCATATTGTTCGTACAAGGCCATTGCATGCCGGAAACCCAACACATGATCAAATGGGTCAGTGGTCCCATTGTATAATCGAAACTTGGGTTGGACAAACTTCTTAGGTGGGGTGTTGTGCAAGACATGCTGCTCGTACACAACCCGACCAAATAACACAGCCCAACCTAGAGAACCTATCAAACCGATCCGGGGTACTCTCGATATATCTTTAGGAGCACCACCAAACTCCAGTTGTCAGACAAAACAATCAGCTTGCTCTCGGACCAACCCTTATCGGAGTCCGGTAGGTCATCTATCAATTTCTCTTTAGAATTTCTAGCCCTGAAGTGATAGCCCTTACCGGATTTCCTAAGCTCATAAGTATACATAATTTCGGGGACGCCTAAATCTAAGTTAAGCTCCCGATTTAGCGCCACATAGCACATCAAAACCCTGAAAAAGTTGGGATTGCACTGTGTCGGGTGGAGATCGAAAGTCGATAAGAACTTCCTCACAAGCGGAGGAAACGGCACCGTTAGGGCACCCCTAGCTATGTGGGAAGGATACACGTACATACACGAGTGGTTCATGCTATCTAGAGGAATAGGAAAAGAGTCGAAATCTGACCACGCCATGCCTACCGACTCAGGGATTTCAAACATGCTCCTAAGGCCATGTAGGGATTTAGCGATTGACGTTCTCATAATGGAAAGGCAGATAAAGGAGAAAGACGGGATGAAGTATCCTTCCTAAAAGAGAAAAAATGAATGAAGAACAAGCCTAGTAGGAGAGAGAAAGAACGATACCTTGATTCGAAGGTGAAGGGCTCGGTTACCTCTTCGTTCGGATGGTGGATCCCTATTTAAAAGACGTCAGCCGCGCCGTAGAAACGGCGCACCCTTTCGATTACCCGAGATACGACGCTTGGCACCGGCAACCCTAATCATGAGATCGATTTCAAAATACCTTAAATATCCCGCTCAAGCGCCACGTGTGAGAAAGCTCACAGGCCTCTAACACCAGAAGATACGAAGGATCGTGAGGACCAGACCCTGCATGACCACGTTCAAGCTGATGAGCTGGAGAATCAAACGGCTGCGACTGTCACTAGCCTGTCAACCTAACATAGAAAAAAGTGTGACCTTTAAAAATCGGCCCAAAGCAAAAATAAAGTTGACGATGCCTGACCAGGAGGGGGCGAACACACTTTAGCCCAACTCAACAGCTCTGATCTATCCAGAAAACAACCTGCAGGGTTAAGATACAGAAGAAAGAAGAATGCAAGGACAAGGCACAAAAATGCAATCTAAATATATGGTAGAAATACAATCGAATACGATAAGCGAAAACATTTGACATAAAAGAAAGTTTGAAGTACAAAGTCACGACAAAAAGACAAGTTGTGTGCGGGACGCAGCCCAGGAAAAACTTTTACAAAAACAAAAATAAAAGCAAGATTGAAAAATCTATTGGAACGAGAACGGCGAGGCGCAAGGAGTCACGTAGTGGCATCTTCCCACCGATGAGGGCGAGAAGCAGAAGGGTCAGCCCGAGCCGAGGTGCTCGGAGCATCCTCCGTGAAGCGGCCATGACGTCTCTCATAGAGAGAGAGATCGTACACACCTTTCAACTGAACCGAGGAGGGAAAGGCTTCACCACCTCGAGCGGCCATGAAGCCGGCGTGGAAACCAGTAGAGAAGTCACCAAATCGCTCTTCCTCCTCTTCGACAAGGTGCCTCAACCTATCGAGGTCCCTCTCAGCGGCAGTGATGTGCCCCCTGGCTGTAAGGCTAGCCTTGCGAGAAAGAGCAGGGGGCACCACGAACTGAGCGTTAGTCAGAGGGCGATCACCAGCCGCAGACCGAGGGAGGGTGGGAGTAAGGGCACGGCCGGGCGCCCTTGCTGGAGGAGAAAGAACTGGGGCCGCCACACAGGGCTCTCCAGCAGCCTCCGGAAGGCCTCGGGAATGCCCGACATGATCTTCTATTCGGGAAGATTCACCCCAACGAGCTCCTTCCTTTCTCCAAGCTTGCTCTCCAGAGGCCGCGAATGAGGAAGCTTGATGACTCATGAGAGGTGGGGGAGCTAGATGATTCAGGAGATCGCCATCCCCAAGAAAAGCGTCTTCTTCCTCTTCCTCAATCTGGATCGGGCGGTTGTAAGGCACCGCCAACCTAACCGTCACCTTACGACGGCGATTCGACCTCTTCAACGCGCCCCCGCCGACGGACGAAGGATTGGACGTCTTGCCCCGAGACAAGGAAGAGACTCTGGGACAGACACCCCCGCTTGAAGATGGCAGAGGGGACGGGGAAGGCGCCGCGCCGGGGTTGACAGAGGTGCTAATAAGATTTACAGCTCCTCTCCCGAAAACTTAGGGCCCAACCGATGTCCCCCATGCGGAGACTCTCTTGAGGAGGACACGCATTGAGAGACGATTCACCTGCAAAAAGAGGGCAAAATGGTTGACACCAAGGAAGAAGACCAACCAGATTCCAGGGAAGAGTTCCTCCAATGGAGCGGAACGCGAAACATGCAACCTTCGGGCGCCCATGCGCCTTGAATCTTGAAGAGTTTGGACCGCCAATCATAGACGAACTCTTGCGCATCCTTGATCAGCTCCCGCGAAGTCGACCTCCGCGCCAGGTAGAACATCCGGCCTTCTCTGTTAAGGAACTTCAGTGCATAGAAGCTCCGCACCTCGCTCAAGCCGGGGTTGATGCCGCAAGAACGATTGAGGGCTGTAACTGCCATCAAAATGCGATAGGCGCTCGGGACAAGCTGGAGAGGGTGAATGTCACGCCCCGGGCGTCCCCGAGACGCGGCAAGTGTATATAAAATATCAGAATCTACACAGGAGGTCAATAATATATATCATACATAAACAACCAGAATGACACACAGACAACAAGGAGGCTGACATGATATATACACCAAATGCGGAAGCAAAAGACTGAATCTGTAAATAAAACATACTACAGACTCGATACTCAATCATCTGTCCTGTGAGAGCCAATATACACAAATACAACTGAATATATACAAACACGTGCCCAAGCACGGAATATAATACATACAATCAAAAGGGATGCTGATAGCCTCTGAAACTCGCGGGACGTGGCGCTACTCCGCTACTGATGAAGTCCCTCGGGGAGCTCCTCCTCCAGATCCGACTCAGATGACACTGGAGAAAATATTATGCGAGGGGTGAGCCACACGCTCAGTGAACGGCACAACCCATGCATCACAGACAATATTGACCACAACCAGATAATCTTTATAATCCACAATATGATAACAAATACCCAAACCCGTGGGTCGCCCAAACGCCAACCCACTACACCCTCACCCTCACCCTTCAATGGGTGACATAGGATATTGGGACTAACTACACAAAACCAGCGGGTCGCTACCGCCAACCCGCTACACCCTCACCCTCACCCTCAATGGGTGACCAAGGATATTGGGACTTACAATCCAGTGGGTCGCCACATCGCCGGCCCACCATACCCTCACCCTCAATAGGTGACCTAGGCTCTTGGGACTGACTAGGCTGTTGGTCACCCTTGGTCCACCGATAGTCTCTCCCCACTCCGTAGGTCGTTTGGCCACTCCCACATTCAGCGCAGTCCTTCTACCAAATCAGGAGGCGCCTACTGATGGGAGCCCCTGCACGGGACGACCTTTC
The DNA here is from genome assembly GCA_030737835.1 of Acorus gramineus. NCBI lineage: Eukaryota > Viridiplantae > Streptophyta > Magnoliopsida > Acorales > Acoraceae > Acorus > Acorus gramineus. The sequence goes on along the minus strand of CM060847.1, from coordinate 17,348,399 downwards.
CAACGCCGGGGTAGTCTCTACACGGATCCAACGAAGGGAACAGAACAGCCTATCCATCGCATATGATCCACTCGGATCCGCAGACAACACATCCTACCAACTCTAATGTCCTGAATTCCTCAGAATTCCCTCCAGGGCGCATAACTAAGATGCGGGGAACATGAACATGCATCATAATTTGCAAGGGTGGAATATCATTGGGGGAAAGAAACTCGGGAGGGCAGCGTGAGTTCCCGATATAGGACACCCCGACAACCAAACAAGGAACACGGAGTACCCTAACCCGGGTCTCACCGCTGTCCTCGCAAGGCCCCTCCCCTATAATATTCACTAATATGCTAATAATCATACAAGGGACAACCATTAATCATCTAAAGCATGCAGTTAAACATTTACTAGTATTTAATTTAATAAATAAACTAGTAGGACACATGCATAGGCCAAGGCTTCCTAGCATGAGAACAGGGGACATGGTGCATGGCTCATACACATATCCTAAGGGTGCAAGTCCCTAACATGCAAAGTCTAGGGTAACATGCATTCTACATTTAAATCATGCTCGCATGAAATATACATTACAATCGGTTAATATAAATCCATGGTGCCCCAGGAGAGGTCGGTATACGCCCAAAATGCGTATAACGCCTCACTACTGGGTTGGATTGTCCCACTCACCGGAATCCGGGTCGTCGCGCGACCGTCTGTCCAGATCTGCAAGACAGACATTCAATATGGTGAGAACAATACATAAATACTCTAAAATACCAAAAACATACAAAACCCACAACTAAACACCCAACACTCGGGCAAACGTGCATACGACCCGCACGCACGCTAGCCCGAGCACTCCGGCAACCACCCGCACGGCCGGCAACCACCCGGGTGCACCGCCGCGCCTCAGCCCACGCACCCCGCGCACCGCCGGGCCCCTGCCCGCCGCCTGGACACGCCGCCGAGCCTCCCGGGTGCACCGCGCGCCCCCTGCGCCCCAGCGCAGCCGCCCGCGCACACCCCGCACGCCATGCGCTAGCCCGCGAGCACCCCGCACGCCCCGTGCGCAGCGTCTCGCCCCGCGCACACCCCGCGCGCCACCACTGCCTCGCCGCGCCCCCTCGCGCACCCTGCGCGACCCGCACTGCCCTCGGCCATCACCCCCAGCACCCGGTACCGGCGGCCCAGCGCCTGGTGCTCAGCGCCCAGCACCCGGGACCCTCACCCCGCGTCCACGCGCACGCCCGCGCAGCACGCACCCAGCTCGCCTGGCAGCACGCGCCCAGCGCGCCTACCAGCCTGCGCGCGCTGCTGCCCGCGCTGCCTACCTGCGCGCGTCGCCGAGTGGCCCGAGCCCTGTTCGCCTACCCACCCGAGCACTGTCCGCCTGGTGCCCGAGCACCACCTACCCAGCACGCCTGCCTGCCCCGAGCGCACGCCGCGCGCACGCCCGCACAGCGGTGCCCAGCGCCCAGCGCTCAGCACCCCTGCTCGCCCAGCACGCCTGCAGCACCACCCGCGCGCATGCCTGCGCGCACGCGCATGCGCGCCCGGCACCCGGTGCCCCAGCTTGCTGCGCCTGCTGCCAAACCTCCCGGGGCTGCCCAACTCCTAGACCGAGCCACCCAACCTCCACCACTCACCACCCCCGGCCTCCGACCACCTCCACAGCCCTCCGACAGCCGCCCACCATCGCCGACCGCCTCCCAACCCCAAATCCCACCTCCTAACATCCATCTAAGCATGAAAAAGAGAGGAAAGAGGCTTACCAAGGGGAGGAGGGGAAGTCCGGTTGCTCTCCGCGCACCGAAACCTCTCCCAAAAGGCTTCCACCACCCGGATCTATCTTGGCCCTCGAAACAGCCCAAAACAGAGGAGAAGAGAGGGGGGGACGGAGGGGCAAATCTCGCCAGAATCGGGATTTGAAAGCACCGGGGTGTAGATCGGTACCGGATCTACACTCCCTATGCTTTAGGTTTTTGGGTTTGAGGACTCTAGGGGGCTCAAAAGCTTGAAAAAGAGAGGGGAGAGAGAAAATCCAAATGGTAGGGATGATGAATAGTGCCCAAGATATTTTCTCACCCACCTTATATAGCCGGGTCACTTAAAAACCCAGATACGCCCCGAAACTGTGAAATTTCGGAAACGTTACCGGAATTCGATGAAATTTTCGTGAGAGCCTAAAATGGCACCAGGACACCAAATATGCAGTTAGATTTCTAATCGGAGTCCTCTAACTCAGGACGATAGCTAACAGTCCAAAAATTAGCGGTTCCGATCGAAAAACCGAAAAAAATGAAAAACTGCCAGAACGCTCCAACGGTTACCAGCAGGCTAAAAAGTGACACATATATAACAGTGAAGGCTGAAGAAGCTCAGAAATTCCATTATCAGCAAAGATAACGGGAAGGTGATCATGCCAGCCTCGATCTGGCCAGAGTAGAGTAGGAGGGTTTCGGGATCTGGTTGAGAGGGCATATCCTCGGTATATTCCTCAACAACAAAGCTATTGGAAAAGTTGGCCATTTTTAAGCAAGGAACAAGAGTGGAAGGATGCACTAGACAAAACCTACGAGAAAGAAAATCCTATTGAATTAAGAACTCAACAACAAGAAAGCATATATAAGGGATCGGGACCGGAACCCTGATCGCCACTGTCGATTCAGGAAGACGAGGCGGCAAAATTAAAATCGATGAGTTATCCCCCCCCCCCCAGTAAATGGTACTAAATGAAGAGGGCAACTCGAGAAAGTGACAAGTGTTGTAGGCACAAGCCATCGGGCCCAGCACCCAAATCCAGTCGACAGGAAAGGCTTGGTGAGCAAGTCGTTCAGTCTGGCAGGCTTCCCCAGAACAGTTCTTCCGGGCCCCCAAGAAATCGAGAGCCCAAAAGAAGGGGGCATTTGTAAGTGATCGAATTAGTCAGTGCCGAATAAACACAAGGGCCGGACTAGGAGCAGCCCCTGTTGATAAAAATGGGCCGGAGGAAGGAGAACCCATGGGCCCAAAATTTCACCAACGGCTCAGATGAATCCGCTTTCCTTCGAAAGTCGGGCAGATGATTAAGCCCGACCTAAAAAGGCAACCATACGCTATTAAGTCACAGGACAGGAATCAAACGTTGTCCGACCTTAAGATTAAGCCGACTAGAGGGCAATACCCGAGTAGAAGGCAGGTCGGCCATAGGGCCCTCCTCTGCGGAAGAACGGTTAGCGAAGGGAATATTCCCTGACACTAGAAAAGGACAGTTCGTTAGAAGAACGGTTATAGTATGATGATGATCCCTAGGATCCACGTGTTCAAGGATCCTGAGGCCACGTGGAGATTCCATATCGTGATATGATCACCTCACAAGGCCAAGCTCGGCACGCCCTTATGGAGTATAAAAGGGGAGACTTCCCCTCCTTCTAGAGGTATGCAAACACTGACTCTCTCTTCTATGAAAACGGAATGACTCTAAATTCCTCTTCTTCCCGGAAGGGAGAGATTTATTGACTTGAGCGTCGGAGGGGTGTTAGCCGGCACCACACTAGTGTGAGTTTCAGGTACCCAAAGCCCCAGGGGAAGGAAGGAGGAGCCGGACGATCAAGGAGGCTGCAGGCGGTGATGAATTGACGCGGAAGGGAGAACCAGCCCATGCCATCTCGGGTCTAAAATCCAAACCCCAAATCATCGAAGATCTGGCCCGAGAGGGGAGAACCGGATTCCATCCCCCACATATACTATTTTTAACAAATTCAAAACTCATGTAGATTAGAATTGAGGCTGGAAATGGGGCTGGATGTAACATTATCCATTCTATAAACCTCGTTAAAAATCCAGTGAAACATATATCTCGTTAGACGATGTATATATAAATCATTAAAAAAATTTCTTACACTTAAAATGCATTCGTTCAACTTGAAATAGAGTGATATACTTTTTTTTATTAAAGCATATATTTCATTAGATAATTTTTTTATTTTTTTTTTAAATGAAAACACATGTGATACGAGTTTTAGACTGTAAAAATGATTGAGTCTAACATTTTTCTTTGTTAAATTTCTGAAAAGCTCTTTTATGATTAAAACTTTTTTTTTAACAATTGGGATCACCGTGGTATCTGGGAACAGATTTAGATCACATATAATTCTTTGCAGAAGTAGAATCTTAAATAATTATTCAAACTCTACTTTGTTTGTCAAAAGTGGGAGTTACAGATGTTCTTCAGTGTTTTAAGACCAAACCTGTGAGTGTAGAATACAAAAGTAATTGCGAATAAAAGTCTTTGCTAAACTGTGTTGCTTTTGGTCAGATAATGATGAAAATCTTAAAATACACAATTCGAATTGTATTTTCTTTAAATCACAAATACTGTGTATGCCTGCTAGACCTCCTGGTCATCTAAACAGAATATTAAATAGGTCCACCAAATCCACTGTAGACTTGTATATGTTCTTAAGAAAATCATTTATAAATATGGATAGAACAACAAATTACAATTTATATATAGGGCTGTGCGGGTAATGGAATAGAGGGAGAATAGAAGGGAATAGGAGAACAAGTCTAAAAAGCTGTTTGTTTGGAATAATTAGATCGGTATAGTTATGTTGGAATACGTGGGAATGAACTGATATTTATATTACAGGTCCTTCTAGAATTGTGTTATTCCTCCAAATACATTCCATTGATACAGAGATATCACATGTTAATCAAATCATGGAATCCATATATCAAATCATTTTTTTACTTTTTATAAATCCAAATCATGAAATCCATATATCAAATCATTTTTTATTTTTTATAAATTATTTCATTTATTATTATTTTTTTTAGTATGAATGGTTATAGTGAAAAATTATAATGAGACATAGTGTTCCTTGTTTGATTGTTTGTATTGACATTTCCCTTTTCATCAAGTTTATTGGACCCTGCCAAGTTGACTTTTAAAAGTGAAGCAGAAGCCCAACCCTTCACTAAAATATAATGCTTGAACATTAATAAAATGTCATCATTACTTGTAATCAATGTTATACTAATAATTAAATCAAAATATGAGTACAGATTAGATAAAATGAACAAAATGTACACACATATTTTTACAATATAAGTATAATCTAAATAAGGATTTCTTATGATTGAAGAAGAATAAAAGATATCTGTTGTTAAATGACAATCCAAGCTTAAAATAAGGATTTCTTATGATTGAAGAAGAATAAAAGATATCTGTTGTTAAATGACAATCCAAGCCTAAGTAAGCCCTCACACAAAGTCCATTGTCATCCCTAAGTACGCCAAAATGTGAACAATCATATGTTGCTTCACATCATTGAATTGGAAGAAAAAAAAATAATAGTAAAACCACCCTTTAAAATTGAATTGATTGATCGATGAGGTAATACGTTCAGAAATCGATATCTTATTAAAACAATGGCACAAACAGAAATACAAAGATGTTCAACGCTTCATAAAATAGCTCTACATTTTCGACGTTTAGGCCACTTCAGTTAGGGAAATTCACAAAAATCAAAATTTTCTCTACAGTCATTTCTACAGCTTCAGATTCTAATATATATATTGCTTTTTTACTTTCTCCCACCTTTCTGTCTTGTACCTTCCTTCTGTGAAGAAGAGGATGAAGAGGAAGACAAACCAGACCGGTTGCTCTCAGCTTTGTCTTTGCTAAATGCCTTCCTGACGTCCTCCTTGAGCTCGCCGAAGCGCTTACGCTTTATGTTCTGCTCATCGAGTGTGCCCCTTTCAAGGTAAAAGAGGTCGGGCAAGTCGTCCTCCATGAACTTATCAAGCACTAGAGAGCAGTGGGGAAAGTAACGCCGGCCCATCTCCACTGCAATTTAATTTGAACATTCAGCCATTTCAGAGAGAATCATGTGAACTATCATAACATATAGTATGCATTGGCACTTTCTTATGGATTACTATGTTATGCCGAATGTGGGTACACTACTGTGTTAAATCTAGCAGCGCATGTCTGGTGAAATGCAAGTGAGAAAAGACTCATTTCAAATGCAACAGAATTTATTAGTTGGTGCCTGCAGAACTTTGTACTTGTAGGCACAAATAAATTTCACCTATTACTCTCCAAACCTACCTGAGGTCAATATATAAGTGTGCATGACACAGCAAAAAAAAGCATCTACTGCATCTCTAAGAGCATCTCCGATGGGGGTCTTCATTTTGAAGACTCCTATTGGAGATTTATAACTTTTGAAGACCCCTTGGAGATTTATAACTTTTGAAGACCCCTAAACTCCAATGGGGTCTTCATTTTGAAGATTTTGCTATTTTGAAAACTCATCAACTCCAATGGTGAATCTTCAATTTTTTAGATGTATGTCTTCAAATCACTATTTTGATTTGTTAAAATTCCTAATTTTTTGGTATAGATCTTCAAATCACTATTAAGATGACGGATAATAGTGATGATATACAGGTTTTATAGTAAAGTTTGAGAGAGAGATGTGTAATTTAAAATTTTAGAAATTTGAATTTCAAATTTTACATTTTGAAATCTGAAATTTTAAAACCACCCACATTTGAAATTTGAATCACCTGACAATTGAACTGGTGACTCTTTATCCCATTCATTTTCCGGTTCAATAAATGATTTGGTTTTTGAAACATTGCTTTTGAACTTTACATGAAATTTTTTTGTAATTTTTTTTTCAAAATTCCATATTTTTATTAAATACAAATGAAAATTAGGAATTTATAATTTTGTATGAGTTAAATGTCATTTATCAAAAGTTGTTATAAGTTAAGAAAGTCATTTGTGACATTATCCTCATTGATGTGACATTCGAAGACCCAAATAGTAGGTCTCCAAATATAGAGTCAGTTTTGAAAATGAAGACCTCCAATCTCCTTTTTGACGTCCGGTTGGAGTTGGACGAGGAGAATTGGTCTTCAAATCTCCATTTAGCAGTCCGATTGGAGCTGCTCTAATAGCCTTCCTTTCAGATTGCAGAGATATAAGAGGCATTAGGTGCATGTTTATTGGTACAGAAGATGTGGATATATCATATGCATAATGTATGTTGTACTACTGCCTAATCAGAGCCCTTTTTCTTCACTGTTGGAAAGTAATATGCAATGGTGTATTAATCATGTTACAGATGAAAGATTCCTTGAAATGATTTACTAAATAATAAATATGTACTGTGACTACTGTCTGTGGATGCTCCAAAAAACAAAACCATGATGCAAATATTCAGCGTTAAATTTGGTATCAGAGCATGCGATGTCACATGGGGATGCACGGGAATAGAGAAGGGTGGTTGTCATGTGTCCATCATGGGCATGGTAGACTGGGCTACTCAAGATCCCAATAGATTGTGGGATAAAGGATGAGGTGAGAACCTATACTGTGGTTTAGAACCACAATGCTTATCAAGAGAGAATAGTTTGTGTTTATATATGAACACTTGCTGCGTAAGTATGGGGCATTAGAATATGATTACGGGAGAAAATAGAAATCAAAATCCATATCCCATTGAGACTTTGAATTCAAATATTAATCAATACGAGGGTCGTTGGACATTGCTATATTTTTGTTGTCAAATGCATACTTTGTGTAGATGCCTCAAATAGCAGAGTCCCGATATAAATTAAAATAGTGCATGAAATATATAGCATCAAATCCTTTCCTTGTTATCATATCTTTCTTCCACAATTGAAATTTTGAAGTTGTATAATAGAATATATATGTACTTGAAAGGGAATAAGAATCTGACAATGTCAAGGTACCTGTTCTCATCAGTGCGTCCATCCTTGAACGAAGCCTTTTCTTTTGGACAGAAGGTGTTTCGTTTAAATCAACCTCTCTCAGGTTACCAGATGAGCCTCTATTTGCCAAAAGACCTGCAAATTCTGATGTCGTTTCTGCTTGTGCAATTTCCATGGCGAGCTTGGCCTCAGCAGGAAAGAACAGCCTAGCAAATGCAACTGAAATCAAAGAAAAATCTTAGCCATCTGAAAGTTATACATAAAAAGGAGACACAAAACAGAGTAAATTTAGTCACAAATAACACAAGGATAAATTCAGTAGGTAAAATGAATAATTGAAGGTTAGAAGCACCAAATTAGATTAAAGTTGTTCCAGAGATAACAACAATACAAATAAAAAGTTAGAAAGTCAGAAAAAAAAAAAAAACAGACTATACAAATAAAAAGTTAGAAAACCCATCTTCACATATTTATTTGAAGGGGCAAAGAACATCACACATGTGCCATCACCCACATTTAATTCAGGGTTCAGTTGGATGCAAGTATGATAACGCAATGAATAATTCCTCAGTTGGTAAGGTTTATCCAGTGGCACTTTACTATAGATAGCGTGCAGCTGGAATGTTGTTCACGAATATCAACTGTCCAGGCAGAATGGCAGATTGATGCTGTCCATCTAAAATTGGACATATAGCTACAGTGCTAATCAAACAGCTTTCCAGTTTCAGGTTATTCATCCCATCCACGGTGAAGGCTAGAATCCCCGAAAATAAATAAAAAATGAGAATCAGGCTTACCATGGTGCCAACCATAACAGATTATACCAGTTCCACCTGGTAACGAGATAAGTGCATCTATAGTCTACCTAGTCACCATTGTCATGTTAAATTTCAATGAATCCCAGACTGGGATTCATTGAAATTTAACATGACAATGGTGACTTTACAAGGTCCCATGAGACGTTTCTTAAGTCCATAATCTTGGACCATGTAAAAGACTTATTTCAATGACTTCAAATTTATGAACTATGCAAAGTCATATATATCACCATCACCAAAATACAGTCATATATGAATAACCATCACCAACACCTCGACATGCATTTTTCTTGGTGAGCGTGAGGCCGACATGGAGCATGAAAGCAAAAGGGAAAGACTATTCCTTCATCAAGATTCACTTCACTGGGTGATGCATGGGATTACCGAGTTTGAAGTTGAAGCCTCTTCAACTCGACCAAGGACAATGACGCAGAGAAAAAAAGAAGTCCATGTCATCGCCCAAGGCGGCAAACCTGTAAGCATCATCAAACTCCGCAAAAGGGGTCGGCTTAAATAATATGATCTATTCTTATACATATGTAGAATGTGCTGACACCCAATAACCCTGAAATCAACTTTTAAATGGGAGATTTTCAACCATAAGCCAAACTTTGACATCACCAGTAAATGTAAGACCATCTTAATTAAGGACTACCCATCATCAAATTCAGAAAGGATCAGAGAAGTTATGGACAGAAAATTACCTCTATTTTCCAAATACAGAAGTTTCATGTGAAGATCATCGGCAATCACCGGGGAGGAAGTTGTTTCTTCACCAGCCATAGGGTTTCTCCTCATCTCCCTCTCAAGAATATCTATACATATCTTGTCTTTATTGGATTCCTGACCCTGTTCTGTCTTTGTATAATAATCCTTTGTCCTTGTCAGTCTACGGCATATACTGACGGCACTTTGACCATCCGCTGTTGTCTCTGATGCATTAGCACCTTTAGTCAAAAGCGAAACAATCACCGCCGGCTCCCTACGCATGGCAGCCACGTGAAGAGGCGTGTATCCTCTTGGATTCTTAAGATTAACATCAGCCAATCCCAGATCCAGTACCTCAGCTACAACCTTTGAATCACAATAGGCAGCTGCATAGTGTAGTGCATTGGCATTGTCCAAGGTGATGTTAGATTCAGTTAGCAGTAGTTTTACGAGCTCAACATCATCACAATCGAGCGCCCTGTGGATCCTCCTGACCCTTTTTTCATGCACAGGGTCCACAATTGGGGCTTCAGATCCTTCTGGCAGAGATTTTCGCTGAAGAGATTTGATTTCTTCCACAACCTTTTGAGGAAGCTCTTTCTCCAGATAAATGCTGTCAAGATCTGATCGTGCTACTCTCTGGATGCAATGGGCTAGAAGCTGGTTGAGTTGTGAATGGAAAGCAACCTGGAGAATTGGGATTACATCCTCCGCAAGTGCCTTTTCAACAAAGTTCAGAAGGCGACGCTGAAAAAAAAAACAAAAACAATACTCTTATGTCAGAATCAAACTCAGTTTCTTCATTTTATAGCTATTCAAGAGAACAAAATGGAGCCACAATAAATTATTGAAGAATGAACAACTGCTGATGCCACATGAAAAATTATTGAGAATTACGGCATTGTTTTAGTGTGCATTAGTATTATAAACTACTATGCCCCTGGGGCTTTCATAGTTAGAATTCATATAATCAATTAATAATCAACTTTTGAGGAGAGAAAACTTTCAATGGAATGATTGTAAAAGTGAGCACACTAATCAATATTGCATTTCACCCATTATAGATGAAGGGACCGCTATCTTTGTCTTAAAGAGTGTGTGTGTGTGTGTGTGTATAACTTAAATGAGCATATGTGGGATTAATCCAAAGAGCTTTCATATATTTTTGTTAGCATAACCAGGCTCATTATGACTTGAGAAAGATATTATATCAAAAGATATGCCGACATCACGTTCCCAAATCTGTTCATCAGTATTTGCATAATCACCTTGAAAAGCCACTGATTTAGTAAAAATAATTACTCTTTCTTAATTTGCATCTTCAGTCAGGAATAAAAATAAAAAAAACCTTAATCAAGTCATTACCTAAGAATTTCCAAAAAGGGACACATGATGAAAGAAGCAATAAAAGATAATCAAAAATAGTCTCTTAAGAAAGATCATAGTCCAAATAATATAACTAACTATATATAATGTATCCATTCAATTGAAAGGCTTTGAATTCCTCACTATCATACATGCACATATGGAAACAAACAAACACAGTTATCTTTATAGAAACAAAACCATATCTACCTGAAACAGTGAGACCAACTCCGCAATCTGAAACACTGAAGAAGCATACAACAACTCCACGACAAAATTGACCGCTGGACGGCAAGCATCGTGTGGGCACGCCGTGTCAACACACGTGCACACCTCCGGAGGTGACTGTTTGAGCTTCCCGGTGTACAAATACCCCAAGAACACCATGAACGCCTCGTAACTGACCCTCCCATTCGGCACCAAATCCTCCATGCAATACTTTGGCTTCCCATTGGAGCCCACCGATTGATTCTCCCTCACAAAGAGATCATGAAAAAACTTGGACCTCGCGGACAAGATGCACCGATGGACCCCAACGGAGGTCCCTTCGATGACCACCTCCGCATCAGAGCAGTCGAGTTCGGTGTCGATCAGGAGCTTCTCAAGGTGGGAGCTGAGCTTGCTGAGGCTTACGATTTCGAGGCTGGTCCCCTGTTCGGGACCAGTTGGGGTAGTCATTTTGTAGCTGCGGCTCGCGCCATTGGAAAGGTAGGAAGAAGAGGTGAAGCTCAATGAGGAGGAGGGTTCAGTCTGGTTTGCCATGTTTTTCACATGGATTGGGATCAGATTTTATCTGGGTCACCCCAGAAAACTGTTTTTTCAGTATTTTTTGGGTGTTATAGCATCAATTCTGATCCAAATCTATATGGGTCGCCCCCCAAAAAAAGACTTTTCAATTTGTTTCAAGTGTTATTGCATTTATTTTTTATCAGTGCTTCTCTGGGTCACCCCAAAAAACGATTTTTCCATAAGTTTCGAGTGTTATTGCATCTATTTTGATCAGATCTTATCTGGCTCACCCAAAAAAAATCGATCTTTTCAATGGGTTTTGATACTGCATTATTTTGATCAAAACCTAGCTGGGTCAACTGCACTGCAATTAAAACAGAACGACATATGTATTAATGAAAACTGGGCGTAAAAACAATGAATCAAAGATGCCCAAAACAAATCAAATCAGAACAAACAACAACAGCTAAAATTCAGATAAAAAAACACAAACCTCCCTCAGAAGATCTTCGATTTTTCCCACCCTCGTAAAAAAAATCACATTTTTTAAAAGAACCCAGAAGGGGAAATCCAAACAATATCACGAATCCCAAGGAGACCCAATTGAAAGGCGAGTGAAAGGAATCGAAGGGACCAAAAAAAGCTTCCTTTTTTCGACTTTTATTGTTTGGTTTTGCTAAAATCTGATCGTGATTTGGATTGGTTTTTGGGGGAACTGATGATGGAAGTATTGCTGATGAAGTCTAGCTGATGACGTCGGCCACCATTGAATGTGAGCAACTGACGGAAGCAATGACTTAAGAGAGAGAGAGAGAGAGACGCGTTTCGTTGAAGTTTCGGCGATGCTTCATTGGTTCGTCATTGTTTATTTAAAGTTGCTTTTTTTTTTTGGGGGGAAACATCCAAATAACCCCCTATAAATTACCTGAAATACACGTAACCCCATGACTTTTCCAAAAATCCATGTAACCCCTTGAAAACAAATATGCATAAATCCAAACCCTTGAATTAAACTTCCGTTGACATATGAGAAATATTCCGTGAATATTCAGTTTTGTTAAGAAAACACAGTATACTAAAACCGAATACAATTTGTTAAAAATGCACAAAAACATTATGTACATAACTATTTTATTAATTCGAATAGATTATAAAACATTATCTCGAGGGATAAAATCGTAATTTATAAATAATTTTCACATTTTTTTACACATTTTAGGAGGTTTTGGTATATTATGTTTTCAATCAGGATTAATCGGACAAAATATTTATATAATAATCTTAATTTATCAATAAAAATTTAACTCAAGTGACTATTTAAATTTATATAGATGATTTCACGTATTATAGACTTTATATGAAAAGTCAAGTGGTTACATAGATTTCAGACAGGTTATTTGAATTTTTTTTTTTTTTTTTTTTTTTTTTTTGTTTGGTTAGATTTGATGTGAAGTTTGATTTGGTGGCGTTAATACGTTGCTTGATATGAATGTTTTGTGGTTGGTGGGGGTTGTTTTCCTTGCGTCCTTGGAAGTCCTCTTTTCTATTTTGTTGGGGGATTTTTGTCTTTGGCAATCATGTTCTATTGTGTTTTGACTGAGTTATTAGCAAGAAAATATAGCTAATACCGTGTGTCCACGTCATGTTTTTCATGCACTTAAATATCTTAAACTTAATGGGCCCACGCTTAACTCACATTCGAAAATGGCACATCCAAACCGTTTTTTTTTATATATATAAATCATACACTTATTTATTAAAATACATATTATTATAAAAAATAAAATATATATTGATATATAATATCATAATTTTTAAAAAAAATAAAAAATAAAAAAAATTATTTTATACACTATGATAAAATCTACTATCATAATGTATATAATTGTATATGGGACTGGAAAATAAAATAAATGCATCAATAGTCCTCATCTTCATATTTGCATTTGGGTCTTTTTGGGCACAAAAAACAAATCCAAACACGTTTAAACCCATCTCTCCAATTTTTATGCATAATTTTTTCTTGTTTGAAAAGTGGTTGTTTCACATCTTTTAAAAAGATTGATTTGGGACGCAAAAATTTCAGAATTAGTATTGTTTCTCAATTCAGATTCTAAACAAATCCTAATCTCATTTTCGTAGCAAGTGATCCCTCATAATAGACCCTGCAATGCAAAAATGAGGTGGTAGGGTTGGATTGACTGCTCGAAATTTTTCGGACTCAATGTTCACGAGTACGATGGATCGAAGCACTTCCTTAATTCATAATTTGCAACCCTCATGCGGGCATTAGTCTATCCATATATGTGATACCAAATAAAAAAAATTATGTCTAAACTCTCTGATACCGTTTGGATAGTGAAATAGAGGAAGAATAAGCCTCAAAAGCTATTGGGGTGGAAGAAATTGATGGATATAGCTATGTCAGAATGGGTGACAATAAATTAATATTTCTATTACAGTTTCTCTAGGAATTGTGTTATTACAACCAATTTATTATACCGGCATAAGCGTTTACATGTCAAATCAACTGTTATCATCTTTTATAAATTAAGAGGCGCACAAGTCAAATAATTTTTTTCTTTTATAAATCATTATCCACATCTTATTTGCATCTTATCTTAAAACATATCAGTGGTCAATCAAACACAAAAAAATTTATTTTTATGTTTTCCAACAATAATAACTAAAAATATAACCAAATAAAAAATCATGTATTTCCCTAACATAGTCATCAACCCCGAGTAAGTTTATGTCTATATCCAAACAGTGTCGAAGTGAATCAACTGAAAAGGGTTCGGCCAGCATTATTGGTGAGGATAGTTTTTTAATAAGGGTGCGTTTGGTTGCGCGATTGCAAAACTGATTCTGCAGGAAATGCATAACTGATTCTGCAGGAAGCTCACTTTCTCAGCTTTCTAAAATCGCAGCTTTTGGGTACTATTTGTCTGAAAATCTGTGTGCATAAAGATGCCACAATAAAACTGTTTAGTTGCACGATTGTAAACGCAGCTTCCTGCAATCACAATCGTAGCGCAATCGCGCAACCAAACGCGCCCTAAGTGTTAGAGGATTTATTCACCAATCAAGGTCCTTTGAGACTTCATTTGGAACCTATCAAGTTTCAAATTACTCTAAATTGATTAAATTAATCGATTTTGAAAAAGTTTTTATCAACCGGTACTAAAATCTAAAGTTTGAAAATACTCTATATTTTAAATAAAAATTCATTTGACAATAACAATGCACATTACGGGTCAAGTTTTGAAAAAGTCATTAGCACCCTCTCTCCGTAAAGCATGATCAAGATTCAAATCCTAAGAGACCAAAAATCGGTAACTCTCTTGAAAGAAAGGTAAGATCAAATCACGAGACACCATTAATCTTAAAAAAGAAAAAAAAAAGTAAAATAATAAGACACATTTGACAAGGGAACAAGTGTAAGATAATAAGTGGAATAAATTATTAAATAACATTTTATTCTTGTTGTTAAAAGCATATAAATATAATTATCATAAACGTGAATAGAAAACTAAGATTTTTTTTGTTCCAGATTTTAACAAATATTAATAACATTAAAATTAACGTACCTTTATCTTATAAAATTATAATAATTTGTCTCCAAAAACCTATATCCTTGTAAATATTTTTCACCAATCCTTGGATTAATTTTTATTTAAGTTTTAATTCCAAATGCCTGGTTTGATAATGGGATAAATGATGATAAATAGATAAGTACATACCTATTTGTTATAGAAAATTAGGATAACAATTATCCTGATTTGAAATGAAAATGAATATTTTTATTACACTTAAAAGGCTACAATAACATTGATTTTTTTACTTCTTGTTCTGATTTTAATAAATATAATTAATATCAAAATTAATAGAATTTTTATCCACTCAAATTATGCTTATATATTAAAAAATCTTATTGTTTTGTCAAACTAGCCCTTAGCATGCTAATGTATGACATACCTATGTGCACTGCATATTCATTTATTGAATTTAAAAAAGGAAAATTAATTCTTAAGTACTTTTTTCAAGCCCTCATTTTTTAGGTTCCTTGATTTATTTTCTTACGTACTAAACACCCTAAAGTTGTTATACTTTTCTTGATTTTTCTCTTTTTTCCATTGCCTACACAATTTATATACACTGTTATGCACTCTATGCACGTGATTAATATGTACATTCTTATATTGTTATACATCTACACGCTTCTAAATCTCATACTATATACTATTATGCACTCTATGCACGTGATTAATATGTACATTCTTATATTGTTATACATCTATGCGCTTTTAAATCTCGTACTATACTTAGACCGATGCACTTAGAAAAAAATATATAAAATATAACTATTAATTTAAAAGTGTTTTGAAATGTTAAAAAAAATAAAAAATACATGAAATTAATTTTTCTATTTTTATATGTAATAATAAGTAAACAAAGAGACCACATACGCACATAAACAGTACTCACCGACAATCAACTATGTAAGCCAAGCTTTTAAAACGTCACGTGTGACGAGAAATCTCTCCCCCCCTCCCCCACCACCAGGCACCACCAAATGCACCCTTCAAGAATCCTTTTTGTTTATACAACCTTTGGTTTGCTTTCATGTGCCTTTCAGTTCATTGTGTCCTTTGCTTGTCTTCCTTACATAATAAATAGCATTGGGAAAAATCCATACAACCCCTTTAAATTTGATTGAACTTCATGTAATCCCTTAACTTTTTTTAAAATTCATATAACCCCCTAAAAACATCTAGCAAATCCAAATAACCCCCTCAATAAAATTTTCGTCAATAGATGATGAATATTTTGTGAATATTTCATTTGGTTAACCCTGACTGAAAACACAATATACTAAAAAAAACCACTACAATTTGTTAAAAATATAAAAAAATCCTATAAAAATGACGATTTTACTCTCTCTGGATATATTATAAAACCCTTTTTCGGATGAGTAAAATCATCATTTATAGAAAAAAATTTACATTTTTAACATATTATAGGGTTTTTTTTTTTGTATATTGTGTTTTCTATCAGGATTAATCAATCATAATATTCACAAAATATTTATCATATGTAAACATAAATTTTATTCAGGTGGTTATTTGGATTTATTATGTGTTTTTAGGGGGTTATATGGATTTTAAGAATAGTCAGAGGTTATATGGATTTCAGTCAGCTTACTGTGGGTTATATAGATTTTTCCCTTATAATATAATAATAGGGAAAATGACCCAAAAAAACTCCTAAGAGTTTGAAATATACAAATCAGTCATTTTTTAAAATTATATCTAAAAAAGTCTCATTTCATAGTTTTGAAAAACACAAAAGACTAATCTGCCCTTATGTAATTAAATATTTAATATCCCTCTTTATTCTACACTAAAAATGTATTTTTCCTACAAAACAACAATATCTCTATACATAATGAAAATCAATCCTCTTAGAGGTTTTATTATTATATATCATACTGTGTGTTTCTTATATATATCTTACATGATATTGTTTATCATTTTTCATTGTGTATAATCATAATATATAATTTAAATCTGTGTTGTGTCCCAATGCAGCAGATGATATTTTAGTATTTAAAATCTTTATTCACTTTTTTTATTTTTTGGCTATTTACAAATTTTTATGATATCATTAGTACATATCCATTTAAAAAAAAAAAAACATCAACATTTAATGGAGTTCATCATCAAAAACTCAAATTATATTGGTACATATTTCACAAAATCTACCTAATCACAAAGAATTTACAATAAAAAAAATTGAGCTACATGAAAATGTGTGAAATATATTAATAAAATTAAAAGGGTGAAATATTTTAATAAAATTAAGAGATATAGAATGTATTAAGGATCTAATTGTATAAGGGTAGATTAGTCTTTTATGTTTTCAAAATTATAAAATGAGATTTTTTTAGATATAATTTTAAAAAGTGATTGATTTGGGTATTTCTAATTTTTAATAGACTCTTTAGTCATTTTTCTTATAATATAATATATAATTTGGGTCTGAGTGCAAACGTGAGTATGTTGGTGTTCATGTTTCTTGTGACAAATGTCAGGGACACACATGAAAAGTGGATCCTTATCTACACGGGTAATTTTGAAGAGGAGATTATCTAGCCGACCATTATGAGATCATCTGAGCTCCTGTGATATAAGTTATTTTGAGATTAATAATTATTTAATATAAATAAAAAATAAGTATTTTTTAGCTTAATTATATTTTTAAATATTTTCATTGAAAAAAACTATAATAGTGATGTTTTTATTGTTTAATTGGGAACAGATAAATTGTAGACAAAAAATTATAAAATACGAAAAATAAAATGACGTGTGGGACTCGTGATTCATAAGATGCGGCACATGAGATTTAACATATGCGTTTTTTTAATGTTAGTAAAATAGATTGAGTGGAATTTCAGAGGACATGAAATATTATTATCAGACCAACTCTATTGTAACATAGTTATATCTACTTATTTCTTCTAAACAAATATGTTTCGCAATTTATCCAACCATATTCATCTTATCCTCTATTTATTCTGCTATCCAAAAAATGACTTCAATAATCTTTTACAAATGAAAAAAAAAATTCGAACTACATGTGTACACCAATCTAAAATAATTTAAATGTTTCAACTTTTTTGAGTGCACATATTCAATTTTAGAAAGTATAAATATCTCTTGGTATCTCATATTTTTAATGCTTCCAATTTTGTTATATTAAGTATTTTTTATGGGTAGTGTTTTTTTTATAAAATAACAGACATATATGTCTCATTTTTTTTTAAATTAAAGTGAAACATGACTAAAATATAATTAAAAAATGATAGATGATGAGTCTCCCATGCATCAAAACAAAACACAACAACGTTTACTCCTCAATCATGAGTTATCTAACCAACGTCAGACAAAATTACAATAATTTTATCTTGTACAAGTGAACTCCTCTATATTTTTATGTAACTATTGCTTAAAATAATGATTATTTAGTTTTTATAATTTGTATTGTTTTCATTATTTTATATACGCATAGGACTATTAAAATAACTATATACAAAGCCATGGTCTAGCTGAAGTTAAAAGTTTGAACAAAACGTGTCACACGTTTGTCTGTACTGTATGCATTGTTTCAGAAATCCAGGAAACGATTTCAATACTTTGAATGTTTTGTTTTTTAGTGTCTTTCATTACTTTGAATATTTTAGTGTCCCTTGGACCTGTCAATCATTCAGAAAAAATCCACATGTGATTATTGTTCAAATCTAGAAGTTCGGATAAATATGGAATTTCAAATTCGAATATGGATTCAGATCATATTACATCCAATCATATTCATGTATGCAGGGATTCTGAGATTAGGTAACTATATATCAACTATGAAAAAATATTGGACTAATATTATATTATTTGACTTGTAATAATATATTATAAATATGAAAGAAATACATGTTAAAGTTTTAAAAATATAATATATTTGAATTCCAATATTTCATTCAAACTCATAATTAGATACTGTGTTGTGAATATCCATGGGATATGAATTAGGGTTTGAATACTCAATAATAAATTCATATATGAATCTGAAGATCTACATGTCTATTCTGTAGTTTTTTTTTTTTTTTTTAATATAATGGTCTTATCATGTTGTAAAGACTTTCATACCTGGGTTGAGTCATTACGAATATTAGTAATTGGGTCATCACATAAGAAAGGACATAAAAAGTAAATTGGGAAATTTAATACTCTATGTATTCCCAGCGTGTGCTTGTGCCATATGAAGAGCGAGAAATGAAATAGTATTCAAGGGGATAACTTTTTACTTTGAAAATTTTTAGGAGAGGGTGAAAGTGAGCACCAGGGAGTGGGGTTCGAGATTGGCGAGGGTCGCTCGCATTCATGTGGCGCCCATGTTTAACGCATCACTTATTGGTGCGTTTGGTTGCGTGATTGCGCTGCGATTGCGATTGCAGAAAGCTGCGTTTACAATCGTGCAACCAAACAGTTTTACTGTAGCAGCTTCCTGCACACAGATTTCAGGCAAATAGTGCCCAAAAGCTGCGATTTCAGAAAGCTGAGAAAGTGAGCTTCCTGCGGAATCAGTTTGCAATCGCAGATTCCTGCAGAATCAGTTTTGCAATCGCGCAACCAAACGCACCCTTAAGTGTTGGCATTGTAGGATCAGGTAGATATTGTTGGGATTATATCTTAATCCAGTGTATCAACATTGAATGGTCATAATGAAACTATATTAGGGTGGACACCTAATTATTAATTAATTAAGATTTAATCTTAATTAAGATATAAAGTGAATTTTTAAAAATCAGGGAACAGATTTGTTTGTTATAGATTTGTTTGTTAGGAGATTACTTAAAGAGAAAGTTATTTATTCATATAAATATCCTCTAGGATTTCAGGGTAAAACTTGGCTTGGCACATACAGATAAAATGTAGAGATCCATATGAGAGAGGTTGAGAGGTTTCAAGAGAGGGTAACTCTATGAAAGAGAGTTTGTAAGGCTTTTTTGTATATCAACTATTATAGTGAATTATCTGTTTTTGTCCCGTGGATGTAGGCCTAGGCCGAACCACGTATTTTTGTGTTCTTCGTGTGATTGTATTCCGTTCTTGTATTCGATCTTGTGTTTTATTATGGGCTTTCGCGTATTTGTTTTTCAACAACTGGTATCAGAGCTCTAGGTTGCGACCTAGGAGCTAGAACGAGATCTAAAGAACGACGAAACGACATGGATCGAAGAAGTTCAACAATGTCGTATCGAGGTTCTATATGAAGAAGAAAAAAAAAAATTATCACGGTCACTGTGGCTGCGAAGAAAAAAAAAAATTCTGACCGTGGATGAAAAATGGCCGACGTGTAATCCGAATTGCATAGGATTCGCATGAAGGTATATGATTGAGTTCATGAAAATACAAAAAGAGGGCCATGTAGCACTCATGAAATTCCATGCAGAGACGTACCAAAGGGGACGCACGGGTGCAGGCCAAGAGCACGTGCGGAGGCGCGTGCGAAGATGCAAGATGCGAGGCGGCATGTGACGATGAGCGCGAAATGGCCTATGCGAGGCACGTGATGTGGATGCTTAGTTCGTGAAGAAGAAGAAGATGAAACAATGCAATACAGAAAAGGCATTCTGAACCCGGGTGGTGTCCTAAGTGGTTCAAGTAAAAAGCGTGTTCAGGTTTAGAGCTTGCGATCGCGTGGTGTGTTTATTCAAGGTGGAGTCCAGATCCTTCTTCAGAGACGCAACACAGAGGAGGCGTTCTGAACCCGGGTGGCGTCCTAGGTGGTTCAGGTAAAAAGCGAGTCCAGGTATTCGGAGATCGCAAACGTGTGGTGTAACTTGTTCAAGGTGGAGTCCAAATCGTTCTTCAGAGACGCAACACACAGAAGGCGTTCTGAACCAGGGTGGCATCCCAGGTGGTTCATGTAAAAAGCGAGTCCAGGTATTCGGAGCTCGCGAGTGCGTGGTATAGCTTGTTTAAGGTGGAATTCAGACGACCCTTCTTCAGAAACGCACATAGAGCATGCAACAGATTCACATGATTACCAAGTCAAGATACTGACTTGGAGATGCAGCAGTGCAGACTTCAAGATAAATCTTCAAGGGGTTTGCAGAGCGAGGTGGAGACATCAACATAAATCTTCAAGGGGTTCGTGGAAGTCGGAGTTTACCGAATTCGAGCCAAAGTAAAAATTGTTGGGATTATGTCTCGATCCGGTGTATCAATATCGGATGGTCATGATGAAACCATATTAGAGTGTGCACCTAATTGGTAATTAATTAAGATTTGATCTTAATTAAGATATAAGGTGAATCTCCTAAAATAAGGGAAACGGATTTGTTTATTAGAAGATTACTTAGAGAGGAAGTTATTTATTCATATAAATATCCTCTAGGATTTCAGGGTAAAACTTGGCTTGGCACATACAGATAAAATGTAGAGATCCATAGGAGAGAGGTTGAGAGGGTTCAAGAGAGGGTAACTCCATGAAAGAGAGTTTGTAAGGCTTTTTTGTATCTCAACTATTATAGTGGATTCTCTGTTTTTACCCCGTGGATGTAGGCCTAGGCTGAACCATGTATTTTTTTGTTCTTCGTGTGATTGTGTTCCGTTCTTGTATTCGATCTCATTTTTTATTGTGGGCTTCCGCGTATTTGTTTCCCAACAGAAATCTTACCTACCCGAACTCAAGTTCTTTTGTGAATGCTAACCTTGTTTTGTCTTGCACCTTTGTTTATTTGGTCTATTTCCTATTTCCCAATTCAGAAATGGACTGTTTTGATCCATTTTGAAATCGATATGTCCACAATTAAATTTTTTTTTAAAAAAAAATTAACGTTATTGTAAATTAAATGTAATTCTATTTCACATTTAATAGAAAAAATTTGATTTATTATGTAATTTTTTTATTATATTATCTCTAGGAACTGAATTGATCTAATTCACCCTAAGCTAGGAGTACGAGATGACACATATATAATTTAAAGATGTTAAACTTGAAATTTGAGTGTGCAGGTATGGACCTGAATATTATGAAGTCAGATTGAATTCGGATTATTTGTGGCTCCTCAACTGGGAACGTTTGCTCACCAAAGTGTATCGGACCAAATTAGTGCTCGATGCCTCAACCCTATGCGTTCTATGTTTGGCAAAATCAGAGATGGTCCAACACCTTTTCTAGTTGTCCAAACCACCAAGATTTTATGAAGGGCGATCCAACCATGCACCGATTTAGAGACATCTTCCTTCCTCTTGGTGGAGGAGCTTTGGAATGCAGGGAGGAGGTTAGCATGCGTTGATGATAGGTACATTGTGGTGAGGATATTCCAATCGATCATTCTCACAAGCGCGTGGGTGATATGGTTAAGTCGAAATGAGACCATCTTTCGAGATACCAGGGTCTACTTTGAAAACAAATGAGAGTTGTTTTGGTCAATGTTTTTAGAGCTGCGGTCAGACACAAAGGTTCATCAAGGAGTGAGGTTGGCAAGTGACCGTCTATGCCGACCACGCTCAATTAGAAGTCTCATCTAATCGGGTTGTTTTTTTCTTTCTGAACAGGAGGTTTATGCCTATGGAGTTGTTTAACAATTGAGAAGATATATGAAATGCTTCTTGTTTGACTTAAATGATTGTTTATTTGATATTTTTGTTCCTTGTATTTAAATGATTATATAGATAAATGTTTTTTAAAAGAACTTAAATGACTTAAAAGGTGTTTTTGTCTTTGTATGGACTTAAATAACTATACAAGAGATTGATTTTCAGAAGGTAGCAGTTATATGTTCTGAACTGTTCGACAAACTAATGTCAAATTTCATATCATCTACTTGACATGATCCTATCGACTTTCACGTTCGATAGATTTCTGTCGATACTTATTCATACAAACTGACAGATCTTCTATCATTTCAGTGAAGAAATTTTTATCGAATTGGATAGTAGGATTAATGAACTTATAAAAATAAAAATTGAATTTTTAAATAATATTAGGCTGCTGGTAAAATAACTTTGTCAGTCGTGGTCTCCATTGTCCCCCTTCTTTTTAAAGAAAAAAAAAATTATTTGATCCAACCAAATCCACTTGGTACGACATGACGTGGCATCCACGCGTATGGACCATGAATCACGTGGGACCCACCGAAGGACCAACTTGAACTGACAGACATTGTGGCAGACCTCATTTTACATGAGTACATTTTTAAAATTGGGTGCCCAGAGTTCTCTGTCAGTATAGGTCAGATATTTTATTATCTTTTTACAAGGAGTGAGTGTGAAAGATATGGATAAAATGTCAGTGTGACTAATTTGTAATTTCTTCTATTTTGATTAAAAAAAAAACTATTAGCCTATTTAATGACATGGATATGCATTTAAAACTGATGCGCTTCTTATAATGTCTTTTTGCCTAACAAGGTTCTAGGGCCTCTAGATATGGAGTGGAGGTCAATTGTTTTCTTTAAATTTATATTTTAAAGTTACTATATTATCAAATCATAAAAAAGTTACTACTTTTTTTGTCTTTTTATTTATTTATTTATATTATTTTTATTTTTATTAATGTTTTATTTTTTATTTGATTTACAAAGAAGATTATCTTATAAGATGTGTAATTTACTGATTTTTCATATTTTTATTTGGTTTTATTTCTACTTTTTAAACATATGAGTTAACTTTTATCTTTGTTTATTGGTATTTCTATTTTTATTGGGATTTGTTTTGTAATAAATTTTATGAGATTTTTTTTTTCAAAAGTAATTATAATGGAATTGAAATTTGTGGATAAGAGGTCTTATCAAAGGATCTCCACTTGGGCCTCACTCAGCTAACAATTTTTCAAGGCCAAACATGTATGTTCTTTTTCTTCTTCTCATCCTCATTTTTTTTTTAATTGAAATCTTTCAAAGATTAATCTTTTAGTTGTTTGTAGTGACTTACTTAAAAGTTTTTCTAAAGACATTTAGATAAATCAAAGGTAAGAGTCAAATATACATTAATGAATAACAAACATAATGAATAACAAACTGTAATAGAACTCCACTCATTTCCATTAAACCAAAGAAATTACTTGTGGTTAATTCACATAATTATCAAGAACAGAAGTAATACGTTCAGTGTCAATCATTCTTTGCATGTAACATCGTTTTCTTTAGATAATTAGATGTATTTATAAGAATTAATTGTTAATCAAACATTATTATTTAAAAAAGCTGAAAAATTGTTACAAACGACTTTTATATGCAACTCCAATTATCAATAATTTTTTTTGACGAGGTTATGTATATTTCATTAGATAAAATATCTAATCATCATTCGTTCTTTGCATAAATAATTGTATTAAATTAATTACAGTATATATGAATTATGTATTTTTTAAAAAAATCAAAATATATGCTCCAATAATTGAAACATCAAAGAAATTATTAAAAGTACTTTTGGCTCAAATATTCCTTTTATAGGTTTATATGTATACATTTTTTTTATAAAAGAAATTAGAGGAAATTAACTAGGGTCCTGTGCTCCGTGCATCAGCCCTGATTTACCTTCACAAGACTAGAAGGAATAACAGTCTCAAGACAAGTTCATCGAGCTGTTAGGGTACCTATCTACAACAACGGGTATGGCTTCGCTATCGCTTGATTGTCGCTTTCTTATTTATGCACTTCATCTATTATTTTTAGATTCATGAAAATTTTTAACTTTTTCTTAAATCCCTAAGGCAATGTACAAATATCTTTAAGTCCCTACAGCCGGAAGTTGTTAAAAATATTAAAAATGCCCTCGTCCAGTTATAAGAAGGTTAACAATGTATTGGGCACTAGATATATGTACTTAACAATATAATGGAGAGTGTTTACAGTGATTGAAATAATTGGGCGGAGGACATTTTATGCAAATGTTAATGATATACTTGAGAGTGGTAATAGGGAGTGACAAAGGGGGGTTGCTGAGTATTTATTGAGAAAATGAATTTCTTTAATTCAATGAACTCATAAATAAATAAATAAAGATTCTTAATGTTCTGAATGAAAAGTGAAAATCTTGGATTTTTCACCTATCCAGATCCTCATTTTATTTATTTTCCCATTACAATTTCAATTTACTTTTTATTTTTTAAGAGTTTAGGAATAGAGTGGTATTTATCTTCATATTCATATCTAATGATCCGGGACCTAATCCTGGACGTGAGGAATAAATTTTGCCCCTGCTTGATTTATGAATTTTCTTATGTTATGTATTGTATTCTATACATTGAACTAAATGGCTAGTTTGATTTTGTCAAATTCGAAAATATCAAGCGATCAAGGAGAGGGGAGAGAGGGGGTGTGAGGAGCATTTTCAGTATTTATGAACAGTATCTGCTGAAGGGATCTAAATATAATTTTACACTACCTAAATGACTTAAAAAAAACTTGAAATTTTTTGAGGAACTCGGAGAAATTTTGTGGAATGGATTGTGACTCATTTGACGTAACTTGGACCTTGTTCACCGTTAAGACATTAAATTCCTACGAAGACATTTTCATTATTATAAAAAAAAAAATCCCAAAATCACCATCTCACTCTCCCGCTCAAAAAAAAAAAAAGCAAAAAAAGAAAGGAGAAACCAAAAATGGGCCGCATTGGACAAAAAGGTCATGGGCCGACTTACAGCCCAAAGTTGATTTTTAACAGAGATAATGTTACGTACAATCTCATTTTCAGTCCTAATTTTAGTCTATATGTGTTTTGAATTTTTAAAAAATAATATACCTCACCTAACGAGGTATATATTTTATAGACAACGTGAAAAAATGATTTCGAAACATATGTTTGTATCGAAACATCTAACGTGATACATATTTTTATAGACAATGTGAAAAAATTCTTTCGAAACATATGTTTTGTTAACATGAGCATATACTCTGTCAATTTTGTATCGATGTATATAAGAATGGAATTGAAACTGGAAACATATATGTTTTGTTAACATGAGCATATACTCTGTCAATTTTGTATCGATATATATAGGAATGGAATTAGAACTGAAAACGTATATGAGTGTAACATCACTCATTCAACAAATGCGACTCTAACCCTCCCCTCCACAAATAGAGAGATATATATCCCCAAATCTCATAAATGAAATAAAAAATGATAGAATCTTAACGCACTAGGGTTATTGATCTTCAACAACTGTAGCCGATTGTTATAATATTGTAACCATCGACTATGATCGATCCTGAAGCGAATTGTAATTAATTTTATTTCCTTTAGTCGATCAAAAATCAATTTGGAAATAAGACCGGTTCAAAAAGATATCTAATTCTGGATCCCACGAGAGGTGCGACGTGTCAATCACCAATTAGTGATCAATAAGGTTAGATCTCATTGAATCAATTCCTTAAAAAAAACATCATTTTTAGAAGAACATATATAATAAAGATTGTTATACCAACCCTACAACTTCCTCACTGTGTTGAATAGATCCTTTAAATGAAATCACAAGCGCCAATAAAAGCCTATCAACGGCTCGATTAAAGCTCGTTCATGCTCATTCGATTAGATAAACGAGTCGAGTTTGAACAATTTTTAAAGCTCGGTTTGTAAACGAGCCGAGCCCGAGCCTAGACGAGCTCGTTTACTTAACTGAAAAAAGGTTAACGAGTCGAGCCCGAGTCGAGCTTATGTTACTTTCACATGTATAAGGTGTTGTGATTTATGAAATGTGACTTCTCAAATGTTAAACAAGATTTTTTTTAGCTAAACGAGCCTGAGCCGAGCCTTGATTCGAGCTTCAGCTTAGCTTGTTTAACAAACGAGCCGAGCCGAGCTTTAACCGAGCTTTTCACGAGCCCAACGAGCCAAGCTTGAACACAAAATGAAGCTCGTTCCCGAGCCGAGCCGAGCCCGAGCCAAGCCTGATATCCTATCAACAAATTAGATATTTTAATATTTTTAGATTTAGATGTCTATATTCGAATTTAAATCTTTTTAAACCGAGAATAAATATTGATAATTTTTTTGTACAATTTAGGTAATCCATATTGTTTTGGTACAAAAACTCATAATGGGCTACAAAGTCACATACATAGTTACAAGTAACATGATATACACAGTCTCATGTGCAACTTAGCTCGTCTGCAATCCTCAACTATCTTGATTTTTTAAAATATATACTCGTTTATTAAAATGCACACTGTTATACGAACTAAAGTTTACACTGTGATACACCACTATATTTTTTTCTTTAAAAAAATATTTTTTTTCTTATTTTCTTATAATGTAATATTGCAATATATTTTTTTTTCTATCGTAGTCTAAAAGCGATTTAGAACTGTTTTTGAGTTACAGATGAGACTACAAAACGTATTGAACGCATCAGCCCTCATAGTTATAAACCAATACTAACATTAAAAATCTTGAACCAACAATACTCCAGAACAGACTATAAACCAGAATCCCACAAAAACCATTATTCTGTACATACTTATTTTCACCTGCAAAACACAATTAAACCAAAGGAAGATGCCCCCTCCCACCCTCTAATCATGCTCACCACCAACGACCCCTCTGAGGAACCCCACCACCTCCGCCGCGACCCCCCCCCCCCACTCTACCCCCGCGCGGTAGTGTCCACAACGAGCCACGGCACACCCTCCGCATCATAGTCCGCGCGCCCCCCGTACCCCTCCACGAGCCTCCTCAGCTCCTCCCAGTCCTTCGGCTTGTGCCACCCCCTCCTCCCCTCTCCGCCACCCTCCCCGCGCGCCTCGAGTCGTCTGCGCCACTCGGCCTCGTCCCCGGGCATGCACTCGACGACCGCGACGCGCGCGCACCGCGCGCGCGCGACGCGGAGGAGGTCGTCGAGGCGCGCGCGGTTCGAAAGGGGGGAGTCGACGACGACCCCGGGGAGGCCGAGGCCGAGCTGGGTCTCGGCGAGGCGGGAGAGGGCGGAGTAGGAGAGGTCGTTGAGGAGGGAGTGGGCGAGGTTGGGGGGGAGGGAGCGCTGGACGGCGTCGGTGGAGTCGCGGATGTCGTCCTTGTCGAGGAGGGGGTAGTGGAGGGCGGAGGAGATGGCGCGTGCGAGGGTGGACTTGCCGGTGCCCGGGTGGCCCTTCATCGCCACTAGCAATGGTTGGGATTGATCCATCGATTTCTTATCCGATGGGATTGAAGTTACCTTACAATGGTATCATGAGTTCTGCTGGTATCAAAATGATATCCTCCATTTGTAGTTTGTCTAATTTTTTTTTAAAAAAATATATATTCATATATTAAAATATATTATTGTGAATACGTTGGATAACTACCATCTCTCCAACCCATAAACTCTCCTATTTTTTAACGAGCTTTGCTACACACAAGTCTCAGTAAATAGGTCCTTTCCACGTACCCCTTGATGTGTCATAATTTAATTGGTGGTGTAATTGCTTTAGATAAAAAGGTAAAAAAGTTAAATACAAAAATACCCCTCATTAAAACCCACTCATTGTTTTCATGTTTTGTTCTATTTTTCCGTTTTTTTTTTTCCCACTTAAGACCATCCCTCTTTGCAATTCAAACTAGTTGAAAGGGTTTTTTGGTTTTCGAAAATTAAATTTGAATCGAAAATCAGTGAAAATAAAAAAACCCTCTTTTGTCAAAAACATCGTAGAAGACCCAATATATCCTTGAAGAATTGATTTGAAACGAAGGAGTTCTTCTTAAGATCTTCAACTACAACAAAAAAAAAAGGGTATGCGGCCATATTTTGCTATTCCACAATACGTCTGTGTTGTATTTGAAGATCTTACGGTTACATCGTTTTTTTTTTTGCGAATATTAACAAAAAGTAACTGATTTTTTTTTCTAGAAAATTGAAATGCATGATTAAATTCTTATTATGTTTATTATTAAAATGTAGCTGGCAAATCAGATAATTTTCATCAGATTTCAGTTATCATGTATTTTTATTCTACTTAATAGTACTACTGTGCGCAATGTGACCTTGTAGTAAATGTAACTGACTTTAAGTTTTTATTGGTGTACATAAAATAATCAGTAAATGTAACTAACTATTATAATATATTACAATTTTTACTAGTGTACATAAAATGATCAGTAAATGTATTGCGGGTTTTACTGGTGCGTATAAAATGATCAGTAAATGTAACTAACTATTACAATGTATAAAATGATCAGTAAATGTAACTAACTATTACAATGTACTGGTGTGTATAAAATGATCAGTAAATGTAACTAACTATTACAATGCATTGCTGAATGTAATTTTGTTTTAAGTTTGTTTCATGTTACTACTATGATGAATGTAACTTTATTTGAAATGCAACAGTTTGAGAATAAATTTTCAGTAAATGTAACTAAGTATTAGAAAAAAAATTGTGTATTAGGATGTTTAATGATAATGTCATCCTGAATATAACTTGATTGACAATGTGACTTTATCCTACACATTTATTTAATTTTGTAACTGTGTATCCCGTGATTTATATTTTTTTAATCATTACATTACATGATTGTTGTTGTTGTTGTTATGCAAAATGTTTGTATGTTTTTGAAATGTAACTTATCATTATATAAATGTAACTTAAATGTTTATAGAGAACCGAATTCCTGAAGTGTTTTGACTGGATCAAGGAGGGCAACATCATATCAGTGGATGATTCACCTCAACAAACCTAATTTTACATAATTATATTAATGGTAAAACTTGTTACATACAAGATAGGACTCAAAACATAACATTAACGTAATGCATCTTATTTAAAAATACAAGATGGAATGTGGAACAGTTATCATTCAAAATATGAGATTGCATGTTCATCGTGAAGAAATATCAGCTACCATAAGCTGGAGTTTGTTGAAGTTCATAAGATCACACCTCATCAAAAAATTCCTCAACGATGAACCAGATCATATACAGAAGAGGATCATAGAGTTTTAACAATGCATTATGATGACTGACTTAGGGTGTTTTATCTACTTTATCTGATAAAATTTTGTCATGTATACAGATGAAACAAGACAAGTTTAAGTGTATGTAAGTGTTTTTAAATTCAATCACTTTTTGTAATCTTGAAAAATGTTAAGCCAAAAACATTGGTTGATTATTTGGTAAAACACTGTTTTCGGTTTAGCAATTTTTAGGAAATGTAACTAACAAATGATAAATGTAACTGATAAAAATATTAAAAAGCATTCATGGAAGGTTAGATAAGCAGGGGAATTCAATATAACAAAACTTAAGGACATAAACAAGAAATCAAAAGCCAGCATGTCCAACAGCTTCACCAGCATTATGCAAGTTACAACTTTCATAATTTTTCACTATCCTCCTCCATTTTCATCATTTTTCCTGTGGATCTTTGCAATGCCAAAATCTTCACTATGAGCAAAATTGTTATAAAACAGTCGCACATCTTTTTCTGTAATAAATGTCATTCCAACACTTAAAGCAATTGCTTCAACACATTGTTTCTCAACTTCAACAATGAAATCTTTTTGCGGACTACCATCCTCAGAAAATGTAACTGAGTTCACTGTATTTACTACATTGAAATGCAAAAAATTATTAAATAAAAATAATGTACTGTTATAATTACTAAAAAACAGACAAACATAAAAAACTAAAAAAGGAATAATAACACTCATAGTTCCAGTAAAGATCATATTAAGAGTCATTCATATTTTATAATGAAGCTATGTTTCATAATTACGTTGCTCTAACAGTTAGTCACATTTGTCAATGATGCCAAATAAAAAAATAAGTGGAAAAAAGACTAAAAAAGGGATAAATATGTAATTGACATTCAAAATGTTAATCTACTGATATACCATGTTGAGAACTACGTTTCACATAAAAAAAAAACCATAATTAACATATAAAATTGAAAAAAAAAATCCTATTTTTCACAGGGCGTGAACAAAATAAATTCTATTTTTCACCAGAATAAATCATTTTCTGAACGGCCTGAACAATTTTTTTTTTTAATAAATGGATGGACAATTCAAAAGTTGAAATTAAAAAAAAAAAGGAAACAACATATTTCAATGTCATTATGGGTGATTCTAGTAATTAATTACCATCCCATTTTGTTAATCGCCCTATTAATTACGGTCAATATTAACAAAATACTTCAGGAGTATTTAGGATAATTCAAATTATGCCACGTCATGGGATTTATGAGTGGCCTACAAAATGGGGCTTGTCAATCATTTTCCTTTTTCAACTTTATAACCCACTCACCTTTCAACTTAACAACTCTCAGTTTTAATCATCCCACTAATTAGCCCCTCACCTCTTATAATTTGTAACTTTCAATATGTGGACTTCAAGCCTATAAATAGAGGAGTTCGCAATGTATTTTATAACACAAATAGTGAATAAAAATCTCTTTCTACTTCCCTTCTCCGTGTGCTTTATTTATGTATATTATTATCCGAATAGTAGTATACATTAAACCACACTAGTTTATTTTTAAAATATAAATAAAAATTGTTGTACCATACTATGTGATAGAGATCATACACCAGTGTGATTTTGTAATATAACGGCAGACCGCATTATAAAACAAACTGAGTGCATGTCTATCTATTAATCATATCGAGTTTTCTTTTCTTCGTTTTTTTTTTTTTTTTTTTCATTTTTTACAAATAGCCCCCTTAATGAATACATTATATTTACAAAATTTTCTTGCATTAAAAATGCATTTATCCTGCTTTTTAGCCCTGCATTTTAGTCCCCCCATTATGCTAAAAATGAATGATATATGAATGTACATTAATGTACAGACTCCATTTTGCAGTACCATCTCCAAATCAAAAAAAATCCCCAGACCAGTTAAACCACATATACACTGCACTATCACAGTGTATATTACACTATTGTAGTGTATAAAAAAATTAAAAAAATTAATTTGTTAAAGAAAAATAAATTGGTGTATCTTAGTATATATTTTACTTTTTATAAAAACGAACGTATATTTTTTGTAAAATAAAATAGAGGAGTTCGCAATATATTTTATAACACAAATAGTGAATAAAAATCTATTTCTACTTCGCTTCTCCGTGTGCTTTATTTATGTATATTATTATCCGAATAGTAGTATACATTAAACCACACTAGTTTATTTTTAAAATATAAATAAAAATTGCTGTACCATACTATGTGACAGAGATCATACACCAGTGTGATTTTGTAATATAACGGCAGACCGCATTATAAAACAAACTGAGTGCATGTCTATCTATTAATCATATCGAGTTTTCTTTTCTTCGTTTTTTTTCCTTTTTTTTTTTTTCATTTTTTACAAATAGCCCCCTTAATGAATACATTATATGTACAAATTTTTCTTCCATTAAAAATGCATTTATCCTGCTTTTTAGCCCTGCATTTTAGTCCCCCCATTATGCTAAAAATGAATGATATATGAATGTACATTAATGTACAGACTCCATTTTGCAGTACCATCTCCAAATCAAAAAAAATCCCCAGACCAGTTAAACCACATATACACTGCACTATCACAGTGTATATTACACTATTGTAGTGTATAAAAAAATTAAAAAAATTAATTTGTTAAAGAAAAATAAATTGGTGTATCTTAGTATATATTTTACTTTTTATAAAAACGAACGTATATTTTTTGTAAAATAAAATAGAGGAGTTCGCAATGTATTTTATAACACAAATAGTGAATAAAAATCTCTCCGTACTTCCCTTCTCCATGTGCTTTGTTTATATATATTATTATCCGAATAGAAGTATACATTAAAACACACTAATTTATTTTTAAAATATAAATAAAAATTGTTGTACCATACTATGTGATGGAGATCATACACTAGTGTGATTTTGTAATATAACGGCAGACCGCATTATAAAACAAACTGAGTGCATGTCTATCTATTAATCATATCGAGTTTTCTTTTCTTCGTTTTTTTTTCTTTTTTTTTTCATTTTTTACAAATAGCCCCCTTAATGAATACATTATATTTACAAAATTTTCTTGCATTAAAAATGCATTTATCCTGCTTTTTAGCCCTGCATTTTAGTCCCCCCATTATGCTAAAAATGAATGACATATGAATGTACATTAATGTACAGACTCCATTTTGCAGTACCATCTCCAAATCAAAAAAAATCCCCAGACCAGTTAAACCACATATACACTGCACTATCACAGTGTATATTACACTATTGTAGTGTATAAAAAAATTAAAAAAATTAATTTGTTAAAGAAAAATAAATTGGTGTATCTTAGTATATATTTCACTTTTTATAAAAACAAACGTATATTTTTTGTAAAATAACCTGATAAAGGTGACAAACAAGACGGCAGTACTACACATGGTTGAACAAATCATTTTATAAAAAAAACACTGATAGACTCGGTCAGTTTTGCACTTCTGCATCCTATCTATAGCTCAAAAACAGTCCACAGCTGCCTATCATAATGTATTTCGCATCACTTATACTACAATAGTATAACATACACTATGCTATCACAATGTGTAATGTATTATCATAGCATATAAAAATTAATTTTTTTAATTTTTTATGGGAAAATTAATTACAGGTCCATGGGGATACCACCGTATTAATGATAAATCCCTTGATTTTTTTACTCTTTTTTTTTTAGTACCTAAAGTAGGTGAGACATTATTTCTGGGTCCCTGACAGTACTTGCCGTTTAGACTCCCCTTTAGCAGTGTACAAAAATGACTTAACAGTGTACATATAAGAAACCGATCTCATTGACTAGCGAAGACATTGCCCTGACCATAGAGCTGCCGGTTTTTGGGGAGACCCTCATCTTGGACTCGTCTTCAATGGGATACGTTTTTTTGTTGTACAACGATCCAATATGTAAGTTTCTCATTATTTGAAGAATGTTATTGTTCAATTTATTATTATTTCATCATGAGAATTAATTAAATTATTTTTATAGGTTTGGTTTTACGAGCACACAAGAACTAGTAGATGGAGGTTGACAACTCATGTCTCCCCACGATTATTTAAGTGGGTCATGAAGCTGACAAAGAGAAGGGGGAGAAAAATGTTGACGCCTTTGGGGTATTCGCAAATGAGGTAAATTTGAATGCTATAAAATTATCTGGGTAAACTGCTAACTGTTAAGTTACTTGTGCAAATTGCTAAATCACACCCTCATGATATGACTATGTACACTGTTAAGTCACCTCTGTACAATGTTAAATGGGGGTCTAAAGGCTAGTCTAAGGACAGTTATTAGCAGGGACCTAGAAATAATGTCTCAATCACTTTAGGAACTTAGCAATTATTATCAATGACTTAGAAATAATGTCTCATAAATTATAGGGACTTTAAAAAAAAGTAAAAAAAGTCAAATGACTTTTCGTTAATATAGAGGTATACCCAGGGACCTCTAATTAATTTTTCTATTTTTTTAAAGAAATATATACTAGTATTTCTATACTTCACTCTCTATATAGCATGTACTTTAACCAGTGATTTTTCTTTAAGGGAAATTAGCATTTTTAGCCCCGGAAAAATAAATATTTACAAAAATAGCCCCCCCACCCGAATATTTGCAAAAACTAGCCCCGATGGCATTTTACACTGGAGACGGATTATATATAATCCGTCTCCAGTGTTGCAATCCTAAAAAAAACAACTAAGGATATATACATGCAATCCTAAAAAAAACAACTGGAGACGGCATATATATATGCCGTTCCCGCAGCCAAGCCCTAAAACACCAAAATTTTCACCTTTTTTCTCCCTCTTTCACCCACCCACCCGTTGCCAACCCCGAAAAATCATCAAAAACAAGTTTGAATCCGAAGGTAAACATCAAAACCCTAAATGTTCTTGAATTTTATTATTTATTTGTCAATTGTTTTGATTTTATTGAATAAATTAGGGTTTTTATAAAAAATCCTAAATGTTGAATGTTGAATTTATTTATTATTGGAATGTTGATTGTATGATGTTTTGTTAAGTGAAATGCGAATTTTTTTAGGGTTTTGGTTATTTTAAAATGTCTTATTTGTCAAAATAAACTTTTAAATCTTAAAAAAATTTGAAATTTTTTTTAAAAATTGTATGGCCTTAGGAAATAATTCAATGGCCTCTTAGTAAACATTTTAAAAAATTAAAGGCTATTTTTAGGAAATATGCTTTGTATGTGTTGCATGAATGTTTTTTGTGTTTAATGTGTATGTGTTGGATGGATTTTATTATTATGAATTTAGAAATATATTTACTAAGTTGAATAATTTATGGTTTAGATGGTAAAGAAATCCGATGTCCCGTTAATGTACTCTTTTAACGGGAGGATTGTTCGACGCGAAGATAGTTCATTTTATGAAGGTGGTACCATGAAAACCACCATCATAAATAAGAAGATCTCTTATGTCGATTTACTCCAAATGATGTACCATTTGACGGGGACCGATCCAAGTCTTTACAAATTGTCCATGACTGCTGTGCATCCAACTCACGACGGAAAGTGTTTGGGTGCCCCTCTCGAAGATGATATGGGGGTGAAAGTTATGATAATGATGTACCCAAAGCACGCGCATATCATTCAAATATGGTTAGAGAAGGAAGAGATCATACAAAGAGGCCGTGGCGCGATGAATTATGATGCAGAAGATTCATATCCTTCCATTGTTCGTGAACCATATCAACCTTCATCGTCGTCGTTTGTTCCGTGCACCCAAGAGAATATGATTGATGCAACACCGACCAATGCCTATGGGAGTGTGAATATACCACATTTGTAAGTATTGTGAATTTATAGGATGTTTTTGGTGGGTGTATTCATATATGTAAGTATATTGTGTTTGCATTTATAGGTCCCCATTTCATGACATGGGTTGGGACGATATTCGTGAAGGAATTGAAGTGAACAATGAAGGAGAAGAAGATCAAGAAGGGGGAGAAGAAGAAGATCAAGATTGGGGAGAAGAAGAAGATCAAGAAGGGGAAGAAGAAGAAGAGGATGATTATGAAGAAGATTCCGAAGAAGAAGAAGAAGCAGAGGAACCTGATAGTGAGGAGGACCATGATGTGAGGAGTACTGCCATCAGTGAATATGGTGTTCCTCAAATGTTTCCTACACGTGAGCTTATGGAGCAGGCGGTGGCTGAAAATGTCCATCCATGCATTTATGAAATCGGATCTTCTTCGTGTAATGAACTTGAGGTTGGTCAGCTTTTCGCGAATAAGAAGTCACTCATTAATGCTGTCCGAACCTGGAGCATAAAGAAATGCGCACAATGTCATGTGGTGAAATCAAATGCAGAAAAATACGCCGTTAAGTGCATAAATGATGAATGTAATTGGAGATTATATGCGAGGAGGGTCGGTGGTTCAGAAATGTTCAAGATTTCCACTCTGAGAGTTCCTCATACATGCTCCGATCCTCTTCTCAGTTCAAATCACAGACAATTTAGTTCTGATTATATCTCACAGCTGATTATGCCAACGATTCGTCATAATTTGAGAATCAGTGCTACTGAGATAATGGACAGGATACGTGCTGATCATCACTACACAATTTCATATTCAAAGGCAAACCGTGCCAAATGGAAGGCTATGGAGAGGATATTTGGAAATTGGGAGGAATCATATGCTGAGTTGCCTCTATATGTTGATGCCTTGAGGAGGTCTAATCCAGGAACAACTGTGTTCTTCGAAGGCCCTGTCATACAAGAGAATAACATGGGCAGACCGATCCGACAGTTTGAACGTGTTTTTTGGGCATTCGGTCCAGCCTTAGAGGCTTTCAAACATTGTCGTCCATTGGTTTGCATCGATGGAACACATCTGTATGGAAAGTATAAAGGAACTCTCCTGATAGCCACTGCTTGCGATGCAGAAAATGGTTTGCTTCCGATAGCCTTTGCTATAGTTGAATCTGAGAACAGAAGCAGTTGGACCTTCTTCCTTTGGAACTTGTTCTTTTCTGTTGGTGGTATAAACAATTTGTGTGTCATATCTGATCGGCACTTGGGCATCATAGCAGGCATGAAGGATATTGAGGAATCAAGCAATGTAACATGGCACCATCGTTTCTGTATGAGACACATGATAGACAACTTCAAAAAACATGTAAAATCAAAGGAGTTGAGTGACCAGGTGTGGAGGGCTGCCACCTTGAAATGTCCAAATCAATTTGCTGATGAAATGCGAAAGATTCTTACTGCCTCCTCACAAGCTCGCACATGGCTTGATCAAGTCCCTCCACAAACATGGGCCCTTTGTTATGACGATGGCCGTCGTCATGGCACGATGACCACCAATAGAGCTGAAAGCATGAACAGTGTCTTGAAAGGTGTAAGAGGGTTGCCAATCACTGCCATATTACAACAACATTCATACGAGTGTCAGAGTATTTTTATACAAGGCGTGAATCGGCCGAGAGCATGTCAGGTGAACATGTGCCATCTATGCAGCAACATTTGGAGAGAACTGCACATGATGCAAGGGCGATGTTAGTAAGAAGGCTTGATAGATCAGAATTCAATGTCCAAGACAAGAATGCGGTTATGTACATTGTTTTCCTATATCCTGACAATGCAGAATGTCAATGTCATGTTCCGAAGTTGTTTCACTATCCATGTGCACATGTCATAGCGGCCTGTGGGTATGCTCGTATTAGTCCTGGGAGATATGTGTCACATTGGCTTTCCTCAGAGTCATATAGACACACTTATGAACCCCGATTCCACTCCGTTGATGATAAAAGTCGTTGGCCGATTCCTACGGAAAACGATCCCATCTTCATCCCACCAAATGTTAGGAGACAAGCGGGGCGCCCTGTATCAACTCGCCGACGTATGCATATGGACTCCAGGGATCCAAGTCTGAGATATACATGTTCAATATGTCATGAGAAAGGCCATAGAAAAAATAAATGTCCACGTAGAAATACAAATGCTGGTAATTGATGTTAAATATGATTGTGATATGATGATGAATGTTCAATTGTTTGAGTAGATATTAACTTGTGTTCAAATTACAGGTGATGGACATCCGTGAGTGGCATGGACCCGTCGTGGATGATTTGCTGTATTTTCAGGGATCTCATAGGTCTCATCATGGATTCCAGGGCAAGGTATGACAAATGATGTGTTTTTCTCTAATGTTATTCTTCATATATGATTTTTTTCTTACTTCAATATATAATTTCCTTAAACAGACCGACTCCTCCAAGTTTACTATCCACATGGTGGCATTGCGGCACTGGGTCATGGATCCACGCATCGAGCCATACGTGAGGGCATCGAGATTGTATTATTTGACAGAGATGGGTATACCAGATCAGATCATCGACTTCTACAAGCACTGACTGAGAGATGGAGACCAGAGACCAACACATTTCATCTGCGACAGGGCGAGATGACAATTACACTTCAGGACGTTGCTATTCTGACTGGACTACCCATTGATGGCAAGCCCGTGACTGGTATCACAGACCACGATGATTGGGCCAGCGTCTGTGAGGAGCTGTTAGGTGTTGGCCCCCCTGCAGATAAGATCAAGGGTGGAAGAATTTTTCTCTCGTGGGTCAAATAAACCTTTAGCATCGTACCAGATGTTGAATTGGACGACGATATCCTCCAGCAGTATGCACGTGCATACATCTTATTTGTGCTTGGATCAACAATCTTCGCCGATGGCACAGGAAATAAGATACATGCGTGCTACCTTCATTTATTCAGAGATTTTGAGGATGCTGGTCGATATTCATGGGGTGCAGCTGCGTTGGCCCACTTATATAGAGCATTGTACAGAGGTAGTGTGCTTGGAGAGAGGATGTCGGCAGGATCTCATGGTTTTTATTCTTTGCTACAGGTAATATGCAAACCTAGATTTTCATCCATACATACTAAATTTTTTTTTTTCCTGTGTTACTAAAGATTTTGTTCCAATGCAGCTATGGTCGTGGGAGAGATTACATGTGGGACGACCGTCATTGCATGATCCGGATTTTATTCTTGGAGATCGACCTTTGGGAGCAAGGTAATGTCAATATTTTCATCTTCTTTTGTCAATTCATAGAAGATTAGAGTATCATTAAATTCGATATTTCAGGTGGAAGGTGACTCAGAGGTTTGATGAAAATTCGCGTGTTCTGATATACTATAGAGCACAACTGGACTATCAGCTTCAGTCGCAGGTGACTATACAATTAGCCATATATTTCACAAATGATATATTCTACGTTAATTGTCATACTAATATTATATTTGGTTTTTGGTAGGTTATATGGCAGCCTTATTCTGGGACATATGAGACACTACCACCTGCATGTATGGATCATATGGAGTTGTGGACGGCTAGGGTCCCACTGATTTGCTTTGACATTGTGGAGATGCACGTGCCGGATCGAGTCGCACGTCAATTTGGATGGCATCAGGACATTCCATCTGATGTAGAGGCCATCGACCGGGTAAACCGACGAGGTAGACAGGATGTGAATTGGATAGTTTTTCACCAGTCTTATATCGAGCGTTGGGACCAACGATTGGATCACATCCACCAATTCTCTCATACCCGGAGTTCGAGGAGATATATGGAGTGGTACTGGGAGAGAACAGTCAGACATATCACACCTCCACCACCCCCACAGTACCATCCAGGCTATGTCGCACCAAATTCGGTAAGAATTTTAAACGCGTGTTACATTTTTAGATAGTGATAAATGATTTTATAACAACTTATTATATTGAAACTTTTGTTAACAGGGGGGAGTTACACAGAACATTACCGAGGTGCTTGCAAGGGGGTTGGTCTTATACCCCAACTGCGGTGAGTGGGATCGTATAGTTGCGGTGGCACGGGACTATGCAGATGCGATGATGGGAGACATGGGACAACCTTCGAGTACCCCCAGTGCATCTACAGATGCTGATGATTCTCAGGATGTGGTAGATGATAGTTTCGCTCACACGGAATTCACCATTGACGAGTTCTTCAATGATGTACGACTGGATGCAGAGATCGATGAGCAACCACAACAACCAGCCCCAGCTCCTGATCGAGCTCCACAGATGACACTCCAGACATATACTCGTGGACCACGCAGGGTTTGGTGTACTTCTACTACTGCCAGTCGGGGATCGGGCGAACAATTTACCACTCCACCACAATCAGGTGTGCCGCCATCCACAGCAACTGACGTACCCTCTTCATCAGCACCTCCTGCTCCGAGAAAAGCCAAAAAGAAAGGACTTCTGAGAATATTTGGATGATTGTATTTCTGTTGGATGTAAAACACTTTTATTATATTCATGCATTTTCATTTCTGTGTATTGTATTTGTGTATTTTCATTGGTGTTTAGAAACAGGAGTCAAGTGATTACAATGGATTTATGTAAATATCAATGCATTCTTATTATATTTATGCATGTTCAAGCAGGAATTTTTATACAGGTGAGATAGCCAAAGTTGTATACAACTCAAAAAAAAAAAAAAAGGACTGAAGACGGATTGTATATAATCCGTCTCCTGGAGACGGATTATATACAATCCGTCTCCAGGAGACGGGTTATATATAACCCGTCTTCAGGAGACGGGTTATATATAACCCGTCTCCAGTGTAAATCCATACCATTTACACTGGAGACGAATTACACTGGAGACGGATTATATATAATCCGTCTCCAGTGTAAAATACCTGCGGGGCTAGTTTTTGCAAATATTCGGGTGGGGGGGCTATTTTTGCAAATTTTTAATTTTCGGGGGTTAAAAGTGCTAATTGCCCTTTCTTTAATTGTCCAAAAATATTCTTCTTGAAACATATGTACTTCAAGGGCCCTTGCTTTGAATTCCAGCGTACATTTCGTGTGAAAGATAGTTGTCGGTGTTGATTTTGGGTTTTTTGAGGGACCATTTTTAAATAAAGGGCCCACTCAAAGGACGTTTGTGGTTTTGCCCGTTCGATTGAGCTGCGGAACGCAATTTCTAGTACAGGTAAAATAAAAAAAACCTATTCCACTCATGGAAAAATTATTCTGATTCTTTGATTCTTGTTTTTTTTTAAATGCCCTGTTTTTAGGGTTTTCAAGAAGCTCTACTCGTGTTGGAGCTAAGGATTGTTGGAAGAGAAGAGATTATCAGCTGTGGATTTTAAGGTAATTAAATTTGTTTGTCTTTTAGTGTTTCTTTTGATCTTATCTTGGTCTCTCTCGCGAGTCTAATCTTATGATTTGCAGTTCTTATAATATTTGGATTTCGTGATTCTTGAATTATTTGGTGTTGTGAGAGTCCGAGTATTCTGTTCTCCAACAATGCAATTTGCAAAAATAGCCCCTGAAATTGAATATTAGCAAAATTAGCCCCAAAGAGTGAATATCAGCAAAAACTAGCACTGGACCGGTTAGCGCTATTTTTAACTGAAGGGGCCCTTTTTTTTTACTAAAATAAAGGGAGACACCATATATATACATATATATATATATATGTGTGTATGTATGTGTATGTATGTATGGCACCTCTCTTTATATCTCGGATAGAAAGAACTCTTTTCACAAAAAAAAAAAAAAATGCATTGAATCTCCACCCTTGAAATTTTTTTTTTAAAATTAATAATAACATCTCAACCATTAAATAAACTTTCCTTATATTTGTCCACCAAAAACCCCTTCATAGAAATCTTCCATGATTTATAAGAAAAGTTTATTTAATCGTTGAGACATTTTTTTTCTTTTTTGCATAAATTTCAAGAGTGGAGATTCAATTCATGTTTTTTTGTGTAAGAGAGTTCTTTCTGCTCGCGACATAAAGGGAGGTGCCACATATATACGGCGCCTCCTTTTATTTTGGTAAAAAAAAAAAGGAGACGCTATATATTTATGTCGCCTCAAGTTAAAAAATAGTGTTAACGGGTCCGGTTCTAGTTTTTGCTAATATTCACTCTTTGGGGCTAGTTTTGCTGATATTCAATTTCAAGGGGCTATTTTTGCAAATTACCTTGTAATTTTTAAATTTCAAGTTCTCTTCGTTCTTGGAGCAACTATAAATAGGAATATTTGATAATTTTGGATCTAGTTGGTAATATGGATGGCAACATAATACCTGTCAGATTTGGATATGTTTTTATATGAGATGTTCTGAATGATTTTGAATTTGGCATTGTCGATGCGACTGTTGCCAGGATTTGGCATTAATGCAGTAAAATGAGTACTGGTATGTTCGGCTGATATGTTGTTCATGTTCACGTCACAAAGAACTTGATGGGTGTAGAGATTCTGCATTTTTAGTTGGACTTTGTTCATACTGTTTTGAATTTTTAGATTTGGTTGAGATTTGAAGCTAGGGTGGATCCACTATTTGATTAAGTTTTTTGTTCATTAATTTATTAGCCATTACCATGGATTCGAGATTACCTGGTGGATAGCCATATATAGCATCAAAATAGGCAAAGCGGTCAGTGTATACCGTATAACATTCGGTTAACCATTTATCCTTAGTTCAAGTCTCTGAGATGTTTCATGTAAGATAGGGAGGATAAATGATTAAAAGAACCATGCACTTTCACTCATTTTTTTTTATAGTTTGATTGGCATAATAAATAGTGATATAATTGGCTCAAAAGTATTCTAGCTTATTGGTGGTGATGGATTATTGGTCTGCCCTGAACCTCTATGTAGAAGAATAAGGATAGTTGCAAAGATCT
Source organism: Acorus gramineus (assembly GCA_030737835.1). Taxonomy (NCBI): domain Eukaryota; kingdom Viridiplantae; phylum Streptophyta; class Magnoliopsida; order Acorales; family Acoraceae; genus Acorus; species Acorus gramineus. The sequence goes on along the minus strand of CM060847.1, from coordinate 17,305,850 downwards.
CTGACAGCGATTCTAATATTGATTTTGTTATATGATTTATTTATTTATTTGAATTCATTCTTACATGCAAAGAATTCACAGAAGCAAAAAAAACACTTAACCTAATTTGCTCAAGACAGAAAATGTCAAGTATTTGAAAGGCCTATAAAGCTCATCAATGTATGAAGAAGAAATAGCTGGCAGGTTCTTTTACTAGATGCATTAGAGGTAACTGCTCTTCCGGACACCTTGGCTCATCTTCACAAAAGCTCCCCATTCCCATTTAGGTCTTCATGTAAACAAGGCCATTTAGTTTTGGCATAGATATTTTTCGTGAAGTAATTCCATTTTGGCATTCATTCATCAAAATAACCAATACCATTTTCCTAGCTTTCAGCAGGTGAAAAAATCAATTGTATATTTGGGAGTTCTACTGATCCAGTGAAAGATCTAACATAGTCCAAGCCCTTTTATGGAATTCTCAAACTAATGGGATTTTCTTGCGCTCTATGGTTCCAAGTTGTTTTCTTTTTTTTTCTTTTTTTTTGAGGAAGTGATTTTTGAGTTATTTTCTTGTGTAAACCCATTTGCAACTCCCTGTATTTTTCTGTGGATTTCCTGGACGTCATATTCTCTTCTAGCCTTTGTCTGGAATGAACTGCAGCGGGACTTCTTGCTTTCTATGATTGGTGATGTTGTTCGTCTTTCTACTTCACAAAGTCGCAACATCGCTAGAGAATACGTATTGAGTCCTGTGGTAAGAAAGACCACCAATCAGTGACTTGCTAACTTGACTTCCTCTGCAGCATCCATAGCTAATGCAACAAATGTTAAGAACGTAGATTCCACTTTGTAATAGTACCCGATTAGACACAGGTCCGTGACATGAGTGATGCAAGGTGTTAATGTGTTATTGCAGTAAAGTGGTGTCCAGGACATCATGGATTCACGGCCACTGGCTCTGAGGCAATTGGCATAGTAAGCAGGCTGTTGGGTGGATAACCTGGGTTATCACAGTCCAATGGACATCATTTTACCCATTCTTGTAGGATTAGTTTGAATTTTGAGTTTTAATTAAATTTCAAATAAGCTGTTTGAATTTGAAACCTGAACATCAGTCATATCAGTTCAAGTGCAGACAATATGGAGACATAATTTGATATGGTTCTTCCCATAATTGCCTGCTGAGATGATAGCAACACATCACATAACCGTCACCTAGGAGATGACTTCACCTTCACAGCCATTGACAGGGTGGTGAGTCTGTTGTAAATATCGGTTTGGTCAGAGAATGTTAATCTCCCAATAGAAGATCTTGGAATTTTCTGATCCTTTTGAAGTCTATGAATATCGTTTGAACTTCAGTAGAAAGGATAGATTTCTATAGATTTTTTTGTGTTAGGTAAAATTTGAGTTCTGCTAATTATATTCATTGTTTAATTTCTCCTACTGTTACATCCCCCAAGGGTAACATACTTCCTGGTCAGTGTTTGACAGGATGGAACTGGATCCCCCTATAATTGGACATGAAGAATGATTATTTTCTAGAGAAATTGATCTTAAATTTTTGGTCTATCATTTAATGTATAGAGCAGTGCTGGGAGGTGCATGAAATGACACATTTGTGTATACATATGTTGGTTCATGAATCAACTTAGAAATGGAATTCTAGTGGGAATAGTAGAATAGGCTTTTGTGATTTCAATATGTAGGTGCATTAGACATAGCCCAGTTGTGTACCCAACAGAGAACAATCAAACAGCGCCAGACAGACCTGTTTGAATATGTCTGAGGGGAAGATTACTCAGGAAACATGAATTGTCATAGTTGATGTAGTGAAAACAATTATGAAAATGGCCATTGTTTGGATAAAAGAGGACAATTCATTTAAATGTGCCAAAAATATGGGAACCTAAAAAAGGTAAAGGGTGTAACATTGCTCATTCAACCAATGCCTTGTTAATTGATTCCTTAAGAGCTCTTTAGATGACCATTTGATTAGTATCAAGGTTAAGACTTGCATAACCTAGAGTGCATTTTATTGCATCCATAAAGGTTCATACAGGAATAAGACAGATTTGGAGAACCATAAAAGATTGAAAAAATTTATACTAAATTTCAAGTCAAGATTGATCATATACGAGTGAGTAATAAAAAAGGCAGATGGCCAAAAATGAGTGGAAAAGGAGTCAAGGACCATGACCTATTGATGTTAGAAATTTATGATTTGCTTCATCCAGCTATTATCTTCATCAATATATGCACAAGAAGTCTAATACTATTACATGTGCTTTGTGGCTTATATATTACCTTCCCATCTTGATAAAGTCCTTTTGATTCTGATTTTGATTGAGTCTATTAGGAATCTAAAATAAATATCAAATAGTAGACTGCTATATGATTTCATACCTGCTGACCACTTGATGTGTACGGCATGTGAAAAGATTTTATAGAAAAAGATGTGACAATCTATGTTGCATAAATCTGATATAAAAATGGCCATTTTTTATTTTCAACAAAATGATGCAAATTTCCATCCCCATCACATTCATGAGGTTAATGATATTTTAAAAAATATTTTTGTTAAAATTCTTTCTTTTCATTTATATGTACTGATACACATTTCAAATCTGTCTCCACTTGTCAGGACTCTTGCATTGGAAGTGCCAACATGGACTATTCCAAACAGGACGAGAAGATCCTAAGCTACAATGATGTTGTTCTGAGAAGATCGGATTTAGGCATCCTCAAAGGCTCGCATTTCATCAATGATCGGATAATCGAATTCTACTTCAGCTTCCTCTCTTCCTCAACAGTATCCGAAGATATTCTCCTTGTGCCACCATCAATCTCGTTCTGGATCGCAAACTGTCCTGATCCCGAGCGCCTCAAGGATGTCATTGAGCCCCTCAAACTCCAAGACAAGAATCTGGTGCTTTTCACAGTCAACGATAACAGTGATGTCAACTTGGCACTGGGTGGAACTCATTGGAGTTTGCTAGTATACTCTAAGAACCTAAATACCTTTGTTCATCATGACAGTTGTTCAGGGCTAAACACAGAAGACGCCAAGAAGCTCTCTCAGGCTGTACGTACATCTGTGGCATCCACTGCTCGATTCGAAGTTGCATTTACACCGCAGCAGAAGAACAGCTATGATTGTGGTGTTTATGTGATGGCTATTGCTAGAGCAATTTGCGCCTGGCATGAGAGTGAAACGATAGACAAAGGGGAAGACTGGTTCTCGACTTTGACGGAGATCAATGCGTCCACCGTCTCTTGTGTGAGAAAAGAAATACTGGAGCAGATCCAGACGTTGATGACACAGAAATAAATGTTTGTCAATGTAAAAGTGCAAGAGTGATCATAAAAGCACCTTAATATGTAGAGGTGGTAACTGTACATGAATTTTCCAGTGGTAATACTGAGAATGTGATGAGATAAATTCTGAAGTTGTTTTTGCTTGTTGAATTTTGACCATGTAATTGGTTACTATATGAAATTCACTGAAACTCCTGCTGTGACTGATTTCTCTGTTGGATTACTTGATGTCCCTAGGGGTGGCAATGGAATGGTGGTTTTGGATAACACAAACCGTCACTGGGGTGGGTATAGATTCCTTGATTTTTCATACCCCACTCCAATGCGATGCAAAAAAACACGGTGAATTTCCTATCCCTTGGGTGGAAGAATAGATGTGGAATAGGGTTATATAAGCGTAAAAAGCTTGTTTGCTTGCAAGGAATTTATTGGTACACATGCCAATATAATGGGAATAAGTTGGTATTGATATTCTGAGCATCCCCTGGCATTGTATTATTCTAGGGTTCCATGCCCTAAATAAAGTGAATTTCAAAACTTATCCATTACGCAGTATACATTTTGATATTTATATTACAATTTATAAGCCTAAATAACATGTTTGAAAAGAATATGCCGATATAGTAACATGTCATAATATATGAGAATAAACTTATATTGATATTTCAAACATCATATTGTTCCACTAGTACAAAGGGTCTAGAGTTCCACACTTTGAATGAAATTTTGATGAGAATCACATAACCCTATCCATAAACTTTAATTTATATTGAAAAATTTTAGTTTCATATTTTTTAAAGGAGAGTTTTTTTTTTATATATATTTTTTCGAGATAATAAATTTTATTTATAATCAGTGATCCAACTCATCTCGACCCTAACATTGGAGCATGGGGTAGGTTTTGTGGGTTTTATATTAAATGGGACAAAAAAAAAAAAAGACAGATTCAGCCCCACGTGCAATTTGGGATCGGGATGGACTCGTGCCATCCCAAAATGTCCCCTTTGAAACTAAACAAATCTAACTGATATTACTTTTTAAAGCAGTTGACATTTCTGAAGAAATCACATAACAACTGCCTTATATTACACCAAAAAAAAAAGAATCCCACCACTTCCCTCCGCTGTCTCCCAAGCATTCAAAGCCCAGGAGTGGCTTGTAAAGAAGACTGGATGAACATAGCCATGTCTTATGAGCCATGTTTTCCTGTGTTACATGCTCTGTCTATCACCCCTTCAGAGGTCACTGCTCCTCCAGTTTCCATAACATCAAAACACGGCCATCAACCAGTCATCGAGGACCACTCCCACGTTTTCGTTTGAAGGACCCACTCCTCGAGTTCGAGCCCACCAAGGTAGGCCCTTGAGAAGGAGCTCTTTGAAGAAAGTGTTTTCCAACTTGGGCACCTGGTTGAAGGTTCATATGGGGAGGGGGATTACTGTGATTCCTTCCATTGGGCACTACTAACTTGGACCTATGGAAATGCGAAGGGGAGGTAATTTGCGGGTTTTCCATTTTGGTCCTAGAAAATCCATTGGATCTGTCAAAATTCCGACCCATCTCTCGCTTTCCTTGAGCATGCTTGTCTATACCGGTCGTATTCACCATTGATGTAAGCGAGTCCACGGATTCCAAGGCAGGGCGCACCCCTGATAGACCATCATAAGAAAGAACGCAGGCGATAGCGTACATAGAAGCTCCAAGTGCTGGGGGTAAGTCTGACCGTGGGTTCTTTACCTGCAAAATTAGAGAATAAAAGACAATGATTTGAGAGCTACATCATATATTTTCCATCACAGATGTTTTGAATATAATGGAAAGCAGTTGTTGATACTACCAAATTATAATGAAGCTTTTCTTCTTTAGGGGGGAAAAAGGATGGAATCAAGGGTAATACATAATTCCCTCTAAAATACAGTTCATGAACCAACACCAGCACAAATTGGCAACATTTGTGAATTTAAAACAAGGAAAATGTTAGGTACGGCAATTCCTGCAGTACTTTTGCAGTCCCAACATGTTTTGAATTTTTTTGAAGGTAGTAAGGTACATACTTGTCTAATGAAGTACACCTTCACACAAAATGAAACATATACTTAACGAATTGAATGCATACATTTTTACATTTTCCCTAACCTTGATACTAAGTTAGGGAAGTTAAATACTAGGTTAGGGAGAATGACAGGAATGACCGAGATGCTTGGAAACATACAAGAGAGTTTAAGGATGGCAAGTTGGGATGTAGAGAATCAGTTTGAAACGCCCCTAACAAAACCTTGCTAGATATAAGTTCAAAAGATCAGCTTAAGAAATTAAAAGATGGAAGCCACACAAAAAGAGAGAGAACCACTGGATTTAGGACCTCACCTTAAACAGAATTGCTGTGGTCAATTGCTCCCTGAGACAATAAATCTGGGCGACATCTAGTGCCGTGGACTGGAATGTGAGCCATCGATCAGCAACTACTGAAACCAAATTATCAGGAGAAGACATAATCCGTTCTCCTTGTTGTCCAGTAGATGATTCCTCTACATTCATGTCATCATCATCGCTGCCGTAGTCCGTGTCTCCATCACTATCATCATCCTCATCCTTAGCAGGAGCAACAACCATCTCTGTAGCAAGCAACAGCAATGGATATGGACCCACCACTGTACAGTTCCTTATGTGCATGCCACCCCCATCCCCACGGGTTATCTCATCATATATGATTAAAGGAGACTCACTAGACTTACTGAATGATAGCTTGAAGTTAGAAGAATGGGGATGTAATCTAACTTTGGCACCACTAGCAGTCTCAACAACAGCTCTTTGACCATTTTTGAGACGAGGGAGCAATCTACCCACCATTGGATATGCACCTGCCATGAGAACTGCCCGCAATATACCATGATCCTGAGAATTCAGGCTACAACTCGACATGTCTACAGGGATAAATCCATTTGTAGCAAGTTCATTCTGAAGCTGCTTACGCATGCGAAACAGCATGTTCATCGTGGTTGAAGAAACAAAGTACTGAGAACAAAACTGAGCCTCTCGACCTATTTCTTTCTCACGCCTCCAACAATCAAACGCTGCTACAATTGCAAGCTGATCGCTCATCCCTCCATATAATGAAGCAAGCTTTATTTTAGCAGCTGCGGCTCTTTTCCTCTCCTCTGGGGCCATGGGAAGGAGGAAGGGATCTCTATAGTCTGCAGCGCATGCTAGGGTTAATGCTGGGTCAAGGCAGTTCATCAGGATAGCAAAGAAGAGCATCTTGCTTGTTGACGGGTGAACAGGTAGCGACCCAAGTTTTTCACCAAGTTCCGTAAGTTTCTCATCATCTGTTAAGGCACCGATATCTTGAAGAACTATAATTGCATTTCTTATAGTTTCAAAAACCGGAGGATCTAACGTCTTCTGCAGGAAATCTCCTACTTTGCAATGAGGGTCAAGTAATTTCACCTGCAAGCAGAGTTCCTCAATTGGCATTCGTTTGATTTCAGGAACCTGATAGTCTGGAAGTGATTCTAAACGGATTTTTGAATAAAGATGGTAGCATATTCCTGGCTGACAGCGTCCAGCACGCCCCTCTCGCTGCTTTGCACTTGCTTTAGATACCCAGGCTGAGTGAAGAGTGGACACGTTATTATATGGATCATAGCTTTTCTCCTTCATCCGGCCGCTGTCTATAACAAACACAACATCATCAATCGTGACTGCCGTCTCAGCAATGTTAGTTGAGAGGATGATCTTACGGACCCCCACAGGAGGACGCTTGAAAACCTTTTTTTGTTCGGCAGAAGGGATCATGGAATGCAGAGAGAGAATAACAAATTTTGAAGAATCTCTGAAAAATGGGGAGGTAAGTAATCTCTCTCTTGTTTGATTTATGTCATCCCATCCAGGAAGGAAGACAAGAATAGCTCCTTCTTGCGAATCACTGCATATTTTTCTTAGTAGCCGTTCTATGAGAACCGTATCAATAAGTTCTGGGTTGATGCTCGATAGATATTTATCAAGAAGTTGTTCTTTCTCCACTGACTTTGACATATCACCCCCCATGTGATTTCTGATTATTTCACATACTTCATTCTGATTTTCTTGTCGAGCCCAATCTAAAGCAGTGTTTCCATCATTAGCATGTAGTTGGCAATCTGCACCCAATGAGAGGAGCATACAAACATCACCAACTCTCCCCTTTTTCGCAAGTACCATCAATGGTGTTGCACCAGTTGAAGAATGCTGATAATTGTATACTTTTGGGGTGGACTCAGTGGAGACTAGTTCAAGAAGAGGGCCAAACTCATCATCCGACAATGCGAGAGCTATAGCTTCATCAAGAGCCGATTTATGTTCCTCAGACAACAATGTAGCATCTTCTTTGCTCAGGGAAGCATGGCCAAGATGATTATTTTCAGAAGACTTCAGGATGGAAAGCACGTCTTCCAGATAAAAAGTCTTAACCTAGAGAAACAAACAAGAATACCAAATTATGGCAAACAGAAGTTAAATATTCAACGAAAGCTTTATGATCTTATAAGCTCGAAGGGAAAACTTACAGGATGAGTGAACCCAGGAACCAGGATGATAGGGCAACCTCTAAAATATTGGGAGAACCGCTCAGCATCAATTGTAGCACTCATAAGTATCTGTTGGCTCAAAGCAGGAGATGGAAAGTTACGATGGCAGTATTTAAATGGTTGAGATCAAATTTCACAAATAATAGGAACAGATGTTTAAAAATAAAGGAGAATAAGTTGGTGCTAACCAGACGTAAATGAGGAAATGAAGGAAGCAGGTCCCTGCATAAGAAGATTTGGTTAAAAGAAATACACGAACAATAAAAAGCAACATCTTGCACAGCAGGGATCAATATATAGATGGCATCTCACTTGCAATCAGACACCAGGATTCTAATAAAATAGATATCTTCTGCCTGTTATTATTGTTTATATTCTGTTATAGAATTCTTTTATGTAACCTCATAAAACATTCTGTGCTCATCTATATTGAATACTTTTTTTGAATGAAATGCATGCGCCACTTAATAAACCCACCCCCAAAACTACCCACCACCACCACCAAAAAATAAATAAATAAAATGATGTGCTCTGCATTGTGTTTGTTGATTTATATTGAGATTGATCTTCGATGTGATCTAATAATGTGTTCCACATTGTGTTGTTAATGCACTATGCACACCATATAATTGAGGCCGTTATCACTGTTTAAATGAAGTAATCCATCAAATAAGGGTCAAACAAACATTCATAAGCATGAAATCCTTGTCTCTAAATAATATCAATTGATAAGAGGTGTGGGACTCAAGGTTAAAAATATCAAAAATTTTGATATCAAGATGCTCCAAAATCGATATATCAATTGATTTTTATTGAAAAATCGAAAAAAAAAAGTTTTATAAGGCAGAAAAATGGAGAAAATATATACTTATTTATTGATGTTGGCTGAGTTGTGATGATGAAATCCAAGTTAAAAAAAATGCAAATGGTTTTGTCATTTATAAATGAAACTGCAAATGGTAACTCTAGCTAATACATCATAAACATAATTTTTTAATAAATGATATAAATGAAATTTTGTTAACATTTGTCATGTAAATATATATATATTATTTTTGGGGAATAATATATCTTTGTTAACTTTATAATAAATCTTTGTTATATATAAATAATTTTTTTAACATAATGTAACAATATATTATACATGAAATATTAACAAAGATATATATAATGTAATAATATATTATTACATTATTAACATTTTGTTAATAATATGATAATAAAATACAAAACATTGATCTTTGTTACTTCAGATAATGCATGTGCCTATAGCTAGCAAGTTAAAAAAAAATCAAATTAACACAATATTATGGTGATTTATCACAAGAAAATGAATTTCTCGCAAAATATCGATATATCCTGAATTGCTTGAAGAAAAAAAAATATTGATCAATATTTACCACTAAGGTGGAACTTTATCCATACCCACTCGAATGCATACCCCAGGTATAACATTCCTAATACACCCTACAGTTTAGCCAAAATGGAGAGATAACATGGCAAGTGATTTTTTTTTCTTTTTTTTTTTTGGGGGGGGGGGGGGGGGGGGGGGGGGGGTTGGAACATGGCAACTGATGTTATCCTACAATAAGCTTCACCACAACCTCAGTATCTTTCTGAATAGTATCTTTCTGAATAATCTTACACGCATAATGTATTTCAACTTCCTCGGTTCTTTTCATTCCTGTTGCAATGTAACAATTTGAAACAATGGAAAAAAAGATGTTCTTGGAAACATTTCTAATTAAAACTAAATTTCTTTAAAGTGGAATTAGAGAATCCTTAAACACAAGAACTCTTGAATTTATTTAATTTATTATTTTGAAAACTTTTGTGTCACAATTATTTAGGAAAATACAGAAGATTCTGCTTTTTGTGTGATTCTCTTAAAGCAATTACAATTAGAGCCCAAGTGACTTGGGGATTTCCTTTTCTAGTGTTTGATTAACAATTTGTTTAAAATAAATTTTGCAGCATCAAGAAAATTTTCTGAGTTTCAAAATTTAATAAGCTTAGTATACATTGGTAGTTTACAGCATAACACCACATCAAGATTCATTTAGTATATCTGATTAGTTATTCCAATTCTTAAGAAGACTTCAACTTAATTCCTACATGAGATTTATTTGTATCCATCATGCATAATTTATTTAACTTACATTGTGTCACAATTAATCAAATACAAAATAAATTATTTAAATATTATTTCCCTATTTAAAGTGCATGTGATCTCTTAACAAATCACATGTACCATCACTGTTCATGAGAATTGTCCTTTAATTGTATTTGTTTAGCACATCCTTAGCATGTACCTTAGTATCGCCAGCATAAAATCAGAGAACCGATCTCTTTCATGAATTTCATCCTACAAAACAAAACAAATGATAAATGTTTATGAGCATTCCAACAACCAAGGAGACAAGTAGGAATTAATGAAATCATATTACAGCAATGCAAATCGTTATACATGGTTTTCTGTATTGCAGAGAAGTCACCAATCTGGATGTACAGTTATAACCAACATCAATGAATTCACTCGTGTAAATTTGACCAAACTATAATAGTATCAGATCTATGAAAGCCTCAATTTCACTTAAAAATTGTATGCAAAGGAAAGGCCTTTCACATTTCCAGGACTTCATCATTCACACTTTTAGGTGATATTTGTCCGTCCTTCAGAACTTCCAAGAGTGATAGCTAAGTCTGCTTACTTGACTTAAACTTATCACCCCATTCAGACTGAAGCCCCTTCATCTAGTTATGACTATGACTATATAATGCAGAGCATATCACCAGAAAGAGTTACATAACGCATTGACAGAACCTTGAAATGATAAATAGAATATTAATACTTTCACAGGCTAATATATATCAAATCATACAAAGGATATTATGACATATCATGTGGTTAATTTATTTTATTTATTTGAGAGAAATATAGAAGTGTCTTACTGAAAAGAAACACCCCGGATATAAGGAGATGAGGGATCTCCTTACAAAATAAAGAGAGGAAAGAAGAGTGAAAACAACAAAAGCAAGGGGAGAGCCCCTACATCATAAAACCCAAGCTGCACCTCCCAAACCAAAAAATTGCCCCATATAAGGAAGGTGTTTCCTCCAAAATAATTATGACACATTCTCTAAGAAGAGAGATTGTCGCCCATGTGTTCTCCACATATAGTCCCTTATGTTGGAAGACACCATCATTACGAGTGAGCCAAATGCACCAACACACCACTTGTGGGACCAACCATTGAAACTTTGCAAGACTATGACGATCACCTCTCACCTTCTCCCATATTTTCGTGCTAAAGAAGCATTTGAAGAAGACATGCTCCCCTGTTTCTACCTCCAATCTGCATAGGTTTGCATGAAATATTGCCATCGTTTGACCATTTAGCTCGATTAAACTTGGTGAGCACTCAATGGAAAGTAACCACATAAATCCCCGAATCTTCGAAGGTGCTAGAGCACCCCAGATAAGGCATTCGAAACAGGAAGTGTAAAGTGTTTCTTGTTAAGCTTCCTATCGGTACGGTTATTAAAACTCTGATGATATCATGCAACAACATTTGTGATTAATAGGTGGAGGAGTAAAGCTTTACTTGTAATGATAAATCAATCTTAAAGGTCTATGAAATTCCATTCACTATATGGATTTTTCTTTCTTTTGCTGCAGTGAATGCAATCTACGATGCTAGTTTTATTTAAATAGCAGTCAACATGATTATGTCATTCCAAGTCATCAAAAGAAAAATGATAAAAAAAAATTAAACAATGACCAAAAAACCATAATTGAACTTCTAAACACGAACAGCCATCCATCATTACCACAACAATATGCGTTATTCCCTGTAGACCATTCTTCGGTTGTCCATTTTTAGAATCTGACTTGGATATATTTGCACCTCTACTGATCAGCATTCTTAAAAGAATGCCATTAGTGCAAAACATTACTGAAGAGTGCTGTCCACCCTTCGCTTCCAAACGTATCTGAGAATCAAAGGTATACAGTGTTACAAATGGACAAAAAAAATTCTAGCAAAGAAAGTACCAAGTGGCTATAAAAACATTCTGAACACCCTGGAAAAAAAAAAGCAATTAAAAATATTATTCATATACAGCAGAAATATAAAAATTGTGTTATTTTGTTTCTTGGGGAGCTCAATTGTCCACTTGGTTGAAAAAAAATAAAAATTAGGACCATATCCAAACTCCCACCCAGCATATGGCCCTTACAAATTCCACATTTCTCTAATTTTTAAAGAAAAATGAAGAAAAAGAACAAAATCAGAATGAACTCCAAATTTATTTATATGAATAATGCATATCTATTTTCATCTGACATGTACAAATACCAAACTGAGATTTAAAAATTGGTCCCTCCAGTTCCTTTTAATGAGCTAATTTGTAGGTATTAAGTTACAGTTTAAAAAATATAATCCAATGAGTATTTTACATTTGATGAGTGGAATGGATTGCAATAATAATCTAATTTGAGAATGTTCTAGAATACTCCCTACATTATTTTGTTTATTCTATCTCTTTAATAAAACTGTGTTTACCTTTCACTTCTCAAAAGAAAAAATTATAAAACTCCTATATGGATAATCTACCACACTGATGTACCATTACAAAAAAATTTAGAAGATATTAATCTATAAGAACATATCGGTTGAATATTTCCATATTTCAGGTGTTTGCTGAATATCAATGAATAGATCACTCCCACAATTTTTATATGACAATAACTGTTACACGGGTACTGTAACTAACCACCAAAGAGCAATTCAATGAAAAGGAAACATTCTAAATTATTGCTTATGCTCTACAGACCAAAGAGCAATTCAATGTAAAAGTAAGGAACAATTTAAATTATTGCTTATGCTCTAGAGATACAAAACTGTCATTAGACCAAACTTATAAGAAAGCAACAGGTTTAAATGAGATAATAACATCAGAATGCAGTACCTTGTAACCAATACTGTCTCCCACATTCTCTCCTCTTTCATAAGAGATTCTCTCAGCAACTAAACAAAATTCAATATGGAAAGTCCTTCATGTCATCAAGAAGTGGAATGAAATAACCTTGGAAATTCTTAAAGAGACAGATACCTGAAATTGCTGAAATGCGTCTAGGTTGAGTGCATATGATTTTACATGCCTCCCCTTTACTCCACATATGATCCAAAATATACTGTGGGACCTGAAACAAATGCAAAAACATAAATTAGTCAACATAGTGATATGGAAAGCCTCCTAACAGCAAAAATTCTAGATCATTTAGGCCCCAACAGATTGGAAGAACCATTCACAATTCACATTTGATTTTTGGGGGAGGGGGGGGGGGGGATGTGTTCTTTTGTTTCTTGGGGAGCCCCACTAGAAAACAAGACCGCAAAAAAAAAAAGTGCAACCAAATATTTTGCATATGTGGCAATCTGCAAATGGCACATGTGACCATCCGGTAACCACAAATATCAAACCTTGTCCCGTTAATTGAAGGAAGATTTGATCAATGGTTTTCAACCGGTTAACAGCCTGACATAGGAAATTAAAGAAAACATCAATTACATCAAACAGTCCATTAGACAAGGACAAGGTACTAATGCACAGAAGAAGCACCACCTAATTTCATCCTTGTTCCCATCTCCAAAGCAGCTTAATCCCTAACATCTCGGTCTAACACCCTGATATTCTCTCTCCAATAGTTCCCTTTGATAACTGTCTCTACTGAATTGATATTGTTGCATATGACTTCAAATTTACTTCCATCCATGTTATCTTTGGCCTGACCTTCCTCTCACCTTCAGCCTCCCCCACCCCCCCTCCCACCCCAACTGGAAAATCATTCAACCTGCACTGCCCATGCCCAAATCAACTCAATTGGTTTTTCCTCACTTCATCCCCAATTTCCACTAGTCAGAGTTCAGGCTTTTTTTTTTATCTATCTTGCATAATTTTTCCACTCATCCAGCTTGACATCCTCATCTTTCCGACAACGAAATTTTGCACATTACCTTGTTTACCACCCTACATTCAAATTTCAAAGCCATATAGCATGGCCAGTTACGCCAGTCAAATGACAATTTTATTAAATTTTCTTTAAGTCTCAACTCTCAACTGTACTCCATTTGCACAACACACCAAAGCCAACTTCCATTCGATCCACCTTGTTTTTACTCTTGTGAAGTCATCCTCCTCTATTTCTCCATACTTCTGAATATGGAACATAGATGACACAACCTCTTAACCCACAACAGCATATGTGAGCTGTGTGGTTTTTCAACCATGTGTTCAATGAAAATGGAGGCTGTTAGAAGCACAATGGAGGGAGCCCATGCAAACCCAATTGAGACTTCTTAATCCTGATTTTTTTTTTCTCCTTTTCATTCTACACCTCATGAGAATCTGTATTATTTATGCATCTGGGCCTATTCATCATTCAACCATGCGCTCAATGAACATGGAGGCTGATAGAAGAGCAATGGAGGGAGCGAGCTCATGTGAACCCCATCAAGAGTTAGATCTAGTTTGGTGTTTATTTTCATTCTCCTTCTGTTGGAATACCCAGAAAAATTGTGTTTGAATCCTCCATTCCTATGTTCATTCCTAGACATCCTAGACAAAAAAAATTCTTCCATGGAATCTATCAAAACTGGATCTTGGGAATGAGGAATTTTCCTTCTAGATCAAAGTTATCAAACTGGACCTTAATCCTGGTTTTTTTATTCTCCTTTCATTCTACACCTCATAAGAAGCTGTATTATTTCTGCTTTTAGACCTATTCACCATCCTCTCTGTCAATTAAATGCTAGATGATCCAAACTATAAGTGAAAATATCTTTCAAAACATACAAAAAAAACACACAATGTGATTTCATTTATGTTAGTGATTGGGTGAAGATGATTCTTGGAGCTGACTCTCCATCCTCTATTATGGACATTTAAGGTTATTCTGACGATGTAGGGCCTTCGCTTCGGCCTTTTGTCCAATCTTTCCCTTCTTTCACTTTTACTTTGTACGGAGATCCCTCGTCTTCATATTGTTCGAGGGTGGGGTTCTATATTAATAAGCTGGCTCCTAATTTTTCTCAAAAAAAAAAAAACGGATGCCTATAATTAAGAAACCAAGTTAGGTTATTCAGCACAATAACCAGTCTGTCATTCTCAACTCCCTCGCATCTTAAAACTCCAGTCATGTTAAAAAATATCTGTATTATCCTACTAATAGAGGATCCCTAGTTGTTCTATGAATGTCTTGCAAAACCTTGCTGAAGTGCATTTCTCTCCATCAAAAAATGTTCATTAATAATGTGTTTTTATAGGTAAGTTGGACTTCTACCGAACCCATTGGTTGCAAACATTCTGGTCAATCATTTCCATATATGCTCCATTAATAATGTGTCATGCAGTATGTTCTTTAAAACTTGTCTGCACTGACTGTCCAATCAAAACACTTATGTACTTATAGCTTCTTTCAAAACTATCCTTACAAAACATTAAATAAAAAAATTGGAAAATGATCTGATCCAGCTCGAGTCTGGGCGACCATACATAAAAAGAATGTTCAACATGATATATTGTCCCATGGATGGTGATATTAGCTATTCTACATAACTTATCGTAACTGTTAATATTGTTTAAAAAAACCTAAGTTATTATACATTCTGATATAGCATGCTTAATTGAGTTGTTGAAATATCTAAGCTGACAATTGTTTCTAAGGTTTAATCTCCAAAGAAACTCGTGATCCAATGCACTGGACAATAAACCTCCTGTTCAAATTTGCCTCTTTATTCACTAAAGACTCAGGATTTGGACTATTATCCAAACCAATACTCAAACCACGTAGAAGTATGTTAAAACTTAAACGTTTCTCAGAGAACAAATGTCCAGTCTTTTATGGAAGGTGGATAAGGAAAAAAATATTCTTCAAATACAATAATTTTTTCGTTAAAAACAATAATTTGGCATGTGATTCAGATAGAAAAGTCCCAAACCATTTGAAACACAAAAATGCCTAGAGGAAAAAAAGGAAACAACTAATTCCAAGCAATAAATTCACATAGGACACATTAAGTATACCAGAAAGAAGAGAAAGCAAAGAGCAGGCAACCTGAGTAGTCTTCCCGCAACCAGTCTCGCCGGACACCAGAATTACCTGATTTGGAGCAAAGAAACATTATGAAGTAGAATTGCACAACATAAGCAATCTCTACATGCAGTTTTAAATTTGTGTAGAATATCTGCAATATCCAGTGAGGTTCACGACTTCACGAACACAAAAAACCAGGACCATCTCAAAAAGAACAAATTATTTTAAATATCTATATAGCAAAAAAACTTCTACATGATTAACTACACATAGAGGAACACAGACGTGCAGAGAAAATACAAGCACAAGAAGAATGCATCCTCCCAGAAATCATAAGGACGCATGGAAGCAGATGGCTTGGCATGAACACAAAACATGCCAACGAAGAGAGAAATGAACACTTTTTCTGGAAAGAAATATAGGAGAAATCATATTACACATGTCTTGAACAAAAGGAAATAATGGATCATTGGCTCTTCAAAAAAGATAAGAAGGTCAAGACATATAATACCAAAAATGAAAAAAAAAATTGCCTTGGATAGGAGATGGCCTTCATAATATTAATCTCAAAGTTTAAGAGAAATGAACACTATTGACACACATAATATATTCAATCACGACTTCACGTACAAAAAAAACCAGGACCATCTCAAAAAGAACAAATTATTTTAAATATCTATATAGCAAAAAAACTTCTACATGATTAACTACACATAGAGGAACACAGACGTGCAGAGAAAATACAAGCACAAGAAGAATGCATCCTCCCAGAAATCATAAGGACGCATGGAAGCAGATGGCTTGGCATGAACACAAAACATGACAACGAAGAGAGAAATGAACACTTTTTCTGGAAAGAAATATAGGAGAAATCATTTTACACATGTCTTGAACAAAAGGAAATAATGGATCATTGGCTCTTCAAAAAAGATAAGAAGGTCAAGACATATAATACCAAAAATGAAAAAAAAAATTGCCTTGGATAGGAGATGGCCTTCATAATATTAATCTCAAAGTTTAAGAGAAATGAACACTATTGACACACATAATATATTCAATCACGACTTCACGTACAAAAAAAACCAGGACCATCTCAAAAAGAACAAATTATTTTAAATATCTATATAGCAAAAAAACTTCTACATGATTAACTACACACGGAGGAACACAGACGTGCAGAGAAAATACAAGCACAAGAAGAATGCATCCTCCCAGAAATCATAAGGACGCATGGAAGCAGATGGCTTGGCATGAACACAAAACATGACAACGAAGAGAGAAATGAACACTTTTTCTGGAAAGAAATATAGGAGAAATCATATTACACATGTCTTGAACAAAAGGAAATAATGGATCATTGGCTCTTCAAAAAAGATAAGAAGGTCAAGACATATGATACCAAAAATGAAAAAAAAAATTGCCTTGGATAGGAGATGGCCTTCATAATATTAATCTCAAAGTTTAAGAGAAATGAACACTATTGACACACATAATATATTCAAAATACATAAATGTATTACAACACAAAAGGATGTGGGGAAGCAAGTGGTAGTGAAAGCCTTCAGAACAGTACAGAGAAAATCAAAAGCATTACAAAATAAATTGGGAGAAGAAAATATAAACTGCAAAATGTTATGAAAGAAAATCAGATTAGGATTAATACTGTAAAAGGTTTTCAATAATGGCGGTAGGTTTATAAATTCTAAAATAAGAGAATTCCATAAATTTCTAGGAAACACACTGTTAACTTTCAAGAAAAAAAGGTATGATTTATATAGGGAAAAAAATATATTTAGGACACTGCCATGTTGTAGTGATTGTTAAGCATTTATGGAATCCTTCTACACATAAAATGCAAACATACAAACCAAGACATCCCTGATATGCATGTATTCAGAAATAATTTTTTATCATTGACTAGGTTGCAAATGCATAATCAAGCACAGGATTGCCTAACTATAAAGAATAAAAAAAGAAATAAAACATTCATCATGACTGAAAATTCTAGATTCATGAGTGAAACCTGGTTAGACTCCAATGTTGATATAATGACATCCTTGAAAAATGCAATTGGAAGCTTAGATCTGCTTTCTGCCACCTACATGAGTGAACCATTTAACGTTCAAACTTCAAATATAAATCACAGGAAAAACTAGAATGCTGTTCAGTATTCAACAATCAAACCTATAGCAGGCAGCAGTCAATCTTATAGCAGCGTAACATAAAATAAAATAATTGGTCAGCTGATAGAACCTGTCTCAGATCTTCCATGTCTTTTATTCGTGTAGCAAGCAAGTCCCGTTTCTCTGCAATTTCAGCTGTGCTCATTGAAGGCTTTGATAAACTATTATCCTGTTTTCCATGTCTTTTGTTATTCTTCCTTCTATGATGCTCTGCTAGGCCCTCACTAACCTCTTCATCTTGAGGAGGATGTTGTGTGAACAAATCCTGTAGAACCTTTCTAGATTCTTCCGAAAATCTTAAACAAGAGAGAGATTCCTTCCCTTTTTCGAGTGACATGGATTTTTTTCTATTCTTGTAAACAGAAAGACACCGCTTGGGACCAAACCTGCACAAAGTATTATGTTCACCAAGTGAGTCTTTTTTTTTTTTTGAAGATTGGTGCCCCCTTGGATTTGATCCCTTGACCTTGACTTAGCCTGGCCTCCTTTACGGAGTATTTTTTAAAATATGCTAATAGAAATAAAGGGAAATCCAATTAAAAAATGAACTATGACTTTCACAAAGTCAATTAAATTTGAACAAAATAAATTGATAAAGGTGAGTTACTGGATGTGAGCTTGTGAACCAGGCATGTGAGGTAATGAAATGTGATCAACTATATTGACAAAATCGTCAAACATGGATCCGAGCGGCTCATAATGATAAAGACGTAGCTAACTTATTTTAAGAAAGGTAGACATGCTACCGCGATTAATATATTGAATCACGATACTATGTTACAATACTGAACCCACAAAAGCCCCCCGAGTGGTACCGGTAGTACAGGTTACAAGTGACACTGCTCAGGAAATGAACTCCAGTCACTCCAATGTACAAAACATCGTTAGACTAAAAACATTATATAACTTGTAGAGCATGGACACAAACACAACATGATACAGACACAGTGAAGTGAAAAATCTTGAAAAAACTAGGACAAGGACATAGCATAAACCTTATATATTATTGAGAAAAAAAAGTCACAATAGTGTGTTGTATGAGTGTCACGTGTCCACGCCATGTCCATCGTTCAACTAATGCATGATTGAAATTCAAAAAATTATTTTCAATTTTTTGGACATGGACTAAACGTGTTCGATATGTGTCCAATGTGTCTCATGTCCAATTTATGCCTTGCGATAACTGTGATAAATCTAGATGTCAGCTTTACAAGTTAAGAAATTTTTTTTTTTTTTTTTTTGAATAAAGTTAAGATATTATGTTGATGCTCACAGTAAAAGAGGGCTAACTATTAATTACTCAATCTCTATAAACTTCCAATATGTGATATTCAAAAAAAAAATACCCACCCAGAACTTTTTGATATCATGCCCATTTTTCTGCACATTTCATGTATCACAGCTCTATCATTTTTTGTTAAGCCAGGTTCGAACGTGTACACTGCAAATCACAAGAGAAAAAGTTTGATCAACATTAACATCTTATGTCAATATTACAGAAAGATAATGACCCCATACAACTAAAACTCAAGCTATTAGTTGATTGATTCTCCAAAAAGCAAAAGATGCATTTTCCAAAAGGGGGGGGGGGGAGCTTCCTGCATAATTAGTTTTGAAACCCAGCATTCGCAGAAAATCAGTTTTATAATCGCGCAACCAAACGTACCCTAAGTTTCAAATTAAAAAATTCATGATTCTCCAAAAGTTTTTGTCTGAAAGGCTAAAATGCAAATAAGAACAAAACCTTAACTAAATTCTTTAATCTGTATAAACGTTAAAAGTGGCTTGACATCTGATTTTTTAATCAACATCGAAGGAGGGATTGACTTTCAAAAGACATGGACCTACTTAATTTAGTAAACTTACGGTCTTCTAGCAATTTTTTTGGAGCGTGAGGAAAGGTGCTCTCTTACCACCTAGCAATTTTACATCTATATCGGAAGAGATTCCATCAAAAAAAAATTTGTAGAGGGTTTTTTGTTTTTTTTTTTGGGGGGGGGAGAGAGAAAAAATGGTATCTCCAATTGTTTTAGATAAAACTGAATATTACAGAGGTAATAGCAAAGAAATATAAGAAAGCCAAAAAAAAAAAAAAAATTAAGGACCCCAAACTCAAATCTCTTACACAGATTCCTCACTCAATAAAGAACAACCCCCCCCCCCCCCCCCAACGTGTATCTGAGCCTTGAGGATACTCATACACCAATCCATTATTACCAACACAGCTATTCTTACCATAAGCCTGTATATGTTGACCAATTCATCATTTCTTGTTAAACCATAATGCCCAACATACTCCATGTGGGAAAATCACAATATCTCTATTTTGTTACTCATATCCCCTCTCTTAATCTGTCTCCTGAAGCAGCATGCCATTCAAGAATATTAGGCTAATTTGCCATCTCAAAACTTGCTTCTACTAAAAGTACACACCCCAAATTGACAATTGGCGCTTTCATCTGCCACTCCATATAAATCATTGTTCATTAGCCCAAATTGCTCTATTAACCTTTATGAGGAGCTAGTTCAGTCCCAACATCAACATGAATGCCTAGACCTTGATAAGAGTACAGGCATTCCAAGAATCTTGAATCACTCTGACCTCCACTCCTTGGGGTAGATTTACTCCTAAGTGCACCTCCTCATCATGGAGTTTGTATCCTGAATTGACAAATAAACCTAGATTCGCTATGCTTCTCCATATAACTATAATATTTTTGTAAGGCCTCAATCTCACACAACAAGATATTGTCTTCGGCCTTCAATGAGCTCACAACTTTAACACTTGTCTTGGTGTTTATGAACAATACTTACATATAAGCACAAATATCCTCTCCTATTAGGCGATGTGAAGCTAAACCATGGTGTGACACAAATATACTCTCCTATTAGGCGATGTGAAGCTAAACCATGGTGAGTTCTTACCTCATCCCTCATCCTACATGAACCTACCGGATCTTGGCTAGCCCAGGCCCTAGAGGAGGCCAACTTCAAGAGCCTTGGGAAGGGAATTACAGGACAGTCTATATTCATCCAGCAGTCCTTCCATGCATATCTGATCCCTTCCCCACATTGAAAAAAATTCTGAATGGACCCAAGGAAACATTTTCATTATATCATTCTATATTCTGAGTGACGTGAATTATATTTGACAAAGTCGCACAACACCATTCAGTCCTACATGATTCCCTAATTATTTAAATGATCACAACCACAACTACTAATATCCAAGCAGATTTATCAAACCCATATGTGCTCTGTCCTGCATTGGAATGCCAAATATGTAGGCACTCGGTGGACTACAGTATCATTTTTCCCCAAAAGAATCAGATTCTGACCAACCTGAGAGATCAATTCAAATGTTCGACCTAAATATACGATTAATTTTCCAAACATTTAGGCCTTCAGACCTATCTTCCACTACTCTCCCAACCAATAGTTCTTACCTACTCTAATCCCACACACAATAATTAGCTCAAAAAACAACCATTAGAGCTACAAATGGGAGATTTCAGTTAAACCCACCAAAAGAAGGAATTCAAAAAACCATTTGCCTCTTCGAGAACCTTTTTTTTCTAATTATTCGAACTCACCCTTACAAACCCAACATCCCAAAAACACCCAAAATCACAAAAAGGAATCAACTTTCAAACAACCCCAAAACATAAAAAACCCAAGAATGATTAGTTCAAAAGGGCGAGGTACTGACCGTCGGCGTCGGACGCTCGGAACTCTTCGAGGACCTTGGAGATTCGGATGCGAGTGGCTTCCGTGACGACCGAGTTGTCCTTCTCTGCTTCCGCTCCTCCCTTCTTCGGCCCTCGCTTCCTCATTTTCTTGGGGGGCCTTGGTTTCTGATTCTGGTTCCCCTGTTGTGCTCTTCAGGGCGGAGAGAAGGCACTCAAATAAATTTACAAAGGACGACGACGAGCCGTCTCTTTTTTTTTTAGGGTACAAACTCCACAACGTGATTTCGCCTTTTTATTTCCGTGACTGGGCGATGTATGGGCTCAGTTCTTGGGTTTGCAATTCAAGTGCATCTATTGGAGTACATACCGGTTTTCTTTCACTTTTTTTTTATTTATAAAATCATATTTTTATTATTATATAAAATAAAATATTTACTAAAATATATTAATATATTTTTCAGTTTTGAAAAAAAAAAAAAATTGTGTTATACACTATAATAGAATCCCAAATACTATGCTATTATAGTATATCAGTGCTCTAAAATTTATTGAGTATATCAACGCTCCTCATATTAAATGAGCGTTATTACACTCGGCCCATATTACAGTCTCATTTATTTTGTTAGTCTTCTACACTCAGCCCCCGTTTAGAATAGGAATAAGATTTATTCTTGAATATGCATTTATTCTGACATAAGTGGGGATAAAGTGATTTTGTGTTTTGTTGTATTTTAAATTATTCTCGTTAGTAAATGTAAGAATAAATATTTTATTGTTTGTGTAAAATGCGAATAAAGTATGGATAGGGATTTATAAAAAGTGAAAAAATAATGATAGTTGATTTCACATGTGATTTAAAAGAGGTGATGACAGTTGATTTAACAGTGGGCCCACATATTCTTTGAGTGGAATAACCTAGGATAACTTCAATTCCAGAGGTTGGTTGGAATCCATAAACCACTTTATACCAGTTTATTCTTACATACTTTATCAAGGGTTATCCGGGGTTTTCAAACACCCTTTACCCTTTATCCGAGGTTATCCGGGAGCTTATTCCCAAAACAAACGGGGGCTCAATGTTTGTCTCATTATAAATTTCTTACATATTTTATAAGCGAGTGCATACTATTTATATTAGAGTATATATTTCATGTTATGAAAATACATACCTTATTAGATGCATATTGCACTATTTTTTTTTAAATAGAATATTTTATCTCGATATATCTCGATAAAAAATCATACCTCATTATGAAAAAGAAAAAAATGTTGTTACACCCAGTCCTTAGGAAAAATCCAACAAACAATTCATATATCCCGATAGCTATCCAGTGAGGTATATACCTCCTTAGATAAGGTACATATCTTATCAGCAAATGTTTTACATCTAATGGTTCCATGCAATATATGATTAAAAACAATCATAAGAGTATATATTTCATGTCTTTAATATTTTTTAAAAAAATCAAAATATGCACATAATACACGTGGAATTGTACTGTCGACTATCCCTAACATTATTCAAAGGAAAATGTTAGACTCGGTCTCGTTTTCAACCTCAAATGTAGGTTGCGCCCTTTTTAATTTTTTTTATAAAAAGAGTATATATATCTCATCAAATGCAATATTTAAATGTATGAACGTGTTTATAGAATGTGTAAAAAAAATTCTAATGAGATATATACCTCATCACAGCACTCTTATAGAAAATGATACTTTTAATTCCGTTTGCTTTGATTTTTTTTTCTAAATTATATGTTTAAATAATGAAATGCATTCTTTTATTAAAAAAAATGATGTGCATATTCATACAAATCGAATGCATTTTTTTTAAAGTTATGTGCACCGGAACATATATTGATACAGTGGAATATATACTATGTTAGTTAGTAATGTGACCATTGAAAACAAATTGAGTAAGTGTTACTGGAATTAGTAGGTCATCCCGCTCAAAGTGGAGTTATGGAGGGCCATGGTATAGAGATCATGTCAGTGAACTTTTTATTTGCGCTCCTCAAATTTTGTTGCACACCCCTCTAGTGACACAATTAAGAAATCAAAAACCATTATTAATGCATATTTTTTATAGAATGAACACGAAGACGAGGGAGGTGTGGAGGCATATTCCAATCAAATTGCATCCACCAATGCAGATATGGGAGTCCAGAAGCTGGTTGCAAAATGATGCATGGAAGAGAGTGTAGGTCCTTTTTATATGTGTTGCATGGTAATATGGAAGAGCAGGAACTCCTCTATCTTCTGTAATCACAGCTTTCATGCAGGAATACTTGCGGACAAAGTTTTAACTCTTACTCAAGAATCAAGAGTGCCTCACACACTTGTCCAAGGGGAATAGAGAGGGGTTTCCTTTGTTCATGAGCTCCAGATATCAATTGAAACAACAGCTTTGACAAATTGATTTCTCACGAATCCAGGGAGATAAAGCCGAGCTATATTATAACGGATGCTAATGTTCCGCAACTGTCAAGTGCGGGAGCACCGTATGTCATATGTCAAGAACAGGCACGGTAGATCATGGGTAAGCTTTATCAATCAGACGAACACGGATCGAATAGGCTCATACCTGTATCCGTATCCCAATTAGATATCCAAAAATATATCCATGTCCGATCCAAAATCCAGATTCAGATACGGATGATTATCTGAAATATCGAAAAATTCAAAATGAATATGGAATGATTAAAATATCCAATATCTAAAAATAAAAAGCATATATCTAATATTTGAAATATGTAAAAAAATAAATGATTATCTAATATAAGACATAGAATTATAAGTATATAAATAAAACATTACATGCTTTAGAATAAAAATAAAAACTCATACTAATCCTAAAAATATAAATATATAATTAAATAAATAATAATATAATAATATTTTTGGATACTGATATTTTTCAAATCGGATACAGGCATATCCGATTCAAAAAATTTTAGACACGGATAATTTTTTCAGATTCGGATCGGATACGGATATTTTTTTAGATAATTGACAGGCTTTAATTGTGGGAGCTGGTTGTGCAGCATGGGCTTCATCAATTTGAATGGAGGTGGAAGCTATCCTCCTTGGAATTCTAAGGTTTGACAGTTAAAATTAAAAAAATTATGGGTTTGTAGTGTGATGCACAAACGTTATTACAGGGAGGTCCTGGTCTGATACAAGGGTGCGTCTATCCCCACCAAATCTTTTTTTTACTCCACCAATTTGAAAAAAAAAAAACAGTGTTTTTTCTATTCCCACCGATCTGGCCAGGTTGACCAAACTTGATCGTTATTTTAAGTTTTCAGTGACCGAACTTGGTCGTCATTTCATATTTTGGGCGACCTAATTTGGTCGCCATTTTAGGTTTCGGGCGACCGAACTTGATCGAATAGAATTTGTAATAAAGTTTTTAATTTTTTTTTCTTGAAAACTTAATCCCATGACGTGTATCCTCCTTGGATCTTTCATGCCCAAGTCTGAGTTATAATGTAGGGAGAATCAATTATTATTCTTAAATGTAGAACATAAGAACATTTTTTTTACATAAGTGATGGACAAATTTTTAAAAGCTAAATATAAAATGTGTTTGGATCAACTGATAGGTTTTTTATTTTTAAACAAAGAATTCGCTTAACTACGAATTCAAACGAAGCTTAAAAATGATATATATTTGTCTAATAAGATATTTTTCTATAAAAATTTGAATTAATTGAAAGTATACCTACTTACATTTTTTTCAGTCCCTTAGTTGTTATTTGGATAAAAGAATAAATGTAGAATGTGATGGATAAACCCAAAAATTCATTTGTTTACAAAAAAAAAAACATGTAAATATAATTCTGGACCCTGTTTGACTAATTTCGGTCGCCCAAAACCTGAAATGACAACTAAGTTCGGTTGTTCAAAACTTGAAATGATGACCAAGTTCGGTCGACCTGGATTGGTAGAAACAGCCAAACACCGATTTTTTTTATGGTGGGTTAAGTGAAACGTTTGGTGGGGATAGCCGCGCTCCTGATACAATTGCAGGAATGCGTTGCTCGTATTCAGGAATACAACTAGGCAGAGGATCCCATCCATTTTTGTAAGGTTTCACATGATGTAGTGGTAGTCGCGGAGAACCTAGCTTGTCTTTTGATCAAGTATACCAATGTACAGAAGATTTACAAGATATAATGATATAAGAGTCAACATATACGGTTTAGTATAGATACTTTAAAACAATGTATGAGGGAGGCTAAAGAAACAATATACTCCTCCAAAGATAGTATGAGCCTCTTTACCGAAAAAAATTGAAAAACCCATTAATGCCAATCCATTTTGCACACCCTGCCTCCTGTGCACCCTCACACCCACTTTGCACTCCCCACACCATTGCCCCCT
The DNA here is from genome assembly GCA_030737835.1 of Acorus gramineus. Taxonomy (NCBI): domain Eukaryota; kingdom Viridiplantae; phylum Streptophyta; class Magnoliopsida; order Acorales; family Acoraceae; genus Acorus; species Acorus gramineus. The sequence goes on along the minus strand of CM060847.1, from coordinate 17,279,629 downwards.
GCTGGTAAAAGTTTGGAATCGCAAGGAAGATGACACTCTAGTATATATATCTCAATTAAATAGGCTCAATGGCCTAAGCCCATTAATAAATGGATCTTAGTAAACCGATTTCCAACAGATCCATTTAGGATAACTGTAAAAGTTATTAATTACGTTTTTCCATTCTTCTATTTTTTCGATGTGAGATTAAATGTGTCCCTCACAATATATCACATTAAGCTATATTTAAAAACACTCGGTTGATTTTCAACACCTTCTCCTTGCGCCACATGACATACATTGTCTTGTCCTAGCGATGAGTTTCTTCTCCCCTCCACCCCCTCTCCGAAACCCTAAACCCTCCGATTCTCCCACCACTTCCTCCCACTCTCCCAGTATTGATATACAAAAGTATGGTGCTGAGTGTGATTGGTTGCGCGATTGTAAAGTTTTGCGTTTGCAAGAAATTGCTTCTGCAATCGTACAACCAAATAGTTTTATTGTAGCAACTTCCTACATACAAATTTCAGACAAATTGTGCCCAAAAGATGCTATTTCAAAAAGCTAGAAGGTGTAAGCTTCCTGCAGAATCAGTTTTAAAACCTAGATTCTTGCGAAATCAGTTTTGTAATCACACAACCAAACATATCCTAAATTTGAAATGGAATATGAATAGAATTCATCAGACAAAAAGAGAAATCATTAAGGACAAATCGAATGAAAACCAACAGAATCTCGCTCAATTTACAAGAGAAGAGCTGGAGAGGTGCGCCAGTGCGGTTGTTGAAAAATTGACAAAAGATTTTACTTTATAACTTTATTTATTTTATAAATTTTTATGATAGTCATTCTTTTTAAGTAGAAAAGCTCTGTAACTAGAGCAGAACTACATAGACCTCATAGGGTGATTACAAAGTGGGCTGAAGCCCAACTAAACCAAGCCCAATAGGGCTGTGACTTTGATGTTCATTCTCGCCAGCAGCGAGGATCGAACCCCAAAAGCCCAACAAGGGCCTGATGTTCTTATCTATCATCGTAAAGCGCGTGGGACATGATAATTACTTTGATTGTTAACATAGTCATTTGATATTTATGAGCTTAAACAAGATCCATTGAGTGCAATACGAGTAATGATTTCATAAATTCAAGAATAAACAAATTAATGTAATAATATTTAATGTGAAAAACTATTTAAAACTTCACATGGATCTTGAAAAATCTTTAAAAAAACATAAATATTACATTAAATAATTCTAGTACATTTTTTATTTTAGAAACTTTCCATTGCAAACAAATCCATTTTTTAAATAGGTCCTTGGGTAAGATTTACATTTAGGTCCCTGAAAATTTTTCATTTAAACCCTGGACAATTTGCCCCGATAAATGGTTAATTGATCATGATACGTATGGGCTGAGCCGTGATAAATGGGATAACACCATATTTAGGTTGGGCTCATACACCCATCTAAAATGATACGTCTAGGCTCATGTGAAATCTCGTCCGTAACCCTCATCGGTTTTTTTTTTTTTTTTTAATATGCATTTGCTCATTAAAGCGCATACTATTATAATTTTTTTTAAAAAACATATATTGAAATACATTAGTGTATTTAAAAAAATAAAAAAAAATTTAATTTTGATACATTGCAATAGTATAGTATACATAACAATAACGTAATGTATATCGCAGTGTATAGGTGGCAGTTGATCGCTTTTGGATTATAGACAAGTTGCAAAACACGGTTAAACCATCAACCCGTATGTTTTGATTTTTTTTAAAGTGCGTATTTTACATAATGAAACATGTATCTTAACAAAAGAAAAAAGTACATGTAAGGATTTGGAAAAAGAATTTACTGGATCCATGCATAATTAGCATCTTAATTTGCTTAGATATGAAATACCTTACACAAAAGCTTTGCAGTAAGAGTCTCTTTTTGAAAACCTTTATAAATGTAAAATGAGTAGGAAAGAAGTAAGAAGTTGAGTGGCTATATATAAATAATAATAAAAAGACGTAAAACATTGTGTAAATAGGAAGACAAAAGCAATTGATTGCTCACATGAGTATGGGTGATCTATATCTAATGTTGAAGCCAAAAAACTCTTTTTGACACTATGCATGATGGAGGTGGTGGTGGCCCTGTCACTTTTTTTTTTTTATTATCGGAGGATCCCTGTGGTTGAACTTACGGTCGAGCTGGAAAAGCTATCTGCCTGTTTGTCCCGGTCTCATGAAATTTGTTTTTAAATAATTATTAATAAACAGGTGGATAAGTCAGCGTTAAGACTCAAATCCAAGACCTACATTTAACACATGTAATCCCTGTTTGCCCCTATCACTTATCTTTAGAACTAATTAAAGTCCCATATGTTTTTTTCATGATGTGGCTTCACTTTTAAACTCCCATCGTTGTTACTTGAGTGAGTGATAGAATATGATACAATAATGGTGTCACTCATAATCAAAATGTCCTCTTGGTAGGATGGGAGAGGTACCTCCTCTTTAGTGAGGGGACTTAGATTTGAATCAAAATGTTATCTTGGTAGGATGGAAAAAATACCCCCTCTTTAGTGAGGGGACTTGGGTTCGAATCTTGCCGCCTGCTGAAGATTTGACAAAAAAAAAAAAAAAGTCCACATCCGTATATATATATATATATTTTTTTTTTTGAAGAAAATTAAAACATCTATAGATTCCATTAACATTATCTAAAGTCTAAGGCCAATAAAAGTTGGCCTAATTATAAAAGGGGGCTTTTATGAAAATATTTAGAGAAACATGTTTAATTTAGAGCGGTTTAATTGTCACACAAGTTTTTCCTCATGAAAACAAACCTTACATCAACATAATTTTAGTGTTTTTTTTTGTGGATAAGTGTTTTTTTTAATGTTATATTAATTTTTACTGTATCAAACCACTCATTGGAGAGGGTAGCAGAGATGATTTCGTATATATGTTAGTGATTATAAAAAGTAATTTTACAAAATAATATAGGAATTACAATAACATAGAGAGACTACAACCAAAATGAAAATTGCAAAGCAAAGAGAGGCAACAACATTATTAATGAAATATCACAACCAAAAACTAATTATTTGCATGTATGACACTTCACATCAAAACGAAGGAATTTTTAAAATTAAAAAAATTAAAGAAAAAGATTTTTAAAAAAATACATCAACACAATATCAATAATTTATGCATTAATCGAACCTCCTCTTGGTAGGACGGGAGAGATACCCCCTCTTTAGTAAGGAGACTTGAGTTCGAATCTTGCCGCCTTCTAATAGGGAAGATTTGGTCAAGGGAAAAAAAAAAAATTACCTAAAAAAATAAATAATTTATGCAATGAAATCATGAAAAACTTTCACTTAAAATGGATGTCTCCGGTGTCCATATCTAATGAGAATGGGGAGAAAAAAGAGGAGGGAATGGAATAACATAAGGTAATCAAGAGGGGTTTGTTAAATAAAAATATGTACAAGGTGAACAAACTTTTTCGAAAGAATAACAGACTTAGATAGTCTAGAAAGTGGAATTAGAATAAAGTGCTTTTCTTTTGGACTAATGTTTCTTTATTTGACAAAAAAAAGTAAATATTATAAATAACAAATGGTGGTACTTTATGGGTTTATGTATGTAAATTGAAAAATGTTAGGCTCCATCTTTTTTGCAATCACTTATACAAATAACACACGTATTGGATTTGTATAATCTATCATAATCTAATAAATTAAAATAAGATGATCTAAATTGATTTTTAACTAATGATAAAAATTAAAACGTGGTTATAATTTTTTTTCAAGATTTTTGAATCTTTTAATGAAATTTGACCCTAATCTAAGGATAAAAATTATATATAATTATATAGAGTTCTATTACACTTAGTTTTTTTTATAGTTTAAAATGTTGTCTTATATATCTTATTAGTCCCCTCCACCCACTTTATCAAGATATATACTTCGCTGAAAATTTTTCATATTTTTTTAGAATTGATATCATTCAATTATTAGAGTATACTTCATATTTTATAAAAACATATATTTTATTAGGATTTAAAAATAAAAACATATATGATTTGCACATTAAACTGTAAAATGGATTGAGCATAACATTTTTCAATATTGTAATATAGGTGTTACTTGCGTAACATTTTTCAATATTGTAATATAGGTGTTACTTGGGCACGCTCACAAAGATGGTGTTTCGACATTGGCATTTTCAATTGTGCCATCGGTATAACACAATTTTAGAAAGGAAAATATTAGAATGTCATTTTTACGGTTTAAAACGCATACCACATAGTTTTATTTTTTTAAAAAAATATCAAGGAAAAAATCTAAATAACCCCCTGTAAATTGTCTGAAATTCATATAACTCTGTGACTTTTTTTGAAGTCTATATAACCATCTGAGTTAAATTTCTGTTGAGAGATGATGAATATTTTGTTTTGTTAACCCTGATTAAAATCACAGTATATCAAATAATCTTACAATATGTTAAAAATACATAAAATTATCTATAAATAACGATTTTACCCATTTGGATAGGTAATTTTAACATATTATAAGAATTTTTTTTTGTATACTGTGATTTCAACCAGAGTTAATAAAAAAATATTTACAGAATATTTCTCATATTTTAATAAAAGTTCAACTCAGATGGTTATTTGCATTTACATTTATGTTTACAAAATGAACTTCAGAAAAAATCAAAGAGTTATATGGATTTTTCTTAAATATTAATAAATGTATATATATGTTTTAATGAAAAATATATTTCATTTTATTTCGAATCCAGTTAACCCATTCTAAAATTGTCCCCATTATATTGTTATAATTTTCAATCCGCATGCGTGTACCGTAATACCAATAAAACCAACGTAGACCAAATATTTCTACCCTTCTTTTCACTCCAAAACACCCAAGTAAGGTGGGCAATTCTGTCATTTCAATCACCACCGCATATAAAGCTGTAAAGGACGTTGAACAACTTCGGGAGCGACGAAAAGAGAGCCCCCCTACCTGCCCGTCTGCCACCTGTCGCCTGCGCGGCGTCCTCCTTCAAATACTCGCCCGGTGAACTTAACAAATCATCACCTAAACAGCAACCCCAATGAATCGTCCCTCCCGACGTTGTTCAACGGTCATTCCACCTAGCTTTATGTGGTGTCTGAAATGACTGAAATGCCCACGTTATGAGAGTGTTCTAAAATTTAATAATAGAGCATTGTTTACATCAGTTCATTGATTCCATTCTTATACATGTGATATTATATTGTTAACATAATATGTAGTTCATTCTAAATTTTTACATATTTTATAAATAAATTAGTACCATTTATTATTTATAGAAAATATATAATTTGTTAAATGAGATATAATATTTTATAAAAAAAAAATTAAAATAGGTGCATATTTGAATTAGGGAGGGACTTTACGAAACATTTTGCTTTAATAAAATTAAAAAACAAAAGAAAAGTCTCACTTGTCATGAAAAAGTATAAATTTAAATAATAATAATATCATTGCCCGATAATTAAAAATAAATACCAAACCTTGGATTTGCTAGACATGCATTTATGTGCTTTCCCCAATTTGGATAGCAATATAATTTATTTCAGGATATACAAATATTTCAATATAGATTTTTATATTAGTGAAAAAATATTTTTCTGTTTGATTATGTTTCTAGTTGTTCTTTTTGAAAAACATAATAATGAAGCTTTGATTGTATGGTAGATTATAGATAAATTCTGAATAGATATAACTGAATAAGATTTGAACAATAAATTATAAAAGATGAAAAAAAATGATTTGACGTATGACCAATTATACTAGTAGAATAAATTCTATGAAATAAAACAATTTCAGATAAACATGCAAATCCGCAATGAAGATAATTATACACTTAATTCTAATAAATCAACTTTTTTTTTTTACTTATTCACCTCCATTCCACCCTATTCTACTTTTATTCTTCTAACCCCTACCTGCCACGTATCCCTATTCTACTTTTATTCTTCTAACCCCTACCTGCCACGTATCACTTTAAAATCCTCTCCCCGGTGAGAATAACAAAATATCACCTAAATCACACAAAATAAATACAAAGCATAAGGAAAACAGAAGGGGTATACAACAAATCACATGATCATGTACCCAAAAAAAATAATCACATGATCAATGGTCCCCTCTCTTCCACCGTATACGGCCATATTTGACAGCTCAGCCAAAGCAAAGGTGTCTTTCCTTTTCAACCCCCTTTTTTTTTTTTGGTTAAGTTTTAAATTTGTTTCACCTTTTTTTTAATTTTTGGGTCCTTCTGCAGCCTCTGACAGACGATCAGAGAAACCTTTTGCAGTGAAATCCTGTTTTTGGGTTCCCCCTTCTATAGCTTGTCAGATGGGGCCATCCCCTAAAGGATTTCTTGATTGAACCTATGTGAATGTTTGCATTCAGGTACTGCTCGATAGGATTTCATTTGGTTTACTTGTCTGTAGATTATTGTTGTTGGGTTTTGTTTGTTTTATTTTCATTGAACGTCGATTCTCTCTGGGTATCTGGGTTTTTTCTGGTTTGGGTTGGAATATCTTTTCTTTGTAATTGATTGAGAGATTTTGTTTTACGTTGTAGTTTTTTGGATTGGGTTTGTGTTTTGTTTTTCAAAGAAATGAAATTGATTTGCGTTTGAATGGTTTTGTTTCGAATTCTATGAGTGGAAGTGGTTTCTTGGTGAAAAGTTGTTGCCTTTTTTTCTTTTAAAACTTTTGTTCATTTGGGTTCTTATTGGTTTTGATCTTTGTTTGGTATGTGAAGATTTTCTTTTTCGGATTTAACATTTGGGTATAGAAGATGAGTTTGTTCTGATTCGAATTACCGTGGTGAATGAAATTCTTGATTCCTTTTTGGGGGCTATATATGTGTTGATAAAATAAATTTGAATCTTTTTCAATTTTCATCCTCTGTTTGGATATGAGTGCTCTGTTCTGTGATATCTATATAATTTTTTCCTCATTTCATCCATTACTTGATTCAGCATTACATTTTAACCTATAAGTACTAATTAATAATTCAATCTGAATATTCTTACTCCTTTCATATGCATAGAGATCCATATTGATCAGTTCAGTTCAGTTTTTGTTCCTCATTTTGGTTGGACACAGATTCATATATAATTTTTTTGTTATATGTTGAATGCTTAATATTTTTTCTAAGGTTCTTCTCTCATGGGTTGGTGAAATGATATTGCCAATTCTTAAATTTTCTTTCATTCACATCTCATTTATTCATTTTTTTTTTTTGTCAAACTCAGTGTTCGAGCGCAATGAATGTATGAATTTGAAGCTTTAATCTCATAATTTGACGATGTGATTGGAAGAGTTGTCTAATAAGATGTCGAAAAAGGGCCCAAGTCAATCCCCCAAGAAATTCGATAAGCCCAAGTGTCTCAAATTGTCAACTTGCCATATGAATCCTGCGTTATGCAGATTCTTGTTGTTGGTTGTGTGCATCATTATTTTCAGAACACTCTTCTCCTTTCCTGGTCTCGGTGGATCCCGACACGATCAGTTCTCTTTGTTTCCGAGCTCTTCTCTGAGTCTTAATTCGCAATCCCCATTTCAAAACAACAAATTCTTGGAGGTTCCACAGATAGTTTGGGGATTGAACAACCAGAAAATCGCGTTTGCTAGGGCCTGTTTGACCGCTAGGCTATTGAATCGGACTCTTCTCATGCCGAGCTTAAGTGCCTCCCTGTTTTACAAGGAAGTTGACTTGTTGGAGCCCATCGCATTTGATAAAATCTTCAAGTTTGAAGAGTTTAACTCCCGCTGCAAGGGGTTTATCCAACTTGGTCGATTTTCAGACCTCACCAACCAAACCAAGCCATTTGAGCTCCATAAGGGGAGCGGGAGGAAGTGGACCGTAGAGAGAGACATGGATCAACTGAAACAATGCAAAAAAGACCCAATCGACCAAGCTGAGGTAATTCGAATCATTGGTAAGAATCCATTTCTTTGGCATGATCATTGGCCCGTGAAAGATTATGCGAAGATCTTCGAGTGTTTGGATGTGGTCAATGAGATATCAGCAGAGGCAAATAAAGTTGTGTCTCAGATTCGAAAAATTGGTGGTGAGCTAAAAAGTGGGAACGAGACCAACTCTCACGTGCCTTACGTAGCTGTGCATATGCGGATTGAAAAAGATTGGATGATCCACTGTAAGAAGCTTGAACAAAGGTCTAACATCAGCCAAATATGTAGCAGCAAAGAAGAGATCATGGAGCGGGTGACGAAGATCGGAGGTTTACAAAAGCCTGTAATTGTGTATCTTGCGATCGCTGACAGTCTCTTGGAGGACTCTTCGATTTTGAGTGGTTGGGAAGAAGGCCTGGTTCCATTTGAGAAGAAGAGGTTGGGAGTTTGGGATACATTTAATAAGTATCCTTACCTCATAAAATCTGCGATAGATTATGAGGTTTGTTTGAATGCTGATGTTTTTGTTGGCAATAGTTTCTCGACTTTTTCAAGTTTAGTTGTGCTCGAGAGAACGCAAAAGTTGCTTCAGATGGGTGTTAAGACGTCGTGCAGTGTTGATGTCAGGTGGCCTTCCTATGCGTATAATATACAGGGAGAATCTGGAGGACCACAGAAATGGACGACCGATATGTTCGATTCAAGTTTACGTGCAGTCAGCTATGGATCGAATAACATCTCTTGCTGAAATTCAGGTTCTTTCTATGTTACTTGGGAATTCATGTGCAGAAAACACTGGTGAAAATACACATTTTTCCACATGTTTGTGGTTTTTTTGATAGAGGAAAGTATTCTTTAATTTTTTGTTTTTGGGGGTGATCAGAAAATGTTATGGTTTACTTTAAGCCGCTACTGATTGATGATGTTTATATCATGGCTTAATGCATTATTATACTGATATTTGACTGCCCCTTTTTTGTTGCATTTATGGCCACTTGAGGTTTCTGTTACTTTGACAAGTAAATGAATGATTCAATCTCTTATGCCTAGTTCTTCATACACATCACTGTGTTTTTTTTTTTCTTTCTGTTTTTGTTGGAAATACACATCACTGTGTTATACTATAATTTTAACTCACCAACAATGGTAGGTTCCCCATTCATTGTTATGCTACATTGGAAACAGCTTTTGTTTGAAATATTTTATTTATTCTTCCAATTCTTTTCAGTTTATCATTCTGACTAATGATGTTATTCTATCCATAGAAATCATCAATCTGAGTTTCAGTCATTTTAGTTAGGAAAATGTTACATATAGTCCTAATTTTAGTACGCACATATTTTAATTTTTTTTTATAAAAATACTATACTTCGTTTAATGAAGCAATAAAGTATGTGTTTTTTTTTTTAAAAAATGAAAAAAATATTTCAATGAATTGAATGGATCTATTTATTGGAAATGTGAAAAATCTCTAACAAGGTAGATATCACGCTAATGAGGTGTATGACAATGTAATAGGAACTGAAGAATGGATCGTGTGTGTAACAAGGTAGCTATCTCGTTAGTTGGCAAGCACCGTGAGTTTGCTCATATTGGCGCATGTTCGATTCTTACTCTTGATTTACTTAGATGTTCGTAAGAAAACTTTCAAGTGAGTTGGAATGGACACTCCGGAGAATTAGTCACTGCTTCTTAAGAATGTGATACCTCTGATGAAAAATAATAATAAAAAAGGAGAGATATTTTGTTCGTGTTAATGATATATAGTACAAAAAACTCTAGCTGCATTTGGTTGCGTTTAGTTGTTCGATTGTAAAACTGATTTTGCGGGAATCTGAGTTTTAAAACTGATTCTGTAAGAAGCTCACATTTCTCAGTTTTTTGAAATCGCAGCTTTTGGACACTATTTGTTTGAAATATGTGTGTAGGAAGCTGTTATAATAAAATCGTTTGGTTGCTCGATTACAAATGCAACTTTCTGTAATCGCAAACGCTGTGTAATCGCGCAACCAAACGCAATCTCAGTCAACGTGTCAGTGTTTGCGTTCATGAAACAAAAAAAAAATTAAGTTACGCGTTTGCATGTTTAATGTATCTTTATTTAGTAACAAGTGGTTGCTTAGCTATTATGATGATGCTCAGAGACAGATGTTGACAAATTGTTCAAAAATGATTTAAGATTGTACAAGTGGGCATCATCGAGGACGAACATGCAAGGAAATTTATACATGTCACATGGTCTATGTGACTATGTGTCACCAAATTTTCAAATAACAATAAAAAAAACCATTCAATTTGACTATAAAATGTTGTATATTAGCTTTGGTATATAAATTAAAAAATAATTCAAACCATCACTAACCTATTCCCATTAGATTTGATTGCTGGTATATTGTTTTGGTGAATAAATTATATTGTTTGTCAAACATAGCAGATTGGGAGTTTAATAACTGTTATTTCAAATTATTTCAAATTTTACATATTAAACATGTGAGATAACATGTTTCTCTCCTCTTCCCCCTCTGAGTATTCACTTCCTTTTAAAAACTCTAATTTTTTGTTTTGGTTTTATGTTTTAAAAATCAATAAAACAATTTCTGGGGGATCACTTTTGGATTGTAGGGTTGTAAAACTCGTTGAGTATATCAGCGATAAATCATAAAGAGCGCTCATATATTCAATCCGTTTTGCAGTTCAGTATGCAACCTTATACACTAAAAAAACATAATATATATTGCGCTATCACAATGTATATAGTTCTATCTTAGTGTTTGACATAATTTTTTTTAATTTTTTCAAAGCGAAAAAATACACTATTGTATCTCAGTATATACTTCATTTCATATAACACGTATTTCAATAAGAGAATATATAATTTTTTTTTTTTAAATTGTTGTGAATTATAATTGAGGTTGAACGTATTATTTTCCAATCATAAATGATATTTTGCATAATGGAATATCCCTCACAATACCAATTTACACCAAAATTTACACAAATAGAATATCCCTCACACCAAAATTTACACCACTATTGTATCTCAATATATATTTCATTTCATATAACAACACGTACTTCAATAAAAGAGTGTATGATTTAAAAAAAAGAAAAAAAAATTGGTGTGAATTATAATTGGGGTTGGACATATTATTTTTCAATCATAAATGGTATTTTACAAAATGGAATCTGCCTCACAGTACGAATTTACACCAAAATTGTATACAAATAGAATAAGTGAGAACAAGCCTCAATGCCATGAAACAATCATGATTTTAAAGCCCAGAGCAGATACCATTTTATTAGATTGACAGCCTATGCTATGAACTTTAAGAAAATGTTAAAATACCAACTTGCATAAATGTATTTAGCAATGCATCATGGTTTTCATCTTCAATGCAAAAAACAACTAAAACATAAATAACAGACAATAAAAAGCAATGGGGAACTGTTTACGACTTACTCTTTAGAACTCTACTCACCAGTACATTGAGGGAGGCTTTTTTTCTTTACAGATTCATTAAAAGAAAAAAAGACCAAGAAAACACTTCTCTATATTGATCAACCCAACAGAAAGTATGTGTAAAACAACATTCAAATTATTATAATCGTGTTAAGAGATATGCACTGTAATCAAATTTTTCTTGCGATGTCTGGCTGCTCATCATCGAATATAGTCTTCGTGGTAGTTGTCGCTGATCACGGAGATGAACCTCTCTAGCCAAGGGAGCTGGTGGAGGTCCTTTATAGTCTCCATGTACGAGTCAGAACAATGTGGAGGGGACTGACATGGATGGTGGTGATCTCCAAGGCCGAAGCCTCCAGCGAGGAACCTTTGGAGCAAAGCCAACTGAGATCTCTCTTGATCTGTGTAGGCATCAAACGCGTTCCAATTCCATGGTTCGGAGTGCTGATTAGAGTGTAAAATTGACTGTTCGGAGTCTCTGTCTTCTTCATCTATAAACACACATTCACAAGTCTGTGTACCATCTATGTATTCTTCACCGCAGTTATAGCAGAACTCATGGCCACACCTGATATATGATTTTAAACATTAGCAAGGATGCAAAATTACATGCTTTAAAACAGATGTAAAATCTTTTGGCTTGAAACCACACGAGTAAAAGAAATGGAAAGGAAAATAGTAATGGAAGGTGAGCTATCAGCGTGATTTCATATACAATGGAATGTTATCAGATCATCTCAGAGGCTCACCAACAGCAGATGAGTTAACAGGGCTTGCAGATAATATACTGTTATTACCATCCCCATCCAAGGGTTACTAGTATTTCTTTCATGGAGAGATAGGAAGAGAAAATTCTAGCAATAACAGTTTGAGTTTTACTACAGAAATATGGTCTACTTTGGTGTCGCCCATGAGAAATATATCTTGCTGACACAGTGATGCTTTTACGGTTAGATATCAACACTTACAAAATAATAAAGAGAGAAAATCTACACAAAAGAACGCACATAATTATATGGTTTGGCAAAATTTCTGTGTGTCCATGGAGGAAGGCAGGAAGTGATTCACTATACCAAGTAATCGAATTATAAAATTCTCTCAGCTTTTCTCTCTTCAGCACCGCTTTCTCTCAAAAGAACCTGATATATGGCTACCCCTCACAAAAAATTAATTCTCTTTTGACCATAACAAGAAAGAGATTAAGTAAATAAAGTAAAATGTGGGCAAATGACCAAAATGCCCCTACAAAAACTCAGGTTGGGGACAGACCCAGCCTGAGGGAATAAGCCAAATCATGCTAGAATGCAATATTGTGAATTATGGGACCACACCACATATTTTTCCAATCCCTCATAGTAAAAGAACAATTGATGTTTCATAGTTTCGTGAAAGACCTTACCGGATAATATATTTTCTAAAATGAGTACCTTTAATGTATGAATCTACAAATATTGCCCATTTTGTAATGAAATATATCATTTTTTTTTTGTACAAGGGCTTTTAACAGGCTACAAAATCCCGAACATACAGTGACAGACCACTACTAGTACTAGAAGAGGATTGGGTCAACATGAACCCAGGACATACTATGAATCAAAGCCCACTAAAACTAGCCCAAAGAGCTGTACACTTTTTTTTTTTTTCTACAGCAGGTTTCGAACCGAAGTTGGTCCCCAAGGGGGCAGTGTCCCTTACCATCAAGTCATGACCTTTTGGACAACAAAATTTACCATGCTTTTGACATTCTCTTAAAGCCAGAGCGGCATGACCTATCTATCTCTCAAGAAATATTATTAATCCTAAGTACACCCAAGTTATAAATTAACTCTTCTTTAGTAAACAATGCCCACATATCTCTGGAGTTCATCTAGTCCAATCTTATGTGGGAAGAGTTAGATGATCATGTTCCACTTAGAATTTTGTTAATTTACCCTAAGAGAGTCACTCAACTCTCTTATATAACTTTTGCAATGAAATTTTAAAGAAACAATCTTTCAACTTTGATGGTCTGGTGGTAAGGGAAATTGTCTCCTTAGGGGCCACTCTTAGTTCGAAACCTGCTGTTCAGATAGGAAAATTTTTTTTGTATAGCCCTATGGGCTGGCTCTAGTGGGCTTTGACCCACAGTTTGTTCTGGACCTGCATGGGCCCAAACCTCTCTAATACTAATAGTGATATGCCACTGTATGTTAGGAACTTTGTAGCCCATTGAAGACCCTTGTACCAATCATCCAATGCCCAACAAGACTTTTCCGAAAATAAAAATCTCGTCACCCAATCAATGCCTTCCGCGTTAGGTATTTGAAAACCTACTGAAGTACATTTCTTAATAGCCTTTCCAATGCTACTTCTAACTTCTCAGAAGCCAATGACAAGTAACCAATTTTAATCAAAACTAAATTTGTTGAGACACATGGAGACTTGACTGCCTATAACAGATTCCTAGAGAGTCACATAGAAAAAAGTTATTTCAATCAAAGTGAGTGCAATTGAGTAACACAGTTGAATTAGACAAAAAGGTTCAACTAAAAGATTCACCTAGATTAATATACCAATTAATTAACAGCTGAGGTAGTTCTGTTTTGCCTCAACAATCTGTTGGCTCCAAACATGCTACTGACAGTACATCTTTATGCAATATCGTGTATTTTTTTTTTTTTAATAAACTGAACACTCAAAACTAAATGGTAGCAAAATTGACAACAATGTTAGGTCCTACCTGTGAAAATGTCACTAGATGAAAACCCTATTTATCTATTGCAACTATCAGAATGTCCATAATCAAATTATGCACAATCCTACTCAATGGTGTTCTATAGAGAAGAGGGTCCAGTCCACAACAGGTCTTCTTATACGAATAAAAAACACCATATTGTGAATTATAGGACCACACCACAGTTTTTCAAATTCCTGTAGTAAAAGAATAATTGAAGTGTTGCATGGTTTAGCGAATGGCCTCACTGATAATGTATTTTCTGAAACAAGTACCTGTAATGTATGAATCTACACCATATTGCCTATTTGAAATGAAATTTATCATGCCTTTTTTTAGGACAGGGGCCCTTAACAGGCTACAAAATCCCGAACACACGGTGACAGACCAATATTAGTACTAGAGAAACTTGGGTCAACATGGACCCAGAACATACTATGAATCAAAGCCCACTAGAACCAACCCAGAGGGTTGTACACATCATTTTTTCCCACCTGCAGAAATTGTCTCTATATGAGTCACCCCTGATTCAAAACCTGCAGGTCCTAAAAAAAAGTTTATACAACCCTATGGGCTGGTTCTTGTGGATTTTGATCCACAGTCTATTCTAGGCCCACGTGGACCCAAACCTCTCTATTACTAATAGTGATATGTCACTGTATGTTAAGGACTTTGTAACCCATTAAAGACCCTCGTACAAAAAAAAAAAAAAGACATCTTATAATGCCGAGCGAGACTTTCTAGAAAATAGAAGTCTCAACTCCCAATCAACTGCCTTCCACATTAGGTATTTGAAGCCCTACTAAAGTATACATTTCTTAATTGCCTTTGCAATGCCACTTCTAACTTCTTAGAAGCCAATGACAAGAAGCCAATTTTAATCAAATTGAATTTGTCGAGACACATGGGAGACTTGACTGCCTTCTAGCAGTATCCTAGAGAGAGTCACATATAAAAAGTTGTATCAATCAAACTGAGTGCAATTGAGTGACACAGTTGAATTAGGCAAAAAGCTTCAAATAAAAGATTCACCTAGATTAATATATCAATTAATTAACAGCAGAGGTGGTTCTGTTCCGCGTCAACAATCTGTTGCCTCCAAACATGCCACTGAAATTACATCTTATGCAATATCGTGTAATGTGCATATTCATTTGAATAAACTGAACATTCAAAACTAAATGATAGCAAAATTGACACAGATGTTATGCCTTACCTGTGAAAATGCTACTAGATGAAAACCATCTTTCTCTACTGCAACTACCAGAATGTCCATGATCAAATTATGCAGTCCTAACTCCTACTCAATGGCGTCCTGTAGAGAAGAGGGTCCAGTCCATGGAAAGTTGATGCATACGAATAAGAAAATACCATACCGTGAATTATGGGACCACACCACATATTTTTCCAATTCCCCATTGTAAAAGAATAATTAATTTGTCGCATAGTTTAGTGAAAGGCCTTACCAAATAATGTATTTTCTGTAATGGGTATCATCAATGTATGATCCATAAAATATAACCCTCTCTGATATGAAATTTATCATGACATTTTTTTGGTACAAAAACCCTTAATAGATTACAAAATCCCGAACATATAGTGACTGATCACTACTAGTACTAGAGAGACTTGGGCCAACACAAACCCAGAACATACTATGAATCAAAGCCCACTAGAATCAACCCAGAGAGTTATATACATCATTTATTTCCCACCTGCAGAGGCAGTAGGTGTTTCGAACCGAGGTTGGTCCCAAGGGAGCAATGTCCTTTACCATCAGGCCATGACCTTTGGGACAATGAAATTTATCATGCTTTAGACCTTCTCTTAGAGGCACACAGACAAGAACCATCTATCGCTCAAGAAATATTACTGATCCTAAGTAAACCCCAAGTTATAAAACTCTTCTTTGAGTAAAAAACGCCCTCAGGTGTTTATCTAATTCAATCTTACGTGGGAAGAGTTAGATGATCATGTTCTACTCAGAATTTTGTTAATCTACCTACGAAAGCCACTCAACACTCCTGATATAACATTTGAAATAAATTTTATACGAAGAATCTTCTGACTCTTATAGCCTGGGGGTAAGGGAAACTATGTCTTTAGGGGCTACCCTTGGTTTGAAACCTACTGTAAACGGTTAGGAAAATTTTTTTTTGCACAACCCTATGGGCTGGTTCTGGTGGGTTTTGATCCACAGTCTGTTCTAGGCCCGTGTGAGCCCAAACTTTTCTATTACTTATAATAATATGCCACTGTATGTTAGAGACTTTGTAATCCATTGAAGACCTTTGTACCAAAACATAAAAAAAAAAGAAATCTTTCAATGTACAACAAGACTTTTCTGAATATAAAACTCTCATCACCTAATCAACAACCTTCTGCATTAGGTATTTGAAGCCCTACTAAAGTACATTTCTTAATAGCATTTAACATCAAGTTTTTACTTGTCCAAGAGGCCCTTTGCATATATGCTACTTCTAACTTCTCAAAAGCCAATGACAAGTAGCCAACTTTAATCAAAACTGAATTTGTTGAGACTCATAGAGACTTGACTGACTTCTAACAGTCTCCTACAGAGAGTTACATTAAAAAGTTATTTCAATCGAATTGAGTGCAATTTGGTAACACAATTGAATTAGATAAAAGGGTCGGATAAAAGATTCACCTACATTAATATACTAATTAACTAACAGCTAAGGTGGTTCTGTTCTGCCTCAACAAATTGTTGGCTCCAAACTTGCCACATAAATCTTTATGGAATATCGCATATACTCAAAACTAGATGGTAGCAAAATTGAGGCTGATGATAGGCCTGTGAAAATGCTACATTAGACGAATACCCTATTTCTCTTCTGCAACAATCAGAATGTCCATTATCAAATTACGCACTATCCTATTCAATCGTGTCCAATGGAGAAGAGAGTCCAGTCCATGGTAGGTCCACTCATACGAATAAGAAACACATGGCCAATAGGCTTCAGGAACAAATATAGCTATACTATTCATCTTAATGAAGAAAAACATCTGCTGACCAAAAAACAAAACTCTGCTGATGCTGTGTGTGGAGAGAAACCATCAACAAAAAGCAATGGCAATTTAGAACAAAACAATTAAATGAAAGAGATGTTGACCATACCAGCATGTCATGTGGTAGCAACCATGGGTAAGCTCGATCATTCGCTGGCAATGCTGACAACGTCTCCATTGTCTGTCTTGTGCCAGCAGATGCAAAGTAATATCTCCTGCGTTTCTCTCCTCTGGTGGCAAGTTCTGATATTCCTCACAGCTCATCAATGGATGCCATGGAGCATCACAATCAATACAAATAAATCTGTGGCACATTGGGCATTCCACAGAGCTGTTCTCCGATTGACTTGAAGAGCTAGCTCTCATAGACAAAGACAAGCATTGGGTACAAATTTTCCCATCCACATATGTTGTGATACAATCGTGACAGAATTTGTTGGAACAATTCAATGTTATTGACTTTGAAGATTGTTTCTTACAACAGATGGGGCAGTCTCTGATGGGCGCATCATCAAACCCGACTGCTTCACGAGCTAATTGCAGTGGCCTTTTGAGGACACAACTGGGTATGAATTTCAGAACAAAGGATTCTAGTTTGCTAGTGTGCTCTATAATCCTTTGGATGAATGCTGCCAAAAGCTGATCTTCAATTCTGTCTGGTTTGGCAATCTGTCAATCTTTTATATCAGAATTCAGAGTCCAAAACTTATCAAGGTCAATATGGGAAGTAAATAGCTGATTCTTGAATCTTGGAAACCAAAAGTACTACATTTTAATTATTCTCGACAAGCAAAAATGTTTGAAATAGAGAAACTCCACCAAGTGGACGCCTTAAAAGAACAGATTCGAATATGCAATGCATGTGATAAACACTCCCTGGATGTGACATTTTGAATATCATAAAATTTGTTGTTATGGTAAAGTAACCATTTGTAAAAAGTGTAGCAAAATTGCACTTGTAAACAAGGGTGTGTGAAATATTTGGACTGACTGACATCCTACCAGTTATGAATCAGTTGATATATTTTTATATGCATGTATAGTACTAATGATAATAATTTTATAGAATTAATACAATCTAAAATAAACATGTCTCCAATAATCAATGTAAATGGCAGGTCCACTGGTCCCTCTAAATATCTGTATCTATATTTTTGCAGCACAGGTGCAAAAGATACACATAACATTAAATGGCCAATAGAATAAATACAACTGTGAACTAATATCATGATTCATCAACACTTAAAAAGGAAACAGGACTAATAATCAACTTTATTGAGAAAAAGAAGTCATATATAAAACTATACCTATGTATCTTTGCATAGAAATTGGCCAACAAAGGCAATAAACCATGAATTAATAAGGATTACATGCAATAATTTGCTTACCTGGTCACAAAGAATCTTTGAATCAGTATATGCGAAGATCCTCCGAATTCCATCCATCGGAGCCTCTAACAGTCCATCCATCAGAGCCAAGTAATCTATCATTGGATCTTCAACATAAAAATCAAGTTTTTTCTGCACTTCAACAATAGGCGTCCCATTTGATCCCTCCATGACAACTCCAATCCCGGAAATCCTTAAGCCTGGATCTCCATCACCGGACACGGATATTCCCTTGAAAAACATCTTAAGTGAAAACTCATCAACATTGCTCTGCAGCCCCTCAATCCCCATCTCATCAGGATCCCTCCATTCCTCATGATCCCCACAACAACTTCTAAACTCATCATCTTCCTCTTCCAATTTCCCTCCCATATCAGGACCCAAGGAAAACTCATCTCGTGAATCATTAGTATCTTCCATTGTTACAATTCCAGTCTTCAGAGACAAATTAAAATCCATGAAAGGCTCATCAAGTGCTTAATTTCTTGTCTTCATTTATTTGTTCTGTATAACTCATGTGACAAAGCTTCTTTTGTGAAAATTAATATCAAGAAAGCATAGTAAGAAAAACAAATTCATAAACAAAGCCAATCACATATCTAAAAAAGAATTCCAAACAAACCCCTTATCAGACCCAATAAATATAACACACCCAAAACATCCAAACAATCAGAATCTACAAAATACCAAAAAAGGGGGGGGGGGGGTTTAATATTTCCTACACTAAACAAAAATCAACAACAAAAAAGAAGAAGAAGGAGAAGAAGAAGACCCATGATAAATAACATCCAAATCAACAATTGCAGGCTCAATTACCTTCAAATATCAATCCCCAAAATGGAATCTCCCAAGCACACTTTAGACATCAAAGCAAAAAAATAAAAGAAAAAATAGCTACCTTCCCCACAATGCAAGGTGTTTCAACCCTTTTTGGGCTGCTTCGATGATTTTTGAGGCAGTGGGCAGCAAAAGCTTCAATGTTAGGTGTGCCCACAAATTCCCAGTGAACATGGGTCATTGTGCACTTTGAAGTTTTCACCTTTTCTTTATTGTTTTTTTTTTTTGAATTTGATACTTACACTCTCACTTGGGACAAATGGCATCAAATTCAACCATTGACCAAAAATGTGAATGATTGTTCATACCTGACATGTGAAGGCCCAGCTGAGGTGAAACACATGAACAGATGGTGTGAGCATATCAAGTTAGCTTTATCTGGTCTCGACAGGGTTGAGGGACCTCTAACTGTTTGCAGCAAATGGTGAGAGAGAAAGTTAGGTGTTTTGAGGCCCCACTTATATTCCTTTTGGGTCAAGTCAGCATTCTGTGTTTTTGGCTTCCAGTTTTGAGTTGGGGGTCCAGCTGATGATGGATTTTTCGTCGGTGGATTTTTTTTATATTTTGAAATCTGTTTCCTGTCTTGTTTGCTGTCTTTACGCGATTCGACTCATTAAAAGAATTGTATACCACGTTTATTAGAAAAAGATGTATGTTTTGAAAAATATTATGTGCAGTTTTCTCGGTCTTACTTTTAGTTCATATGTACTGTTTTTTTTGAAAGGATTTTTTATTTTTTAGTTTTTATAAACAATAAGTCTTTGATTTTTGAAAGTGGCCGATCTTTCATTTTTTTGTATTACAGTTTAAGTCTTTGATTTAAATGATATGTTCATTTTTAGTCTTTACAGGGACTAAAAAAAAATTAAACAATTTAATTATAGGTCATTCCAAAGACTAATAAGTAATATACCTTTTAAATTTAGAGACTTAAGCTATAATATGTAGAAGTGAGGGAGTGATCACTAAATCACATATCTTATGGAGACTAAAAACTAAAAATCCTTTTTTTAAGCATATCTAATCTAGTAAGACTACTCTAATGAAATATATAATCTTATAAATTGTATGAATTCATTTATTGAACATGTAAAAAACTTAATAAAAATATACACCTCTTTATTATAAGTATATATGATGATAATAAGGTATACAAGATTGGAATTGAGATTGAAAAAAAATTATATCTAACAAAGCTCACATATTTTTATAAACTATGATGAAATATCATATTTAAATAAATTATATAAATTTATATATGAAAAAATATAAAAAAATTAATAAAATATATACCACGCGCTAACAACATGTATATTTTGTTGAATAACTATCAAGGTGTACAATACTACAAGTGGGTTGTAAATGAGGACACTGATTTTTTTTTCTCTTTCTCTCTTTCTGACGATGAACCCTTACTATGCTTTAGAAATATATTTTCACACAGTAGGATTGACCACAACTAATAACATGAGACTTGTCACTCTAAACCAGCTCATATGACCTGCACATATTTTTCAATAAGAAATAATATGTTTAGCTTTGTGTGCAATGCACTCTCAGTCCTCAATCTTCTATAAGTTTTTTTTAAAAAATATATATATATTTGTCAATTGGAATATATATTGTTATAAAACGTAAAATATACACCGAGTTGTATTAGTATTTTTTAAAAAATAATTTTTAAATATTTTCATACTTTGTTGCTTTTGGTTTCTGAATAAAACCTGAATAGATACAGGAGCAAAGGAGATCCTAATTTTATTTCTCTGTCTATTACTCCACTTGAAACGGATGATGCCACATGGGAACAATCAACTAACATGTCCATTTCTCAAACAAAATATAACCAGATCTATATATAGATTCTCTTTAGCATTTGTTTATTTATCTGATTTTTCAGTCATCCCAATTCATCCAATGCGAATGAACATATATTCTTGGGCTCCTCGAGCTTGGCTAGCTAAAAACCTCAATGAACAAGCGGCCCTAAGATTACGTTTGGATAGAAACATAAAGCTAATATAACGTTTATGACTATTCAAGGAATAAATAACTATGTTAATGTAATAAATGATTTATGTTTGATTGTGTTTTTAGTTACTTTCGTTGAAAAACATAATGATGAAGTTTTTGTTGCTTGATTGATCATGGATAAGTTGTAGATAAAATGTAAATAAAATATGGACAAAGAATTATAAAAGACGAAAAAATGATTTGAACTATGAGCCCTCTAATTTATAAGAGGCGATGATTGAGCCCCCCTTATCATAGTGAAGTAGATTGGGTGGAATAATATAATTATAAGGAAGACATGAAATTCAAATACCAGTTTACTCTCACTTAGAGCATCTCCAACCCAAGCCTCCAACTCTGGAGGGGGGAAATTCATGTTTGGAGGGTGTTGCACCCCAACCATCACCTCCATTTTTTCTTATAAAAATATAATGTTATATGAAAACTCATTAATAAATGTTATTATTATCAATTTATTTATATAAAAATTATACCATTGAAAAGATCTCATTAGTACCTTTAAAATGAGTCTCATATTAAATGGTTTTGGAGTTATTTTTAAATTAATAATTTTTTAATTAAATAAATAAAATAATTCTTGAATAATCAAATGAATGAGGATTTATTTAAAATCAATTCTAAAATAATTTAAAATTAGTCTCATTTTGAAGGTCTCGATGAGATCTTTCCAACTATAGTATTTTTGTTAAAAATGGATTAGCGGATCTAAATATACATTAAGTTGAATTAATTAGTGTATAAAGTAAAAAGTGAAAAAGATGATTTGGAGGTGGCCTCCAAATTTGGAGGGTCAAATTCAAATCTCTAAATTTGGACGGTCAAATTCAAATATCCAAATTTAGAGGTGGATATGGAGTGTGGTTGGAGTATACCACCCTCAAAATTTGGAGATATGAAATGTGGTTGGAGATGCTCTTATTATGATAAAGCTATACCCATCTATTCCTTCCACCCGAACAACTTCATAGACTTATTCTCTTTTTGTTCCCTCCTATTCTCACCTATTCCACTACCCAAATGGTACCTGAATATAGTGTTGGCAGGTTTTAAATAAAGAGAACATTTTTACATGTGATGTTGTATATTTTGTCTTTTGTATAAAAAAGATATATACAATTCACTGAATATATATTTATTTTTTTTAAAAAAACTATGTGTTTCACTACATGAAGCTTGCATGTGTAAAAAAATGATTAAATATAAGACTAGATCAAAACATTATTCTTAAAAAGTAGGCTCAGATCATATTGGCTCGAATAGGTTCATTATGCCAGATAGGCTTAACCACCATAGCCAGTGGGCCCACTTTAATAAAATTTTAGGGGATATAGTTTACACTAACAAGTGAATGTTCAAACTCGTAATTTATCTTCATCAATTAAGGCTTGTAATCTCACTTTTGTTTTAATGAAAGTGACCATAGCAGTATCTTTTTTCATCATTTACATGGTATATAAAAAGTCCAATTCAAATTGTTGCATTTCTCACATTATTTCATTTTCGGTCAATGAAGGATTTCATTTTTTCATCATTTACATGGTATATAAAAAGCCCACAATTGTTTGACCAAAAATGCAAAATCATTTTTTATATGGACTATTAGTTTAATCGTTGTTGGCATTTCATGTTTTAGATTCAATGCATGCGGAAATTTACACTGATGGAACAAATATGAAACATTTTTTTGGGCTAAATATTAGTGCTTATCAGTCATATGTGATATAGTTAACCACCAAGGACTTAGTTTACAATTTATATATATATATATATATATATATATATATATATATATATATATATATTGAATCCCTAAATCCCACGTTTAATTTTGTAAGGCTATTCAGGTACCATGAATAAAAAATACACGAAGATTACTTTAATCCCATGTATAACAATTGGAAGTGAAGCTTAAAACATGACTGGGTGTATCAGATCTCATGTTGTTGTCATGCATCTAAAATGCACAATGTGAGTACTTTAATGAAGTCAATGTGTCATTGCGTGTATCAAAAGAAAATAAAAGTGTCACTCATGATGAAACCTTATATTGATTAGATCAAAACCTGGTTTTCAGTGTTTGCTTTAAAAAAAAAATGACTTTAAGGGCTTTCCATCTTTAAAGTTAAAGCTAGCACAGTATGGCTAGCTTTGTAGGTAATTAACTTTCGAGGCATATATTGGAGGATACCAAATAATTTGAATATTTTATTTAATCATTCATTGATTCATAAAACTGAATGGAAGGAATTACAAACTGCTATACGGCTATTCCCTTCTATTTTCAGAATAAACACAACCTGGTAAGAATAAAAATATTTCTATTCAATCACAAATCAATCACTTATTTTTGAACTAGGTTATTACACTTTTCAATCAATTTTATATTCACCATAATTTTGCCTTCTCCATGTTGTCTATAAGAAAATACTGAATTGTAGGAGCTCCGATTTGTATATTTTATGTCAAAGATAAACATATTTGGGATAGCCGACCATATTGAAAAGTAATGGATGCTCAAGAGAATTTGCATTTAAAGACTACTTGGTTAATAAAAACTGATTAACACTTGGTGTTTGATTGGGGTGGAGATATCTTCATTGTATAAATAAGTTAATGAGAAACTCGGTATATTATAATAGATATAGAAAATTAAGATTTTGGATATATAATATATAAGTGGGAAAAATCGATGTAGTTCTCTGAAAACTTATGAAAATCAGAAAACATTCCTGTAAAATTGGTAAATTCCTTCAGATCCCTATCTTATTAAACAATATTTATTTTAGTCCTTATCGAAACTGAAACTAACCAGATGTGTGGTTAACTTTAACTATGCATAGTAATTACTGTTATATCTTTTAAAAATTTACTTTCTTTCATGGGAAAAATCAATATTACTCTCTCAAAACTTATGAAAATCGAAAAAAATCCTTGTGATTATATAAAGTATATATTGATTTATTTAAATTTTATTAAACAAATTATAGTTTTCTAATCAAGGTCTTATGCCTTTTGTTGTTAGTAATTTTGAGTTGAAAATGTATTATGAAATATTTTGATTTAGTTTTTAAATTGTTTTATCTGATTTTGTAATGGAGTTGATGAAGCTGTAATTTTTTTATTCAGTCTCTGTGATGAGATTGATGAGGTGAAAATATTAAAAAATGACTCGATTTTGTAGATCAAATGAATACTGTCCGTGCAATTTATGTCATTCGTCATAAAACGCACTCTTATGACCAGAAAAAATTGTTTTTAAAATGTTATCATCTTTGAAGTTGAAGATCCCCTACTATGGGTAGTTCACTGATTAATCAACCACTGTTTTAAATCGCGGACGATATATCGATATATCGATCGATATATCGTTTTCGCCGACGAAAACGCGAATTCGCGGGGGTTTCGCGACATAATATCGAAATCCCACTGACGTCAGCATGACGTCAGCGATATATCGTCGATATATCGACGATATCGACAGCAATCGATATATCGTCGATATATCGACTAGTCGGGGCGGGTGGCCAGCCCGACCCGACTGCGTTTATTTTTTTTTTTGTTTTTTTAGAACGGCTATATAGCCGTTGGGGCCCAACGGCTATATAGCCGTTTGGGGGGGGGTTATTTGCATAAACCCCCCCATCAAATTTTTTTTTTTATTTTTTTGTCCTTCTCTCCCCAATCCTATAAATACTCTCCCAAACCCTCCATTCTCACAACAACAACTCAATACACTCCTTCTCTACCATTCAATCACTCTCAATCTCTCATACAATCTCTAGTTCTCTACTCTCTCTTTTAGCAAACAATTTTTTCCCAAGATCCCTCAATCCCAAAAGAAACCAAAAATCCACAAAAAAAAATCCAAAAATCCATCAAAAATCCAAAAACTTCCTATCTTGGTGGAGATATTGGTGGACTACTTGGAGGACTTTGGTGGAGTTCTTGGAGGCTTTTGGTGGAGACTTTGAAGGCTTTTGGAGGAAAACTACTCTTTTAATTTTTCTCCTATTTTTAGAGGTATTTATTCTTTGCACTTAGTAGAGGTTTTTTAGAAAGTAGTTAAAGTAGCATCATCCACTTAATTAAATAATTAATATTTAATTTTTTGAAACCTAAAAAATCTTTTTTTTTTTAAATGTCTTCTTCTGGAGCTAGTTCATCTAATCTAAGACCGGCTAATACAAAAGACCCTGCATGGAAATATGGTGAATATAAAAGTGCTACTGAAAAACATATAGTCAAATGTTTACTTTGCTCACATCTATGTAGTGGTGGCATAACCAGACTCAAAGAACACATATTGCATTCACCAGGAGCTAATGCTAAACCTTGCCCTAGAACAACACCAGAAATTAGAAAAGAAATAGAAGAATTCATGAATAAAAAATCTGAGATTAAATGTAGAAGAGGTTCATTTTATTCTGAAGATTTTGCTAGAGACATAGGAGATCAACAACCACATGTAGGTGATGATGATATAATAGAAATTGGTGGTCCTAGTTCAAGGCCTCCTCCATCCAAACAAAGAAGGAAAAACACTAGAGGTCCTATGGATTTATTTTGTAGAGGTAATGTTGAAGATGTAGTTGATCAAAGATTAAGAGGAGGCCCTGGACAACAAACAACTTTAGAAAATAGATTAAAAAAAGAAGAAAGGAAAAATGCAATTCAAAAGATAGCTAGATGGGCAATCACTGCATGCAGGTGTATCTTTTCATGCATTAACTTCACGTTCTTTTCATGTTGCATTAGAAGCAATAGGTAGATTTGGGTCTGGTTTAGCCCCACCATCAATGCATGAGATAAGTGAAACATGTTTGCAAGAAGAGGTAAGAGAAACTCATAAGATTTTAGAGATACATAAAGGACATTGGAAAACTTATGGTTGTACATTAATGTGTGATGGATGGACTGACAGAAGACAAAGATCATTAATTAACTTTTTAGCTAATTCTCCAAAAGGAACCATGTTTTTGAAATCCATTGATGCATCTGCACATTCACACACTGCAATATTTGTTTAAAGAAATAAATGATGTTATTGAAAATATTATTGGAAAAGAAAATGTTGTTCAAATTGTAACTGATAACGCTGCTAATTATAAAGCTGCATGTGAATTAGTGATAGATAGGCACCCCACAATATTTTGGACACCATGTGCTGCACATTGTATTGATTTAATTTTGGAAGACATTGGAAAGATGCATATTAGAACTATTAGTTTAGCTAGAAGAATCACTGTTTTCATTTATGCACACACACAATTATTGCATTGCATGAGATTGTTTTGCAATGGAGATATTGTTAGGCCAGGACCCACTAGATTTGCCACATCATTCTTAACTTTGCAATCACTTTGGGAACATAAGAATGCACTTAGGACACTCATGGTAGCAGATGAATGGACCAAGAGCAAGTGGTGTAACCTTAGAACCGGAAAACAAACAGAAAGAACTATTCTTTCTGTTCAATTCTGGAAAGGTGTACAACGAGCTCTTCACGCTGCAATTCCCCTGGTCCATGTCTTGAGATTAGTTGATGGAGATGAAAAACCCTCTATGGGCTACTTATACAATGCAATGGATAGGGCCAAAGAAAAAATTAAGGAAAACTATCAGTACAGACCACTGCAATATGGCCCTGTTATTGAGGTAATCGAAGGAAGATGGAGTCGTCAGATGTCGTCTGACCTTTACCATGCAGGATTTGTCCTTAACCCCGGAGTATGGTTTAAGACCGCGGACCGGGACGCGGCAGTCCAAACACATATGCTTCGTTGTGTGCAGGCAATGGCGAAGATGGAGCCAGATCCGGAGGTGGAAGACAGACTGCAGAAACAACTGGATTATTATTTACAGGAAAGTGGACCGTTCAGTTGGGGAACCATCGTGAGAGCAAGGGACAACACAATCCCAGTCAATTGGTGGGATAAATACGGGGGCGAGGTACCAGAGTTGAGGAAGGTCGCCATCAAAATTCTTGGACTCACTTGTTCATCTTCCGGTTGTGAGAGAAACTGGAGCGCATTTGAAAATGTGAGTTGTCCTTACAAATTTACGAAGTACGATTTTTAAAATTTATCTACTTTATAATATCTCATTTTAATTTTCTTGCTTTTAACAGTTACACACCAAGAAGAGGAATCGGTTGAAGCAAAAGAAGTTGAATGATTTGGTGTTCGTGCAATACAATCAAAAATTGCATGAGCGTTTCCTAAATCTTCAACGTAACCCAGCACATGAAGATCCAATCAATTTGGATTCATTGGAAGACGACAACGAGTGGATTATGGATGTCGACGGCCCAGTATTCCAAGGTGAAGACTTGACATGGTCTCAAGTGGAGCATCAAGCATACGGCGACGCCATAGAACATCAACGCCCGAGACGATCCACGCAGCAGACTCAACAATCTGAAGGTGCAAGACGACGTGGAAAACGGCCAATCATTGAGGAGCCTGAAGATGAGGATGACGACGATGATGAAGAAGACAAAGTCATCCTCGCAACACAATTTCAGGGCCAAGAAGGAGTTGGATCATCAGATGAAACAAGAGATGTGGATAATGAAATTCAAGAAGAAGACAGATTCGGATGACAACAACGGTGGACACGGCGGCAATGATGGTGGTGGCAGCTCTTATGGTTATGGCACACCATTAGCTGAAACCCAGGGAGGGGATTTTGTAACCAATGCAATGGATTATCTATTTAAATAAAATTTCTTCACTTTTATAGTTTTATGTTGTAATTAATTAGTTATGTATTTTTATTTCAAACCAAAACCATTGTAAAATTATTAATATCTTCATATAAAATTATCCTTATTCATTTTCATTATTTTCCACAATTTTTTATCATTTTTTTGCTTTTTTTTTTAATTTTTTTCCATTTTTTTCAAAAAAAAAATAAAATTCGGCCAATCGATATATCGATCGATATATCGATATATCGATCGATATATCGATTGGAAGCCTAATCGATATATCGATTTAATCGATATTTATAACATTGTAATCAACATTGAGTGCGTTTGCATGGATTTCATGGTGATTCACATATAGTTTTAGCTTTTGCATCCCCATGGCTTATCCATGTTATTTCAGACCATTTCTCTCCACGTTTTAAAAAGCTCCTAAATTTTTTGCTTGTCAAACATGTATTTAAGATCCTAAAATTTTAAATCCCCATTCTCCGGAGGAGAGCAAACTGATGCTCGAATCCCCATTCTCCGAGTCAGAAATCTGACGGGCGGTGTTTGATTCAGATGGAGACAAAGCTCTGGGCCTGAACGGTTTTAGCACCCGTTTCTTCCAAGAGTTATGGCTGATGGTTAAAGCAGATATCCTCGACATGCTCACAGATTTTCACTCAGGCTATCAGGGGGTGGGTTGTTTGAACGCCACTTTCTTGGCGCTAATCCCAAAGAAGACGGGAGCGGAGACAATCTCGAACTTTCGACCAATAAGTTTGATAAACGCTTGTTATAAATTTGTGTCGAAAGTGCTCGTCAACCGTCTGAAAGAGGTGATTGGCTCGCTGGTTGAAGCAAATCAGACAGCTTTCATCCCGGGCCGGTCGCTTCAAGAGGGCTTCCTAACAGTTCAAGAGGCTCTCTCCGGGGTTCATTTCTTCGTCGAAAGGGGATCCTCGTCAAGCTCAACTTCCAAAAAGCTTTCGATCAGGTTGATTGGTCTTTCTTGAGACATTTGTTGGAGTGCCATGGTTTCGGTCAAGGATGGGTGTGGATGATTTTCGACTATCTGTCGACTGCTTCTGCATAAGTGTTGGTTAATGGGGCCCCATGCAGGTTCTTTCCCATTCGGAGAGGCCTTCGTCAAGGAGACCCGTTGTCTCCTTTCCTATTCATCATCGTCTCCAATGTCCAGAGCATAATGTTAATGGAGGCTGAAAGAGCTAGCTGGGTTCAAGGCATCCAATGCAGGAGGTCAGATTTCTCCCTCTCACATGTGCTTTACGCTGATGATACGATGCTTTTGTGTTGGGGTGAACCTAGGTTCGTCGATGGAGTGAAATTTGTGGTGTCAGTGTTTGGATGGCTGTCGGGCCTCTCTATCAACCGAAGCAAGTGTTCCTTCTATGGAATTCATATTGAGGATCCTGTGCTCAGACCTTTGGCCGATCACTATGCATGCCATGTGCACTCTTTCCCTACCCCCTATCTGGGGTTGCCACTGAGTACTCATGCATTACGTTGCCGTGATTGGGACACCCTAGTGCACAGGTTTGAACTCAGGCTAGAGGGCTGGGCAAGGAGGCTTCTGAGCTCGGGTGGACGTCTAGTTCTTCTTCAGGCAGTCCTGACAAGTCTCCCCGTCTTCATGCTTTCGATATTCAAGCTCCCGCGCACCATCCTTCACAGGTTGGACATTCTGAGAAGAAAATTTTTATGGAGTGGCTCGGGGCAAGAGCAGGGGCGACGGAAAATCCATCTAGTAAATTGGGAAACAGTTTGCTTGAGCAGAAATCGTGGGGGGCTTGGGGTCCTTGACCTGGAGGAATTCAATCGGGCTCTTTTGGCTAACTGGGTGTGAAAGTTTGTTGCGATTGGCCAGCCTTTGTGGAAGCGTGTGGTACTTGGGGGATTTCAAAGTCGGAATCAAAATCAGCTCCTATTACCCAACCCGAGCTCCTGCTCTTCACCTGTTTGGAAATCTATTGCACGTATGGGTGGTTCATTCCTCCCTACAATTCAATGGAACCTTGGGAAGGGTGATCGGATCCGGTTTTGGTCTTTCCACTGGTGCGGATCAGGGCCTCTCAGACAGATTTATCCCAAACTGTTTGAGGTGGCCTGCAATAAAACTGGCTTCGTGTGTGAGTTTTGGGCGCCCTCAGCACATGGAGGAGGTTGGGTGTTTCACCTCAATCGCAGGCTGGATGACGCTGAATTCCTTCAATATACCCAGTTTTTTTGCGTGTTGGCTAACTATCGAGTCGCATCTGACGTCGAGGACTCGCCAATGTGGTGCTCTCCTCGCCCAAGTGAGTTCTCGGTACATTCGGCCTACTCTTGGTGCGGGAGAGATAAGCCTTTCAACGGTGGTGTCGCTCGCAAGGTCAAACAAATCTGGGGAGTCAAAATACCCCTCAAGGTGCAGTTTTTTCTCTGGCTGGCCTACAACGAACGACTACTAACTCGAGCCTACCGAGCTGCCTAGTGTCCTCTTGAGCCTGCGGGCTGTGTTCTCTATGGAGCGGGTCGGGAAACCAGTCTTCACCTGTTCTGCGAGTGTCGCGTAGCGAAGGAGGTGTGGGGAATGCTTGGAACTGTTCTAGGACAGTCTTGGTGCCCTTCTGTTATGTTTGTGTCACTTTTAAGTGATTAATATCATGTTTTTATTTATTTTCAGAGTTCAGGCGCCCAATTTAAAAATATAACTGTATATCGGTGATCCTAGTATCTGCTTTGACTTACCTGTAAATTTTCGTCGCGTTCTGACATCGTTTTAAAAATTATATAGTTATAAATGGTATCCGTGTTTAGCTGTTACTGGGTTTTGGTTGGTTCTTTGATTGGGTGGGTGGTGACTCTAGGCAAGTATCATTCCATTCTCCAACCCTTGGTTCTTAATGTCTCTATTAAAGGTGAGTGTAAGTCTAAGTATACCCCCTCCTTACCTCATCACACCAAGCCCATTTGAACCCCTTTTGCCCCCATCTCACACTCAAAACCCTTAGTTGAGTTTAATCTCTCTCTCCCTCTTTCCCCCTTTCATTCTCTCTAGGGCAGCCCCCTTCGTGTGTGATTTTTTGTGGTGCAAATGAAGAAGAATAGAAGGAAATGAAGGAAGAGTGAAAAGGATGGTGAGTGTGTGTGAATTTTGTATTTCCCCCACCTCCCTCTTCTTTTCCATGACATTCTTTAAACGTCATTGTTTATTTTGGTTTATGTGAGGGTGTTGATCTAGTGGTGGTTATGACTATGCATGTGTGATGGATTGATTGCTTGTGGTGGTGGTGGAATCCCTTGTGTGATTCCTTTTCCCCTCTTCTTCTCATGGTATGTTTGTTTCCCCTTTATGTCATGTAGATATTTCTGTTTATGCTTCAATGAAGTATGAGTGTTGTTATCTAGTGCTTTGGGTTGTCAGCAAGGATGCATAGGTACTGTTGTCTATGTTTTAACCTTTTCTTATTGTTGGGAGTTTTGCGTTGTAGTAAGGCAGATTTCTGTCTTATAACAATCCTTGTAAAACTAGTACTTAGAGACATATTTTTAGGATTGTGTCCCATATGATATGATCATCCATATGTCTAGATTCTATATATAAAATTTGGTATCATAATATTATCTGTGTTGTAAGTTAGAACCTGATTTGTATGGACTGTTCAGATTCGCGTAGGAAATGACCAGTTTCTGGAAAAATATTTTATTTCGAGCATGTAGAGGCTAAATAAGCTTATGATCCCAAATGTCATAAAACGTGTATGATTTATTTCAGAATGATTGGATGTGTATTTGGTGCTATGGAGATCAAAGTTTAGGGCTGGTTGCAATAGATATACCAGCTTTACTTGATTGTGTGTCAAAGAGCTATTATGCATGATATGAGAACTATCAAGAGTTAGTGTCTTCATGAAATAGGCTTCTATGTGTGTTAGGAGACTTCATATTTTAATTGAGCATCATTGGTTGTGTTTTGGCAGCTTTCGTTGGCGCATGATGATCCAGGGTAACGGTGAGTGGTTTGATCCACCCACTTAGGAAGCGCGTAATACATGTAGCCATGCTCCGTGTATTCTAAGAGCGTTGTAGTTATGTAGTATTCGTATAAATGGACGTATTATTAGGATTATAACTTACCATGTTAGATAATGCATACATATATTTATAAATTGTATTTTGCGTAGACAACTTATATCGCACCCATTACTTGTTTGTACACCATAATACACGCATAAACCGTATTTTTATACAACTATTGCTAGCATGATATTGTATCTTATGTATCTAGTATCATAGAATATGGTATGCCATAGGTGGTTCGTGTATCGAATTTGCTCCATGATTAGTTAAATATGTGGTATGCTATTTATCATTAAGTTTGTATGGTTCCATACTTAGCTTTGATATATTATGGAATGTTAAAACTAAATACTTGAATACTAAACTTTGTCTATCAGTTATAGGTGTGTGTAGGACCCGCCTTTGGGGTTATGCTAGGACATTATTCAGTTGTGAATATAGTTAATCTTCCTGCATTTGAGGGATGCAACTTTATGGGAATTCACGAGAATTCGATAGCGTATCGGTAATGGCTAACCGATGGTGGAGGATTTATAAGGGTTATATTGTGAGTGTAGAGTGTTTCTTTTACACATCATCGTGCGTTGAAGCTGTCCAGCGTCGAAGCTTTCCTGTGTGGTGCCGCCATGATGTTGAAGAGAGCTACCGGATGATGTAGGGCATTAGCGTATTGATTTCTCCCAAAAGTCTCTTGTCATCCTTATGGACAAGAGTGGGGGCGTAGTGAGGGCACAGTGAGGGCGCATCATTGCGTGATGTTTTGTTATTATAGGTTATTCCATGTCTTAGTTGGAACTATTATTGTACTATTGATGTGATATAGATGCGGTGTGTGGCTTCTTACCATTCACTGAGCTTGTAGCTCACCCCTCGTGTATTGTTCCCCCACCAGGGGCTGAGTTGATCTTGAAGGAGGAGACCCACGAGGTGAGATTCTAGTAGTTGTTGTAGCGTCCGGTCTTTTGGTTTTGTGAGCGTGAGGCCGTCAGCATTCCTCTTATCTGTATGTTATGGTATTCGTGCTTGAGGCACGTATCGTTATTTTTAGTTGATTTTGACTAGACTTGGCTCTCACGAGACAGTAATTGTGTTAATTGGATCTGTAATATTACTTTGGATTACAAATTTATGTCATTTTACGCTTCCGCACTTTCTGATAAGCTATCTATTATTATTGCTTTGTTAAACCAGATATGTCATATGTTGGATCATCGATGTATCCCTTGGAGTCATTATTGACCTCTTGTATTGATCACCTGATATTTATATATATTGCTATGATTCGGTGACGGCCGCTTCGGGGCGTAACTCCTTCGTCCCTGGATTCCTTATGGACCCTAGGTCGGAATCTATCCCGGAGTGGGGACCGGAGTATCTCTAGCAAAGTCTCGCAATCCTTGGTCTCGGCAATAATGTGGTCAATCTGGTTGGGCCATAACGATCAATTGTTTGGAGGCTCCTCGGTTGCTGCGGAGGGGATATGGGAAGGCGCAAAGCGGCTCATTTCGGCTTTGGGGTTGCTTCTGTGGAGGTGCCAGATTCGTGCGGTTCAAACGAAAATGCCTTGAGCATATCTCCTTAGGCCGATGATTGAGAGGTTTTTTTATGGAGGTCTTGGTTAGATCTCCTAATCATTCTCCTAACCCCCCTCTCTATTAGCTCCTCTTGCTCCTAGGCTCTTTAAGTTATTTTTACTTGTGCTTAGGTTTCTCTGTTTTTGGACATGTACTCCTTTTGTGCAATCAAAGAAGTGGCAGATTCACCTATCTCATTTTTCAAAAAAAAAAAGAAGAAAATCCTACAATTTTTAAAACATGGGTTTTTCTAACGCACATCCAAACACACAATAAACATCAACTTATGACTAGAAATTCAGTTGAAGCTCCTCTTTAGTTATGCACCCAACATCATATCCGTAAACCGTGATTCAAAATTTATTCACATATAGTTGTTTCCTGGATCAATGGGAAGGGCTCTCCTCCTTGACTGCCACCAGAATTCTGTGCTCTATCAATCTCCTATTAAGATTTTTTTCTCAATGGAAAATTTCTCACATTCCAATGGAGGAAAACATGCCAGTGGATTTCCTCGCTGGACTCCTTGCAATTTTTTCGTTAGTATGCATGGCATTGTAATTTAAAACGAACTAGATGGATCCATTTATAAAAAATATAATTTTTTT
Source organism: Acorus gramineus (assembly GCA_030737835.1). Classification (NCBI taxonomy): domain Eukaryota; kingdom Viridiplantae; phylum Streptophyta; class Magnoliopsida; order Acorales; family Acoraceae; genus Acorus; species Acorus gramineus. The sequence goes on along the minus strand of CM060847.1, from coordinate 17,245,250 downwards.
TAACTAGATATATTTTCATGGCGCTATCCCTCTGTAACAACGCTACGTACTTTATAATAGTGGTGGATCCGGTATTTTTTAAAGGGGGTTTTGGAGAATGTTTATTAAAATCTAAATAAAAAAAATAATAAATTTGCATTGTATCATTGATTTAAAATTAATTTTCAATGACCTTCACAAAAACTTGGTAATTTCACAAACCACTGTTTCACGTCAGTTTCCGAATCAAATAAACAGCTATCCATTACAAAAACATTATAAAAATTAAATAATTTATAAAAAAAAATATATAATGGTACAAATATAGGATAAAATTTTAGACCTATAAGAAATAAATTAGTAACTTTATAGTGATCAAAATTTTGGGACATTACAAGGATATCCACCATATATTCTTCCACACAACAAAGGAGTCATTAGAGTTAAGTTATTTGCTTATCTCTAGTGCCTGAAATGCCTGACATTGGTGAAAAGAAGCGAAACACCATATTTATTGCCACAGTCGATAGCATCATTGTCTCTCCTACTCCCACCTGGTTCTGCAATCACAGCAACTCCACTTGCACATGCTTCTTCCACCGCGTCGTTCCATGCTATATAGATGTGAACATTATCAGACATTAGAAATGCTTCATTCAGAAAATGCAATCAGACAATATCAGACGCATATGGTATAACTTAAAATTTTGATGAAAATCCCATCAATACACTTTGATGGACATGTGTTATATCCATCCACACCGTATAGATGAGATTCTCATCAATATAGAAAATGTTCGCTTTATATAGAAAATGTGGTGCAAATAGAATGAAATTAAAAAAAGTTAAAATATGGCAAAGAACGATGATATTTCCAATTCAATGAAAGGATTATATTGAATTATGCATGCAACCAGTGATAATTCAATACAAATATAATGAAATTCAAGAATGGCGAAGAGTGATAATGTGAAGGCCCATAATGATGTAAAGATCAGCTTTGAGGCATGTAGTTTTAGGTCGGTGATGTCTAGCCGCCTTTCTCTAGGTATGTAGAGAATGATAACTGCCATATAATTTTAGTTTCTAAATTGTGAATGACTGAAGCCAAGCAATTATTCAATACATGATTAATGTATTATATTAAAACCATAGACCAATACTGATACCTGTCAACTAATACATATTGGTGTTTGGAAAAACAGCAATGATACTTATTCCTAAAAATGTGGGAACCATGACATTTAAAACTTTGTGATGTGATGAAAATATGCTAAATGATGGATGAACAAAAGCTTCGCTAATTATAATTGTTTAATAAACATCATAAATGAATGTAAAATTGTATGCGCTATGTAATTTGACTCCAAGTCTCTGTAAGTTTTTTCTTTCTTTTTTGTTAGGCAAACGCTGAAACCACATGGTTGCAAAGCCATCCATAAGTTACCTACTACAAACCATGAACCCAATGTAATTTTCTATAATTCAATACATGCAGTTCTGATTCCTTCAATTTTCACAAACATTATATATTTTTTTCAGAATTTTGACTTTTTATTCACTATTAAATGCCACTAAAATTTTGAAAAATGACCCATATGGGCTTTGCATCAGAATCAATCAAAGGCCTAAGAATTTAAGGGTTGGGCAAACTCAAAATCCCAATACTTTAAACATGAAAGCAGTATTTTTTTCTTTTTTTTCATATTTTTTCTCATAATTGATGCACCAATAAATTAAAAAACATGACCAAGATTAGCCACAATGAAGTGCATAGACATTATTTGAGTGAGTTCTCCAAAAAAAAAAACCGATACCAAAATGGATACTGATTTAATAGATTACATCTAAAACAAATTTTAACAAGATTAAAATGGTGCCAAAAATATTTTTAAAAGGGCAAGAAAACGTGTTCTTTGCCATCATAGAATTATTTAGTCTAATATGGATGTATATATTGACATCCAACTCTGTAATGCTATGATTCTATTCATTTTACGTCACTTGAGAAGGAACATGCATGATCACCCAAAGCAGGTAAGGAACATGCATTTGACTGTATTATAAATGCAATTTCCCAGAGAGAAGATTTATTACCAAATGGGAAAAAGGCATCACTGGCCAGAGAAGCTCCCTTGACCTCCTCTCCTGCTTTTCTCAAAGCGATTCTTAGAGACTCCGGACGGTTAGGCTGCCCACTTCCCATACCCAACATGCAGTTATTCTACAAATAAACATAGATGGAAAGTAAATTAGCGATCAGAAGACAATTAACAACAGATTCCAGAATATTAGTGTTTTTCTTTTATTCACATCCAGGGAAAAAGCAAACAATGATTGAAATCCTACAATCAGCAAGAAACCTTTTTCAAGTTTTGACTTCAGAGAATATGGCCTATGGTAAAAGAATATATATAAGAATTAACCTTGGATATCACGATCGCGTTGCTCTTGACATGCTTAACACAGGTCCATGCAAACTCAGCATCACGAAGCTCACTTTCTTTTGGAGGCTTTTCTGAAACTGCATTAAATTTGATATCTTGCGGGGTCAAGTCATCAGAGTCTTGAACTAACCACCCTCCACCAATTTGTCTTAAGGAGAGCATTCCTTTTTCAGTCTTCTTAGCCTCAAGGATTCTCAAATCCTTTGACTTGCCACGGAGGACCTCAAGACCCTTTTCTGTGCACTTTGGTGCAATCACTATCTCATAAAACATCCGTGATACACCATCAGTTGGACTTCTGAATTCCCGGATTTCCTTTGCTAGATCCTTGTAAAACAGTGATAATTTAAATGTAAACCAAATCACATATATTACATTTATATAAATAAAAAAAAGATATATAAACATTTAAATATAAATTTGAGATAATTTTATGAAAATGTGTACCTCGTCCACTTCAACATTGAAGGCAACTATCCCACCAAAAGCACTGACAGGATCTGCTGTCACAGCTAGTCTATATGCTTCAATAATATCATCACGTGATGCTACACCACAGGGATTTGTGTGCTTCACAATAACACATGTAGGGCTCTTAAAGTCTGAGACACAATTCCAAGCAGCATCCGCATCTAAATATTATTATATGACATCTCCTGCACTAAGAAATATATCTTGCATGAAGAGACATATTGGACAAACACAGATTGAATCAGAAACTTAAAGACTGCATGAATGCCAAATAATTCATCATCATTAAATAATAATAGATGAACCATGTATTAAACTATTGCTCAAAAGTAGTCATTAGAGTTTAAAAGTTTCCTTATTGCATTTATTTGAAGATTTGTAATCCTCTACTTCACTAGACCTATCAGTGGATAAGATCAAGAAGGTTGGCTAAGCCTTATTGGAGGCTTGGGTTTGACCAACTCTTGACCTGACTTGCTAGCGGGTCAAACCTGCAAACCCACATTCTACCTGTTTGACCAGTCCAGAGGTCAGGTCAGGTCAGGCACGTATCAATGGTATGAGGGCCAGCCATAATTTAACATAAATGTAATCTAATTTGCATTTTATCTGTTAAAACCATTCAAACAACAATTCTACAATTTCGAAACAATATTAAGATGGAAGACCAATCATTCCTCAGAAGTCACATAATTGTCATACAATGATAACAAAATTTTGATTTCTATAATCAAGTGGTTCTTCACATGCAGGATGAAGTGATATTACACACACACACACAAAAAAAAAAAAACCTCCACCATATCCAGCTAGTCTTAAGCTTATTGAAAAGAAGGTAGTTAAAGGCATCTCGTTAAGTTAATCCATGAACACCAATACTATTTAAAGCCTCTTCTCCAACATCACCTTCAATTGCATCCTCTCAAGGTGGTTTAGGGGATCAAACCCAGGGAGGCACCAATTTCCAAAAAAAAAAAAAAAAAAAAATCACCTTCAATTGCATTCCAATATTTTGATCAAAGAATGCTAGTGCTGTAGTACATTCCTCCACTTCCCCAGTTTAGCATTCTCTCAAATCCTTTTCTCATCAACCTATCAATTACATTCCAAGAATTTATTTTATTTCATTGAGCTTAAGATTCTGCCATTCTATCTTATCGTAATTCAGCATGACTAAACCTCTTTCCTGGCATTGGAGATATAGCATAGAATTATATTATATATTCATCCATGGATTTTTATTCATTCTCGAATGCGTTTCTTTAAACTGGTCAGATTTTTAAGCAATATGTTTGTAGGATAGAAAAAAATTCCGTGATCAACAACGGTAATGTTCTTTGGCTATAAAGTATAATTTAATGAAATCATCAAATAATTGCATACGATAGTAGCATGGAATTTGATAACATGTAACTAGAGTATGTCTTAAAGAAGCAAATTTATTGCATTGTATTGTCATTGACTTCATCCATTAGTTTTGCTGAAATCATTGGGTTATGTTGGCACCAAATCAAATATTGTAATCTAGACGGGATGTCCTACATCAGTAACCAGTAAAAGACTGCATTGACACAATAGAAGTACATTTATCTGGTTGATTTTTACACAACTACAAATTGAGACATATACGCCATACATTATAATTCAAGAGCTGAGGTTTAAACCATTCTTTGACCAAAGGTTCCAAGCATATGATATTGAACAAGAAGAAGAAAGCAACATTATTGATAGATTAGGCAAAAATAATTCTTGTGCCTCTTTACCTTCCCATGATGTTGTATTGCAGTCGCAATGCCACCACCATTAACTGCAGAAAGACTTCTATCAATGTAAAATGCGGCATTTTGATGTGGATTTTCACCGTACCTCAGTGAACACCCTCGCGTCATAGGCACTGTTAAACTAGGTGGAAACCTCTCTCCTAGAATTACAAGAGACATAACAATTGGTCAACCCACCAGAACAATATAGATTCAATAAAAACTTAAAAAAAGAGGGGGAAAAAAAAGGTTAAGTGTCAAGTTAAAACTGTTACCTCCCATTGACTGCTTCCACAACCACTCTGAAACTACTGAATCATAAGAACCAGCATGCTGAAAAGCCTTCCACGCAAGTTCCCTGCGGAAATGTTCGCTATCCTGTTTTCCTTGCAGAAATTGAAGGAGAGCTGGATAGTCGCTGGCATCCACAACGACTAATACATCCTTGTGATTCTAATGCATAGGAAGAATAAAATGGGTTTCATAACTTTCAGTATATTATTGTGCATTTTCCTAAGCAGAATATACAATCAGGTCACTACCTTTGCAGCAGCACGAATCAATGTATGGCCGCCAATGTCAATGTTCTCAATGCCATCCTCAAAAGAGATTGAGGTACTGGAAGACACTGTCTCATAGAAGGGGTACAAATTTACCACCACGACGTCAAATGTTCCTGAAGGCAAATATGCCTCCTATATTAGTCATACGAGGAAAAAAGTCATAGAATAATTATAAATGGATTATTTTCACAAAGAAATTTATATGCCACTCCCAGATCCATATGGGTGACAAAAGTTTTCTGTCGTGAAAAATGCGGACATTCAAAAACTCACCAATTCCGTGCTTATTCAGATCCGCCATGTGATGATCTTTATCTCTTCTAGCAAGAATACCACCATGTACATTAGGATGCAAGGTTTTCACTCGACCATCAAGCTGCACTTCACTTTAGCTGATTTGTCAACAATTATATTCAACAATTTAAGGTGCTACGCATGTAACAAAAAGGTGTTTTGCATGTAACATAATAACTGGAGCAATACCAATAATTCACATGACTTCATCCAATTGCATGTAAGAAATGGTGTCAATGACAAAGTGAAATAGATATCAGATTCCAACAAAGTATTAGATGAGATATCACAGCCATCTATAAATCATGTTCCTCTAAAAATATTTTAAATACTAGAGTTGCATATGTTTCACCAGTCCCAAAGCAACATATGCATTTTATATCAAACTTCAAAAATAGGTACAGCTTGCCTGATGGTTATGCACCTCAAACACTAAAGCGTCTCATCTATTGATGTATGTATTAGATATATTGGCCTATTCAGCTCCGACCTAATATTGCTATATGCAAATGTCAATACAACACAGAATTACAGAACTAAAAAAAAAAAAAAGAGGAAAATATATATTATTCATTTTGTTTTCCTATTTTGATTAAATTCTATTTCATTGGGCAATACAATAGTATCCCATGTTGCCGTTTGTGATAATCTTAATATGCATCGGGAGACGTGCGATGATTTGCACCACTTTTAAAATAATGACTCATATCAGTTAGAACTAAGAAACTGAGCTTCAATGAACATGTGGAAGTAGAGATTGCTGCTTTTTTTCAAACGCATAAAGGAAGCCCACGGTTGTAAATCAGAAGTCTGTTTCCAATTTGAATGCACCCACACAGTTAGATGAATGAGAAAAAAATTTCAAAAAGATGCTTCAAGAATGGAATAATAACAATTCAAATAATTTGGCACACTATTCTGTCCAAAGCTGGCATTCAGAGGACCCGGTGTGCTTCCATTTTGGGTGAAAAGTGAAAACCATTGGATGGCATCCACATTCAAATCCAAAGTCCCTAAGATCATGCAGGCAGTTTTATCATCCTTGGTGTGGCACATTTGGAAAGAAAGAAACAGGCGGATTTTCAAAGGAAAAAGGCAACAGCAGAACACAATATTAGCGCATGTCATTTGGGACACTAGAATGATATTGGCTAAACACCCCCTCAATTCTAGTATGTCCCCTGACATAGTTGGCATGAGGGATGGCTTAGGCTTAAACATCACAGAACTTCAGCTGCACATCACAGAGGTGTTTTGGACTGCCCTCCCTTCTGGATTGATCAAAGCGAATACTGAATACTGATGACTTGAGATCGGATGATAGATATGGCTTTGGCTTTCTGTTAAGGGATCACTTCGGCCATCTCCTACAAGCGGTGGCAGCAAGAACAGAGGAACACTATAAATTACTTAGAGTTGCTAGTGGTAGGGTAGAGTATTCAATCAGCTGTTCTCCTTGGGATACCTTGTTTGTGGGTGGAAAGTGACTCGGTCATTGCCATTCATTGGCTCTCACACAGCTCCATCGTGCCATGGAGAGTGCTTCTTTTTTGAAAATTCAGCTATCCCATATTTACAGAGAAGGACATGCTCCGGCAGACCTGCTGGCGGGTTGGAGAACTCATCTTGGTCAATCCAGTTTCCAGTCCCACCAAATTTGGCCTGAACTCCAGCTCTCATTAGACAGGGATCATAGTGGATTACCGATTGAAAAAGAAAAACTAAAATAGCTTTGACTATTTCCTTTTATAGAATAGAACAACTTGTATTGAAGTAACTCATTGGGGATTTTTTGTCAATCCAGTTTCCATGGATCAAGGTGAGGTGGATGCACAGAGTCTGTTAACAGACTTTGTTCCCTCACAACAGCTCTCTTCCATTGGTCTCTAGGACTTGTTAACTTTTTGGATCTCTAAATTTGATCTAAATTTGTTCTATATAGTGAGTAATTCAAAATTGGCTTTACAGACCACACACAAAAAAAGGTTCAAAGAATTAGTGTCTGTGGAACATTGAATAAAATGGCAAATGGACAAGTAAAATGGTGAGCTAAAGTACGAGCTCCATATTATTTACATTATAAATAATCAATCAGAAGAGAATAAACTGCTTCCTTTGCTTCCACATCCAACGGAGGAAAATCCAGTAAAACTAATTACATTATATCCAATAACCTGAAGCTTGACAAGAGTAATATGACCCAGCTAAAAAAAATATATATTGCTTACCATTTCTGGGAAGCTTGTTATTTCTTCCACTTTTGTTACAGAAACTCCAGATTCTTCCAAGATAGATGCTGTCCCCACCCCCCCGTTGATACAATAGAGAACCTTTCAAAAGATAGAAGAAATACTAGGTGACGAGTAACATTAATTTACAGCTGAATGCTGAGGAACAAAGAACTATATATAATAAATCCCCAAAAAAGAACTAGAATCCAACCAAAGAAATTATCTCTAATTGAAAGGACATTGGTAACAATGCGAATATTCACTGTCTAATTATTTGTAGCACGTTTGATGTAACAAAATAATTATATATTCCACATGGTTACTGATGCAAAATATTATCCTCCATGATGAACTTTTTTGTTACAAATAACAAAATAATAAAGCTAAGGGAACCCTCTTATTAAGGTGGTAGATCTAAAAATCCAAGATGTGTTATTTGACAAATTATTAGACAAAGCCATAAGCACAGTTCACCACGTACAAGAACCTAAAAAAGGAAAAGCAAATTTGATTTACCCCAAGGCTTGAAGTCCACTGCCAAGGTAAGCTATGTCCCGCTTGTCTGATACAGATATTAATGCCTGTTTCTGACCACCTAACAAAATAAAATAAAATAAATGAACATGACCAGTGAGCAACATAAAAACAAGTAGCAACCGAAAATAATGTCATGCAGAAAAAATCAAATCTACATTGCATTACTGGAAATTAAATTTGTTGGTTGGATGAATAAATGTTAATATTTAGCCATGTAAGATATACAAATAATGAAAGAGAATATACATATTCATAAGAAATATGAATAAGGATTGAGACGGAGAAAAAGGCGGTATGGGAGGGAAGAAGAAAAGAATATTTGGTGACATTATGAAGGGTAATTTCAGTATTTTAGGATTTTGTTTTTTAGATGCGTCATAAATGAAGTTGGATTACTTGAACTACCTATAAAGGTGCTAATAATATGTTTAACAAGTGCCCTAAGGGAATTTATTAAGAAAACCCTTAAAAGAAACAAGACCATGTTCTGCTCATACAAGCTTTCATGAAGATAAGTGGTCGGAACCATTTTGAAAGAGGTGAATAATGCTCTCTTCATTTCCTTCATGTTAGAGAATACTGGCGATCCATTGCAGACCCTCATTTTTTTTTGAGAAAATAAGAAATGGGAGACAACTATCCTCTCCATTATCTTGGATGTTTTACTTTTTCCAACATCCAAGAAATGAAAATCCATGCGTGGGCCAATCAATATCTCCATGGTTTTTCACATAAATATCAGTGAGCGGTGTGAGTGGGAGAGTGAGGTACTCGGCTTGGGCGGTAGTCCTCTTGTACTACTTTCCAATGCGGGTGGAGTATTTTGTGTTTTTTGTTCGTAAAGATTGACTTGTTTCCCAATTTGATAGATCGTGGTAGCTAATCTACCTTTACCCTTTTAAAAAAAGTAAGCATTTTCATTTAAAGTGGTTGTTTTTTACGATCACTCACGTGTTCCTGATCCAAAGACCATTTGATCAGTTAGATCTTTTTGAACCTAGAGGCTGTGATTGTTCTTCACTGTGCAAGTCCAACGGTCAGACAGTAACAGCCACCTTACCATCCAATTCCATGCGCATAACAGAACAATAAATAAACCCTGAAACCAGTTTTGTAAACCACATCACCTCCCCTCCCACTGTTTTTTCATGGTCGCCTTTTCACATTGCACATAAACCCCACAAAAAAGCCAGCGCTCGATTTGGAAAACTCAATTGATTAGTCTCTATTCAGAATTCCTTCCACACCTCTAATTCCTAACCCCTACCCCACACCAATTCATCGGTGATTGCAATTCATACAAAACCCCAGCATCAAATGTAGGGTTTCATTTCCATGATTTCCACCAAAAAAATCCAAACGAAGCATTAAAAAAAATTGTTTTCACAGATGAGATGGCATATCTGGACGCCTCACCTCCGCATTCTGGACCATCCCATCGGCCACGGCCTCAACCGAGCAAGATATCGACTGATTACGAGGAACAAAAAGAGATTCCTAAACTAAACAAAACCCAGAAATCCAATATCAGAAGCTTAAAAAAAAAAAAGATTGTTCAAAAGAGATGAACAAGAGAAATATATCTTACTCGATGGTTTGAAAACGAGATAGTGCGCGGGAGCTGATGGAGATGTCGGGAAGCGTTTGAAGGACTGCGGAGTAAGGGTTATCAAAAAGCCCACGGCCTTAAAGCCCGGCCCGGGTCGCAGGCCCGTCCGAAGTGGGCCCGTTCGGGCTGGCCCATAAGCCCATGAGGGACAATCCAATAAATAAGTAACATGTAATTTTTATTTGAATTGTGATTAAATTATACAAACTATTGACATTTGTGTAGGTGCCAACCTAATTAGGTACATGTAATAGTTTATTTTTTTTAATAATTAATTCATTTAATATTTTTATTTTGAATAATTTTTTTAACATTATACTTTAAATTTGTATTATTTTAACATTATATACAAATGAACAATTTAAAATTAAAAAATCAAAAGAAATAAGATGTTTGAATTTGGACCCGTAGGCCCTCCCGTGGGCCCGAGCCCAGGCCTGCCCGTGAGGCCTGTTCAAGCCCGGGCCCTTGGGTAGGGCCTGGGCCCTGTTTTTTGGCCGCGGGCCGGCTCGGCCCGGGCTCGCTGGCCAAGCAGGCCCGTGAGCCTGGGCCCTATTTCAACTGGCCGGCCCGGCCTGTTGCAGACCCCGAACCGCCGGAGAGACGTGGAGCTCTGGATGAGGTGATCTCTCTAAACCCTCGAAGCGCCGCCACCATCATGGCTCTCTTCTTCACTATCCCCCCGTTTGGAACGGGGACATGTTTTATTCCAGGGTATACATTTATCTAAACATAAGTGAGTCTAAATAAGAATAAAATGATTTTGTGTTTAGTTGTGTTTTGAATTATTCTCGTTGGTAAACGTAAGAATAAATGTTTTGTTGTTTGGATAAAATGTGAACAAAGTGTGAATAAAGATTTATAAAAGGTAAAAAAATAATGATAGTTGATTTGATAGGTGATTTATAAGAGGTGATGACAGTTGATTTGACAGTGGACCCACATATTTTTTGGGTGGAATAACCTAGAATAATTTTAATTTCAGGGGTTGGTTGGAATCCATATATCACTTTATCAGGGTATTCTGACATACTTTATCAGAGGTTATCCTGGGTAAATAAATACTTAAAATTTTTATCCAGGGTTATTCGGACTTATCCAGAGTCTTATATAAAAAACAAACGGGGCTAAGGTTTCTTTTGTCGTCTGTACGTGCGTATAATTATTTTTATTTTCCAACACCACGTTATGCTAACGAGCACGGTTAATTATACATGTGGATTGTAGGGGTGCAATTCGGATGTACTGGATCGGGTTGAAAACTCAACTCGAACTTAACCCATCGGGTTTTACAGAGGTGGAACCAGAATTTTATGTGGGGCAACACGAGTACAAAATCTAATAAATAATTTAAGTTTAATATAAAAAATTGTACATGCATTTTTCACTCTTTTAATTTCAAAGAATCCCCAATTAAAAAATTAATTCAATATCTATAGATTGTCGCTAATTCACTTTCAATTTTGGTTGAGATAAAAGTTACACAACTGACAACACTACTTGTTTTTTAACTTTTTCTGAAATTTGAACATCAAAAGTAACATAAATTAAAAAATTAAAAAAAAAAAATTAGAGAATAAATAAAAAAATGATAAAAATATATATTTTGTCTAATAGTTTTAAACATTGATTTAGATAAGTCATTGTCCACTAATTATATATATATATATTCGACATAAGTTTCCATTTGAATACACCTTATTAAATATATTGTAAATTTATCATACCGCCTTAATTTTTTAATCCAGAAAGGGAGTGGGATCAAGCTATTCTATATCTACACATAACACATTCTAGAAGTGAAAGAACATAGGGTTTTAGGCTAGAATTAACAACTCTAATTTATTATTGAATACAAGCCAAAACCAACTATTCAAATATTTTATTCAATACAACCATAGAAGCCACTAGTCGTCTACATATGTGGACACCACTCATTGGCTCATTGACACACACACCTTTACAAAATCACCAAATCCGATAAACAAAACAGTGGTGAAAATGTGAAATCTCAATAAAACATAAAGTCTTCTGTTTTCTTATCAAGAGTCATCATCGATCTCGCTCTCGCTTGAAACCCGGTCACCGTTCATCTCGTCAGGGACTCGGGGGAAGATACAATCGCCGTTAGTCTCATCATGGGGGGGTGGGGGGGGAGAGTAATTGCTGACTCTCCATCCGTCTCATCAGAGGGAAGGGAGAAAGAAAGGGATCAACAGAGAAAAAGTTTAAATCTGCTGGTCTTGTAGTAAGTGGTTCACCTCCCTTGTCATCGCTTGATGCTCCAAGCCTCCAATCGCCATCCATCAATGCAAGTTCGCAAAGAAATTGTGGGAGGAATTGAGGAAGGAGAAGGGTATTTAGATTTTAATCGATTTTATTTTTCTTTGGTAATTGGTATGATTAGGGTTGTCTTTGATGAGTTAGGCTGACTAGGCTGGGCTGATTAGTTGGGGGTCTGAGATTGGGGCCTCTTTGGAAAAAAAATTCAAAATTTTTGGTGCGGCTATAGCCCGGCCCAGTCTACTAGTAGTTCCGCCCCTGCCTCCTACAGATTATTTTGTTCTTTCTCGACATTGATTTTCTCTCGACAAGGCATCTTTCTCGATGAAGTGGGCAAATATCCGACAAATATTAGATTGTTAGCCTTCGCAATGGAACGCGACTCATTGTTTATAAAGTGGGGAATAAGGTGATAGAGTGCAAGATCATTACTGACAGAAACATTGCACTCAAGAAAATGGACATTTAGCGACGCCCATTACCAGTGGCCAATTGGTAAACATTGTTCTCATTTCGAAAATTATAATGTCCACAAGTGAATCTAATTATCCCTTTATATTATATAGAAGGTAATTTTCATTGAGACTAATAGTTTCAATGACGATAAATAAAAGTTAAGGACATACCATATAAAAAGTTAATTTTTATTTTCCTATATCAGTATTCACACATGGGCAATTATGTATTGCTTTGTCATGAGTGACGTTAAGAGAAGGTATCAAAATTTTAATAACGAACGATCGAGTACAGAAATATTATATCATTGACTACAAATATAGTGTTCAAAGAGATTTTCATGATTTGAATAATTATGTTTGAGCCATTTTAATTGTTCAATTGTTAAGGTACGATATAACTATCATTCTTAATATTTATTTTTATATAAAATTTGTTATTGTATATGAAATATGACTAAATTATTTATTTCAGGATTTCGATGAAAGAATTGAAACAAATCGATAAGAGAAATAAAATTTTCAGTTAAACTTAAGTTATATACATTTGTTTCCTTCATAATGTGTTGCATGTGAAGTTATTATGTGTAATTTGATTTTCACGTGCCTTCAAAACAAACATGCAGTCACGCTCCCGCAACACCCCCGCCTCATACCCGCCACAAGACCCTTTCCCGATACGCACATTCCCAAAACTACCCCTTCAAACCCCCCTCTCAACCCCAACACCCTCGAGCCCATTTCAGTCATTTACCACCATAAGTTTGACAAAATCTCCCAAACTCCCCCTCTCAACCTACAAATTAGAACCCAACAAATCTCCAACAAACAAAGACCAAGTGAGAACACACCATGTCTTCCACTCCACTCTCTCTCCTTCTCCTCCTCCTCCTCCTTGTCCCGGCCTCCGCCGACTCGGCCCTCAACAAGCCGTCGGAGTGCACGACCATCGCTGCCGAGGACTGCCATGACGTCCACCACTCTCTAACGCTCAAGCTGGTCGCCATCGTTTCGATACTGACTGCCAGCGCCGTCGGCGTCTGCCTCCCACTCTTCACCCGCTCGGTCCCTGCCCTCCGCCCGGACCGAGCCCCCTTCGCTATTGTCAAGGCCTTCTCGTCCGGGGTCATCCTCGCCACGGGTTACATGCACGTGCTCCCCGACTCGTTCGATGATCTCGGCTCGCCCTGCCTCCCGGAGAGGCCGTGGCGGAGGTTCCCCTTCACGGGGTTCGTGGCGATGCTTTCGGCGGTGGTGACACTGATGGTGGACTCGTTCGCGATGAGTTTTTATAGGAAGGTGAGGGTGGTGGGGAAGGGGGAGGTGGATGAGGCGGAGGATGGGCTGGTGGTGGTTGCCGAGGCGGATGGAAAGGGAGGGGATGTACTCCGTCGGAACCGTGTGATTGCTCAGGTGAATTTGTATGTCTTGTTTTGTATGCTTTGTTTTTGAATTAAGATTTGTAGAAATTGTTTGATTTGATTAGAAATGGATGAAAGCTTTGAAATTTTATGCTTATTGAATTCATTGTGGAATTAGTTTACATAGGGTGGTGGTCCAATCTAGGCCTACTTTTAGCTTGACTTATAACCTTAAAAGTTTGGTGCAGTCATTTATAATATATAAAATGATTTATATCTTTTTAAATGAATGCATATAATTTTTGAGGTGGTTAAATAGGTAAATAATAAGATTGGTTTATTGAGGTTCAAAACTTAAAGATCACTAGATAGCAGATATCCTTTAGAAGTTTGTACTTGGTTAGACTAATTGGTTATGATAGGGTGATGTGTGTAATAAAATGACTATAATTTTGTGATGAGATCAGACCTAGAGGATCCCTATGGTGGCCAAGAGGGGTGCGCCAAATTAGGCATACAAATTTATGTCAATTAACATTCATATAATTTTAAAAATCATCCTCAACTCACGAATGTGTGAATATTGATTTATTTATTTTTTTAAAAAAATAGAGAAATGATAATGTGAGATTGTTATGTGCAGGTGTTGGAGATGGGGATAGTGGTACACTCAGTGGTCATAGGGCTCTCTATGGGGGCATCACAGAATCCATGTACCATTAGGCCTCTTGTTGCTGCACTCTGCTTCCATCAGCTCTTTGAAGGGATGGGTCTTGGTGGTTGTATTCTTCAGGTATGAACAATCCACTATTCTCCCATTTCATACTTTCATTTAAGCATTGGAAATCAAATTGGAAAATCATGAATCTTATAAAGAAAACTGTCATTCATAAAAATCTATTTAACTTGACATAGCAAGTTCACATGAAGTTTACCATGCCATTTCATCTGTCTGATTTGTTCCTATACACAAATTCTAGCATTTTATCTCTAAAACATCACATTAAATCAATACACAACTTGAACAAAAAATAATAGGAAAAAAAAAATAGAGTTAGAAATGTGCATCAGCTAAGTGGAAGCGAGCGATGCTATGTTATTAGTGAATATGCCCCCTCATACAACAAATTATGTTCTATCGGGGACTAAGCAATAGAGAATGGAAAAAAGGTATGTTGGTCACAAATGGAAGTATTATAACATGGCTTATTCCACTACTTGTGCTCCTGTTTGGATAACGACATAAGTTATTCCAAGATGATAGATAATTATTTTAATATAAATACAAAATAAATTTTTTTTTTTGGTTGGTTGTGTTTTTTTACTATTCTTCTTATCTTTAGTGAGATGTAAGTACATAAATATAAAAGACGAAAAATGATTTGACGTATGAGCCATCTTATATTAGTGGAATAGATTAAGTTTTATAACACAATTTCAAGAGGGACATGAAAGATTGAAATACCAATTTCAACTAATTTCTACTTTTTTTAACTGATCTTTGGGATTCTTCATCCGTATTCCATTTTATCTTCCATCTATTACGCTACGCAGACAGGGGCTTAACCATCAAAGGATGATCAGTGTCTCTCTTTGCATAACGTATTTAAATCTACTAAATTATACCTGAACAATGTAGCCCTCTTTTTCTTTTGTGGGACAGGCGGAGTATGACATGAAGATCAAAGCCATAATGGTCTTCTTCTTCGCAACCACGACGCCATTTGGGATCGCTCTAGGGATCGGGCTATCAAACGTGTACAAAGACAACAGTCCGACGGCGCTGATAGTTGTCGGCCTCCTCAATGCGTGCTCGGCAGGGCTGCTGAACTACATGGCATTGGTTGATCTCCTGGCGGCTGATTTTATGGGGCCTAAGCTTCAAGGCAACGTCAGGCTTCAGATATGGGCGTACCTCGCCGTGCTGTTGGGCGCCGGCGGCATGTCTGTGATGGCAATGTGGGCTTAGTGAATTACAGGAGAGATGTTGTGATATGTCATCATCCTGTGTGAGTTCATCTGAGTTACCATTGCCCTGATTTCTTGGGGAGGTGGTGTGAGGTATAAAGCAATAATCCACATTTTGAGACAAGGGAAAAAAAATTAAAATTAGATCACAGTTTTTTTAGTGATTAATAAATTTTATATTGCGCGAATCGAGCTTTGATTAAATTTTAATATTTTTTCTTTCTTATTGCATGAAACCTGTGAAATTAAGAGATAAGTGATCTATTTACATCATAAAAAAATAGAAAAACAAATACAAAATTATACCAAACTCAGCATCACCCATTAAAGATCTAGGCGAAATCTCCTCACCACATATCATAAAAAATTACGTAATGTGGCCCATACAAGTCTCGAACCTATGACTTTCGCGTTATTAGCACGACGCTCTAACCAACTGAGCTAATAGGCCAACTAATAAGAATGAAGGTTTAATATTTACTCCCATGCTTACTAAATTAACTCTGGAATTAGTTTATATAAAGTGGTGGTTGCATAATAGAAGCCCAAAGAGAATGTTTTATTACTATAAGGCTGCGTTTGGGAGCGTGGTGGGAGACTCGGCGTCGGTGCAAGCATAGGTGAGTTGAAAAAGCATTGTTTCAATGCATATGAAACATGAGAAAAAATAGGCATCGAACGCCCATTTTAATTCAAACGCGAATGCCAGTTATTATGTTTGTTTGGGGGGTGGCGGTGCTCCGAGTCGGCCGACGCGAATGCGCTCAAACCATGCTCCCAAACGGAGCCTACAACTTATATGCATTCACTCTACAATTTCTATATGAATGCGTATGATTTTTGATGTGATAAAACTCACCAAAAAAAAGATTGGACCAGTCAACTAATTGGTAGACTAATTGGTTATGATAAAGTACGAAATAAAAATAATTGATCTTGTGATGAGATCACGGATCTAGATGGTGATCAAAGAGGGTGCGGTCTAATAGGCATACAAATTCCCAGTCAATTTTGACATTTAATTCATTTATAATTTTATACAAAATTTATGTTTTTTTTTTTAAATAACTCACCAAAATTATTTTCAAATCTAATAATAAGCTTGAACATTAATTATAAAAGAAAACAGAGAAATGAGAATGTGAGATGTCATGTACAGGTGTTGGAGATGTGGATAGTGGTGCACTCATTGGTATTCAGTAGTAACATCATTAAACGAATGCACTAAATGAGAAGATGAGCAGAAAAACCATAAAACCCCCTCCCTCCCTACTCATTTCTCAAACCCCACAGAGAACTATCAAATCAATCCAGATATTAAGATCTAACGATACGTCAAACCCTGGGCGGCGCGGCAGAGTGGCAGAGCAGACCTGGGTGGCACGGCAGTGCGACAAAGCGGTGCTGGGCGGCGCAACGGCACGGCGGCGCAGCTGGATCGGCACGACGACGCAGCTGGATAGCCATAGCAGCGGCGGATCTACGCGAGGGTAGCTGCGAGGCTGTGCGGGGGGCGGCGGTATCACGCGGGGACAGCGGATCTGTGCTACGAACGGCGATGAATGGGGTGACAAACAGCGGAGCGTCGACGATCTCGCAAACGGAGAGTAACGTCAACAGAAAATCAAAAAGAAAAAAAGGGATTCAAGCTATGATACCATGTTAGAATTAGCAATTGAAGAGAATGAACCAAAATGTTATTAGGATTTGTACCTAATATTTATAATACAAAAAGGAAAAAGAAGAAAAGACTAATATGCCCTTAACCCTAACATAAGTGTACATTTAACAATTTCCACCTTTTTTATGTGATCTTTGGGCTTCTTCATCTGTATTCCATCTTATCTTCCATCTATTACGCAACTCAAATAGGGGCTTAACCAACAAAGGACGATCAATGTCTCTCACTCTCTTTTTTTTTTGTTTTTTTTATTATTAGAGGGACCCTTCGTGGCTGACCTTATGGTCGAGCTAGGAAGACTACCTCTACCTGTTTGTCCCGGACCCACGAAAAATTCTTTCGAATAATCGCCAACAAACAGGTGGGTAAGTCAGCGCCAAGACTCGAACCCAGGACCTATCGGTAATACTGCTAAATCCTGAACCGTTGTGCTATGACCACTAGGGACAATCAGTCTCTCCTTGCATAATGTTAGGTACTAATATCTTTAGATCTACTAAATTATACATGAACAATGTAGCCTGCTTCTTTTCTTTTGTGGGACAGGCGGAGTATGAGATGAAGATCAAAGCCATAATGGTCTTCTTCATCGCAACCACGACGCCATTCGGGATTGCTCTGGGGATCGGGCTATCAAACGTGTACAAAGACAACAGTCCGACGGCGCTGATAGTTGTCGGCCTCCTCAATGCGTGCTCGGCAGGGGTGCTGAACTACATGGGATTGGGTAATCTCCTGGTGGCTGATTTCATGGGACCTAAGCTTCAAGGCGACATCAGGCACATCATTAAACGAATGCACTAAATGAGAAGATGAGCAGAAAAACCACAAAACCCCCTCCCTCCATACTCATTTCTCAAACCCCACTGAGAACTATCATATCAATTCAGATGATCAAGATGTAAAGATAAGTCAAACCCATGGTAGCGCGGCAGTGCGGCACAGAGCAGATCTGGGCGGCACGACAGGATGGCATAGGGATGCTGGGCGGCATGGCAGAGCGGCCCGACGGCACGGCGGCGCAGCGGGGCAACGAGATAGCCGTAGAGACGGCGGTGGATCTGCACGAGAGTAGCCACGAGGCTGCGCGAAGGGCGGTAGTACCGTGCGGGGGCACCGGATCTGTGCTACGAACGGCGATGAACGTGGTGACAATTGGCGAAGCATCGATGATCTCGCGAACGGTGAGTAACGTCAACAAAAAATCAAAAAGAAAAGAATGGATTCAAGCTCGGATACCATGTTTGAATCAGCAATTGAAGAGAATGAACCAAAATATTATTAGGGTTTGTACCCAATATTTATAGCACAAAAAGGGAAAAGAGGAAAAGACTAATATTCCCTTAACCATAACATATGTATACATTTAACAATTTTCTCCTTTTCAATGTGATCTTTGGGGTTCTTCTTCTGTATTCCATCTTATCTTCCATCTACTACGCTACTCAAATAGGGGCTTAACCATCAAAGGACGATCAGTGTCTCTCTCACTTTTTTTTTTGATATCGGAGGGACCCCCGTGGCTGACCTTACGGTCGTGCTGGGAAGACTACCTCCGCCTGTTTGCCCCGGTCCCACGGAAAATTCTTTCGAATAATCGCCAACAAATAGGTCGGTAAGTCAGCGCCAAGACTCGAACCCATGACCTATCGGTAACACCGCTAAACCCTGAACCGTTGTGCTATGACCACTGGGGACAATCAATGTCTCTCCTTGCATAATGTTAGATACTAATGTCTTTAGATCTACTAAATTATACATGAACAATGTAGCCCGCTTCTTTTCTTTTTTGGGACAGGCGGAGTATGAGATGAAGATCAAAGCCATAATGGTCTTCTTCTTCACAACCACGACGCCATTCAGAATTGCTCTCGGGATCGGGCTATCAAACGTGTACAAAGACAACAGTCTGACAGCGTTGATAGTCGTCGGCCTCCTCAACGTGTGCTCGGCAGGGTTGCTGAACTACATGGTGTTGGTTGATAGCCTGGCGGCAGATTTCATGGGGCCTAAGCTTCAAGGCGACATCAGGCTTCAGATATGGGTGTACCTCACCGGCGGCATGTCCGTGATGGCAATGTGGGCTTGGTGAATTAAAGGAGAGATGTTGTGATATGTCATCATCCTGTGTGAGTTCATCTGAGTTACCACTACCTTGATTTCTTGGGGAGATGGTGTGAGGTATAAAGCAATAATCCACATTTTGGGATAGGGGAAAAAAATTAAAATATAGTTAACAGCTTTTTTTGTGATTAATAAATTTTATATTACGTGAATCGAGCTTTGATTAAATTTTAATATTTTTTATTTGTTATTGCACGAAACCCGTGAAATTAAGAGATAAGTGATCTATTTACATCATAAAAAAGGAAAAAAAAAGAAGATTATACCAAACTTGGCATCTCCCATTAAAGAATCTAGGCGAAGTCGCTTCACCACATATCATAATAAATTGCATAATGTGGCCCATACAAGTCTCGAACCTGTGACCTTCGCGTTATTAGCACAACGCTCTAAGCTAATAGGCCAACTAATAGGAATGAAGGTTTAATATTTACTCTCATGCTTACTATATCAACTTAGAATTAGTTTATATAGAGTGGTGGTTGCATAATAGAAAATGTTTTATTACTATAAGGCTGCGTTTGGGAGCGTGGTGGGAGACTCGGCGTCGGTGGAAGCATAGGTGAGTTGAAAAAGCATTGTTTCAATGCGTATGAAACACGAGAAAAAATAGGCATCGAACGCACATTTTAATTTCAAACGCGAATGGTAGTTATTATGTTATTTTGGCGGGTGGCGGTGCACTGAGTCGGCCAACGCAAATGCGCTCAAACCACGCTCCCAAACGGAGCCTAAAACTTATATGCATTCGCTCTACAATTTCTATATGAATGCATATGATTTTTGATGTGATAAAACTCACCAAAAAAAAAAGATTGGATCAGTCAACTAAAAATTTGTTTTTTCTAGACTAATTGATTATGATAAAGTACGAAATAAAAATAACTGATCTTGTGATGAGATCACGGATCTCGATGGTCATCAAAGAGGGTACGGTCCAATAGGCATACAAATTCCCAGTCAATTTTGACATTTAATTCATTTATAATTTTATACAAAATTTATGTTTTTTTTTAAATAACTCACCAAAATTATTTTCAAATCTAATAATAAGCTTGAACTTTAATTTAAAAAAAAAAACGTAGAAATGAGAATGTGAGATGTCATGTACAAGTGTTGGAGATGGGGATAGTGGTGCACTCAATGGTATTTCACTAGTAACATCATTAAATGAATGTTGTTTGGTTGCCTTTAATTTCAGTGCTTATTTAGCTTAAATCTGAAAATCAGCTTTAATCCTATTTGGTTGGGTGTCAAATAAGCTCAATTGTATTCCCTCGTTCAGTAATTTTTCACAACAATTTTTCAACCCACGAGGTCTCACTGAAATATTCAGAATAAGTGTTCAGCCATTTGTCCATATTGTGAAAATACCAAAAAACCCCTGTCTATGTTTGGTATTTACATAGGGTATTTAAACCCTCTTTCAACCAAACATTATCTTCTCTCTCCTCATTTCTCTGCTCCGATGTCACCCAAACATGAACCCTAAAATGGACGAGTTATTCCTCTTCGAGTTGCTATCATTTCTCTGCGCCGATGTCACCCAAACTGATCCAGGAAACTCGAAACCCTTAAAATCACTCTGATCTGCTTCCTCCTCACGAAAGGCGGTGATTTTTTGTTTGTTAGGGCTTGCGCCGGAGATACCGGAGGATCTGTACCACTTTTTAAAGAAGGTGGGGGCGATAAGGAAGCATTTGGAGATGAATAGGAAGGACAAGGACTCAAAGTTCAGGCTTATCCTTGTCGAGAACCGAATCCACTGCCTCGCCCGCTACTACAAGCGCACGAAAAAGCTCCCCCATGTCTAGAAATAGTGAGCACGCATTACCTATGCCTTTTGTTTTGATTTTTTTGTCTTCTTTTGGTTATTTGATTGAGTTGTGTGTATCTGTGTTTTTATTCTTCTAATTCTATCTTCCATAATGCTTGTTGAAGTAGTTTTGGTTATTGTTATTCAGTGCCTATCAAAAAAACTAAAGGGGGCTAGTTGGGGAAATGATGTAAAATTATTGGGACAATTATGGAGCAGTCAAGATTGTAACATATTCAGGATACTCTATGTTTGAGAGCGTCGAAAACCCCAGATCATGTTATAATTAATTCTTATGTCAGATTAATTAATTTATTTGGCTCTTTCTTGTCTATGTGGACTCAAATGCTTAGAGGAACCAAGTTAATGGGTGTATATTTTCAGTAGTTATGCAACAGTCAACCTCTTACAAGAGGGGGTGTTCATTTTTTTGCTCTCACTTTTTTTCAACAATAGCATTCGGTTTGCAATCCATATGAGTCTTTGCAATCTTATGACATAGATAGAAGTTTATAATTATCAGAGTCCTCGACAGATTTAACTCCAAATTGTTGTTTTTCACGTGTAGGTATCCACGAAAATATTTTATTATTATACATAGGGCATTATAGTGGTTGTATTTTCAAATGTTAAAATGGAATAATCTTTAATATCTCAAAAAAAACATATGTTAATATTTTCAACCAAACATCAAAATAACATTCAGCACTTATAAAATAGACCATACTACCATTCTAATAAGCACACATAACTAAAGTGGTTAACCAAACACACTTATCTAAATAACTGCTTAATATTTTTCGCTGAACCAAACACTTTTTTTCTTTGAACTCTTAAAGATTATCATCATAACCCTTTTCTACACTTATTAATCAGCACTTAAAATCCACTTTCTGCCACCGCCAAACACCACCTAAATGAGAAGATGAGCAGAAAAACCATAAAACCCCCTCCCTCCCTACTCATTTCTCCCAATGAGAACTATCATATCAATCTAGATGATCAAGATCTAACGATACGTCAAACCTTGGGCGGCGTGGTAGGGAGGCAGAGCAGATCTGGGCGGCACGGCAGGGCGGCAAAACGATGCTGGGGGGGGCGCGACGGCACATCGGCGTAGTAGGATAGCCGTAGCGGCGGCGGATCTGCGCGAGGGTAGCGACGAGGCTGCGCGGGGGGCGGCAGTACCGCGCAGGGGCAGCGGATCTGTGCTACAAACGACAATGAACGGGGTGACAAACGGCGGAGCATAGACGATCTCGCGAACGGGGAGTAACCTCAACAGAAAATCAAAAAGAAAAAAAATGGATTCAAGCTCTAATACTATGTTAGAATCAGCAATTGAAGAGAATGAACCAAAATATTATTAGTGTTTGTACCCAATATTTATAGTACAAAAATGAAAAAGAGGAAAAGACTAATATGCCCTTACCCCTAACATATGTATACATTTAACAATTTCCACCTTTTTAAAGTGATGTTTGGGCTTCTTAATCTGTATTCCATCTTATCTTCCATCTACTACGCTACTCAAATAGGGGCTTAACCATCAAAGGACGATCAGTGTCTCTCTCACTTTTTTTTTTTTTGATATCGGAGGGACCCCCCGTGGCTGACCTTACGGTCGTGCTCGGAAGACTACCTCCGCCTGTTTGCCTCGGTCCCACAGGAAAATTCTTTCGAATAATCGCCAACAAACAACTGGGTAAGTCAGCGCCAAGACTCAAACCCAGGATCTATCAGTAACACCGCTAAACCTTGAACCGTTATGCTATGACCACTGGGGACAATCAGTGTCTCTCTTTGCATAATGTTAGGTAGTAATGTATTTAGATCTACTAAATTATACATGAACAATGTAGCCCGCTTCTTTTCTTTTTTGGGACAGGCGGAGTATGAGATGAAGATCAAAGCCATAATGGTCTTCTTCTTCGCAACCACGACGCCATTCGGGATCGCTCTGGGGATCGGGCTATCAAACGTGTACAAAGACAACAGTCCGACAACGCTGATAGTCATCGACCTCCTCAACGCGTGCTTGGCAGGGTTGCTGAATTACATGGCATTGGTTGATCTCCTGGCAGCAGATTTCATGGGGCCTAAGCTTCAAGGCAACATCAGGCTTCAGATATGGGCGTACCTCGCCGTGCTGTTGGGCGGCAGCGGCATGTCTGTGATGGCAATATGGGTTTGGTGAATTAAAGGAGACATGTTGAGATATGTCATCATCCTGTGTGAGTTAATCTGAGTTACCACTACATTGATTTCTTGGGGAGGCGGTGTGTGGTATAAAGCAATAATCCACATTTTGGGATAGGGAAAAAAATTAAAATTAGATCACAGTTTTTTTTTGTGATTAATAAATTTTATATTGCGCGGATCGAGCTTTGATTAAATTTTAATATTTTTTCTTTCTTATTGCATGAAACCTGTGAAATTAAGAGATAAGTGATTTATTTACATCATAAAAAAGGAAAAAAAACACAAGATTATACCAAACTCAGCATCACCCATTAGAGATCTAGGTGAAGTCTCTCACCGCATATCATAAAAAATAAAAAATTGTGGTAATGTGGCCCATACAGGTCTCGAACCTGTGACCTTCGCGTTATTAGCACGACGCTCTAACCAACTGAGCTAATAGGCCAACTAATAGGAATGAAGGTTTAATATTTACTCTCATGCTTACTATATTAACTCTGGAATTAGTTTATATAGGGTGGTGGTTGCATAATAGGAGCCCAAAGAGAATGTTTTATTACTCTTAGGCTGCGTTTGGGAGCGTGGTGGGAGACTCGGCGTTGGTGGAAGCATAGGCCAGTCGAAAAAGCATTGTTTCAATGCGTATGAAACAGAAGAAAAAATAGGCATCGAACGCACATTTTAATTTCAAACGCGAATGCCAGTTATTAAGTTTGTTTGGGGGGGGGGGTGCACTGAGTCGGCGGACGTGAACACGCTCAAACCACGCTCCAAAACGGAGCCTAAAACTTTTATGCATTCACTCTACAATTTCTATATGAATGCATATGATTTTTGATGTGATAAAACTCACCAAAAAAAAGATTGGATCAGTCAACTAAAAATTTGTTTTTGCTAGACTAATTAGTTATGATAAAGTATGAAATAAAAATAATTGATCTTGTGATGAGATCATGGACCTCGATGGTGGTCAAAGAGGGTGCGGTGTAATAGGCTTACAAATTCCCAATCAATTTTGACATTTAATTCATTTATAATTTTATACAAAATTTTTTTTTTTTTAAATGCTCACAAAAATTATTTTCAAATATAATAATAAGCTTGAACATTAATTTAAAAAAAAAACATAGAAATGAGAATGTGAGATGTCATGTACATGTGTTGGAGATGGGGATAGTGGTGCACTCAATGGTATATCACTAGTAACATCATTAAACGAATGCACTAAATGAGAAGATGAGCAGAAAAACCATAAAACCCCACTTTCCCTACTCATTTCTCAAACCTAAAACCCTCCCTCCCTACTCATTTCTCAAACCCCACTGAGAAGTATCATATCAGAAGTATCATATCAATCTAGATGATCAAGATCTAACGATATGTCAAACCTTGGGCGGCTCGGCAGGGTGGTAGAGCAGATCTAGGCGACACGGCAGACCGGCAAAGCGATGTTGGGCGGCGCGACTACACGGCGGTGTAGCGGGCAGCGGGATAGCCATAGCGGCGTCTGATCTGCACGAGGGAAGCAGCGAGGCAGCGCGGGGGGCTGCGGTACCGCGCGGGAGCACCAGATCTGTGCTACAAACGGCAATGAACGGGGTGACAAACGGCGGAGCATAGACGATCTCGCGAACGGGGAGTAACCTCAACAGAAAATCAAAAAGAAAAAAAAATGGATTCAAGCTCTAATACTATGTTAGAATCAGCAATTGAAGAGAATGAACCAAAATATTATTAGTGTTTGTACCCAATATTTATAGTACAAAAATGAAAAAGAGGAAAAGACTAATATGCCCTTACCCCTAACATATGTATACATTTAACAATTTCCACCTTTTTAAAGTGATGCTTGGGCTTCTTAATCTGTATTCCATCTTATCTTCCATCTACTACGCTACTCAAATAGGGGCTTAACCATCAAAGGACGATCAGTGTCTCTCACTTTTTTTTTTTTTGATATTGGAGGGACCCCCCGTGGCTGACCTTACGGTCGTGCTGGGAAGACTATCTCCGCCTGTTTGCCTCGGTCCCACAGGAAAATTCTTTCGAATAATCGCCAACAAACAGGTGGGTAAGTCAGCGCCAAGACTCAAACCCATGACCTATCGGTAACACCGCTAAACCCTGAATCGTTGTGCTATGACCACTGGGGACAATCAGTGTCCCTCCTTGCATAATGTTAGGTACTAATGTCTTTAGACCTACTAAATTATACATGAACAATGTAGCCTGCTTCTTTTCTTTTGTGGGACAGGCGGAGTATGAGATGAAGATCAAAGCCATAATGGTCTTCTTCATCGCAACCACAATGCCATTCGGGATTGCTCTGAGGATCGGGCTATCAAACGTGTACAATGACAACAGTCCGACTGCGTTGATAGTTGTCGGCCTCCTGAATGCGTGCTCGGTAGGGCTACTGAACCACATTGGTTGATCTTCTGGCGGCTGATTTCATGGGGCATAAGCTTCAAGGCGACATCAGGCTTCAATATGGGCATACCTCGCCTTGCTGTTGGGCGCCGGCGGCATGTCTGTGATGGCAATGTGGGCTTAGTGAATTAAAGGAGAGATTTTGTGATATGTCATCATCCTGTGTGAGTTCATTTGAGTTACCACTACATTGATTTCTTTGGGAGGTGGTGTGAGGTATAAAGCAATAATCAACATATAGGATAAGGGAAAAAAAATTAATATTAGATCACAGCTTTTTTTGTGATTAATAAATTTTATATTGCTTGAATCGAACTTTGATTAAATTTTAATATTTTTTCTTTCTTATTGCATGAAACTCGTGAAATTAAGAGATAAGTGTCCTATTTACATCATAAAAACGGAAAAAAAAATACAAGATTATACCAAACTTGGCATCTCCCATTAAAGATCCAGGCGAAGTCTCCTCACTGCATATCATAAAAAATTGCGTATTGTGGCCCATACAGGTCTCGAACCTATGACCTTCGCGTTATTAGCACGACGCTCTAACCAACTGAGCTAATAGGCCAACTAATAAGAATTTATGTTTAATATTTACTCTCATGCTTACCATATAACTGTGGAATTAGTTTATATAGAGTGGTGGTTGCATAATAGAAGCCCAAAGAGAATGTTTTATTACTCTAAGGCTGTGTTTGGGAGGGTGGTGGGAGACTCGGCGTCGGTGGAAGCATAGGTGAGTTGAAAAAGCATTGTTTCAATGCGTATGAAACAGGAGAAAAAATAGGCATCGAACGCACATTTTAATTTACAATGCGAATGCCAGTTATTATGTTTGTTTGGTGGGTGGCGCTACATAGAGTCGGCCGACGCTAACGCGCTCGAAGCACGCTCCCAGATGGAGCCTAAAATTTATATGCATTCACTCTACAATTTCTATATGAATGCATATGATTTTTGATGTGATAAAACTCACCAAAAAAAAGATTGGATCAGTCAACTAAAAATTTGTTTTTGCTAGACTAATTAGTTATGATAAAGTACGAAATAAAAATAATTGATCTTGTGATGAGATCATGGATCTCGATGGTGGTCAAAGAGGGTGCGGTCCAACAGGCATACAAATTCCTAGTCAATTTTGACATTTAATTCCTTTGTAATTTTATACAAAATTTATGTTTTTTTAAATATAATAATAAGCTTGAACATTAATTTAAAAAAAAAACATAGAAATGAGAATGTGAGATGTCATGTACATGTGTTGGAGATGGGGATAGTGGTGCACTCAATGGTATATCACTAGTAACATCATTAAACGAATGCACTAAATGAGAAGATGAGCAGAAAAACCATAAAACCCCACTTTCCCTACTCATTTCTCAAACCCCACTGAGAAGTATCATATCAATCTAGATGATCAAGATCTAACGATATGTCAAACCTTGGGCGGCTCGGCAGGGTGGTAGAGCAGATCTGGGCGACAGGGCAGGGCAGCAAAGCGATGCTGGGCGACGAGACGGCACTGCGGCGCAGCGGGGCGGCCGTAGCGGTGGCGGATCCGCACGAGGGTAGCGGTGAGGCTACGCGGGGGGCGATGGTACCGCGCGGGGGTAGCGGATCTGTGCTACGAACGGCAATGAACGGGGTGACAAACGGCGGAGTGCCGATGATCTCGCGGATGGAGAGTTACGTCAACTCAAAATCAAAAAGAAAAAAATGGATTCAATCTCTGATACCATGTTAGAATAAGCAATTGAAGAGAATGAACAAAAATATTTTCAGGATTTGTACCCAATATTTATAGTACAAAAAGGAAAAAGAGGAAAAGACTAATATCCCCTTAACCCTAACACATGTATACATTTAACAATTTCCACCTTTTTAAAGTGATCCTTGGGCTTCTTTCATCAATATTCCATCTTATCTTCCATCTATTACGCTACTCAAATAGGGCTTAACTAAAAATTCTTTCAAATAATCGCCAACAAACAGGTGGATAAGTCAGCGCCAAGACTTGAACCCAGGACCTATCGGTAACATCTCTAAACCCTGAACCTTTGTGCTATGACCACTAGGGAAAGTGTCTCTCTTTGCATTATGTTAGGTAGTAATGTATTTAGATCTACTAAATTATACATGAACAACGTAGCCCGCTTCTTTTCTTTTGTGGGACAGGCGGAGTATGACATGAAGATCAAAGCCATAATGGTCTTCTTCTTCGCAACCACGACGCCATTTGGGAGCTCTGGGGATTGGGCTATCAAATGTGTACAAAGACAACAGTCCGACGGGGCTGATAGTTGTCGGCCTCCTCAATGCGTGCTCGGCAAGGCTGCTGAACTACATGGCGTTGGTTGATCTCTTGGCAGTAGATTTCATGGGGCCTAAGCTTCAAGGCGACATTTGGGCGCCAGCGGCCTGTCTGTGATGGCAATGTGGGCTTAGTGAACTAATGTAGAGATGTTGTGATATGTCATAATCCTGTGTGAGTTCATTTGAGTTACCACTACCTTGATTTCTTGGGGTGGTGGTGTGAGGTATAAAGCTATAATCCACATTTTGGGATTGGGGAAAAAAAATTAAAATTAGATCACAGCTTTTTTTGTGATTAATAAATTTTATATTGCGCGAATCAGGCTTTGATTAAATTTTAATATTTTTTCTTTCTTATTGCATGAAATGTTACTCCCCAGGGCTGCCGTCCCTGAGATGTGGTAAATATATAATATCAGCTATCTCAAACATGATCAATAAAGACTCTGCACAACATCCAAGGCAACGACACAATTAATCAAGTGAATGCTGTCATAATATATATATATATATATATTGCGGAAGCTAAACGACTATGTCTGTAATATAAAACATATTACAAACCAGATTTACATAATCAACTGTTATATGAGAGCCAATATAAACTAAAAGAAATCAATATGCACATACTGTGCACAAGCACGAGTATTAAATACATACAAGAGAAGGGGAGATGCTAATGGCCTCTCACTCGCAAGACTCAAAACACGGACGCTGCACTGCTGCTGGTACTGCGTCTAAGGGAGCTCCTCCTTCGTATCTGACTTGATGCCAACTAGAGGAAAAACGAATGCGAGGGGTGAGCCACACTCTCAGTGAATGGCACAATCCATACAACACAACTCATATTAATCATTCCCAGTAATTTAAGGTTCCAACAGACGGAGACAACTACTTAAGCTGGTGGGTCGAGTACCAACCCGAGCCCACCACACCCTCACCCTCACAGGGTGACATAGGACTTTCGGGAGAAGTTTGACTATTCCCCACCATTCGTCATCCGGTAGCCCTCTCCAGGGGACCCTTTACCTGGTAGCCTCCCATGATCACTACCTCTACCGTATGGGCGCACCAACGGGCGTCATGAATGTAGATACCCTAATTTTAACCGTCCAAATAGACAAAAATACTTCAAGTAATATTTAAAAATGACCACATTTGGACATCTAATAGAAAACTTCATTAGAAACCAAAACCAGAAACCCTAGTCCAAAAAACTTAGGAAAACCTATGGCTTGGACAGGGGCGGCTACTTGAGAGTAGCCGCCCATACCAGGCGGCTAGTTTCAACTAGCCGCCCCCTGACCGACACCAAACCGCTTCCTTAGGATGGGACATAAAGCAACATGATTGCAGCGGATTGTCCCCTTTAGCCGCCCCATCGCAGCCGGTTCAACCTCAGTAACCGACCTAATCCACCACTTGTCAGAGACGGGCCATTTGGAAGGTCATGATGGGGGCGGCTACTTGAGAATAACCGCCTCTCACTGGGCGGCTAGTTTCAACTAGCCGCCCCTCACCTGGACACTGTCAGAGAACAAAGATTTAATGAAAGGTCGAATCAAACACCTTATTACCCATTTTGATCTATTGCCCAGTGGACACTCTGCTACCCCTTTTTTTCTATAAATAGGGGGCATCCAAAACATTTACAACAACAACGCATCCTCACAATCATCAATTCACAATTCACAACAATCCACCCCACTCCCACCACTTGAAAACCCTTGAGAGAGAAAAAGAGAGTCCTATTTGTGAGTAGAAAAACCCATTTTCCTACACCAAATCACTCTCCAAATCCATTCTAAAAAACCCAGGTTAAAACAAGCTTAACCTTTGCCGAACCCTAACCCATTTCCAACCCAGGCTCTGCCCAAATAGAGCTAGACACCAAGCGGCTAAAAACAACTAGCCGACCCTCCCCTAGCCCCTCTGATTCCCAAACCTCCTTTAGACAAGTTCCCGAAGTAGAAGAGGATCCCTGTTTTCACCTCTGTGTACGGCATGCCCGTATCTTAGAGCGGAGACCTCACAAACTCCCCCACGAAAGTGATCATATCCACCCCAAATTTTCCTGCTTTTTGAAAAAGCAGGTGGCGATCACAAACAACCCCTGAATCCTCCTGAGGACTTGTCGGTCGCCTTAGCCAGGAACGAAAACAGCCCCTTCCTCCCTTTGGGGAGTCGATCCAACCGAGCCTTCCAAGGCACACACTGGATCCGAACCTCCAAAGAACCCCCACACACGCTGCGCACGCCAAGCACAAAAGGACAAAAAGGAGGCCCCCCTCTCTTTTCCGAGCCCCCCCCCCTCCGAAATCTGATACCGACAATGAGTAGCACCTGGGAGCACCTCGTAGGACAGCTACAACACCAGGCAACTTCAACACGGAGCCGACAAAGGGGAGAACACTCGACACTCGTGAATACGATCCTCATGGATCCGTCGTCATTGGTTATTAGACACCGATAAGGATAACAAATTCTCACGAATTCCCTCCAGGGCGCATAACTCAAATGCGGGGAAAACATATTATTCAAAGTGTCAATGCCGTGGTACCATAAGAGGTCATACACTTGCCTAAACTCATTAGACAAGGCTCCAGGCTTAATTATTAGCATATATAGGTGATACAACATGTATGAATACAATATGCATAGTAATTAAACAAGGACTTATTCTTGGAGGCATTAAATAAATATAGTATCAAGGTCACAATATTATCTAAGGCATGCTTACACTTACGTATCCTCATTTAGGTTAATTTGGGATTACGCTAGATGGAAACATGCATAAATCATGATTATGCTAACATATGACATGGAATCTAGGTAAATATGGCCCCTATACATGATACATGGATGTATACCCTAGCATACAATGTGTAACATGGCATGGGTGCAACCTAACAAGACATTCAATAACATATATATGTGCAAACAAGTTAATTTGCAGTTATGGTGCCCCATGAGAGGGCAATGCACGTCAACGTGCATCGAACGCCTCCCTACTGGGTTGGATCGACCCACTCACCACAACCCGGGTCGTTGCGTGACCGTATACCAAGATCTGCAAGACGAGGGTATCCAAAATGGTGAGTATAACTACATAAGAATTAACTAGAAATGCCAAAGACTTAGACATGCACGCATATGGGATTGCACGCACTCGAGCATGCACGTACGCACGCATGCCCGAGCTCCCCAACACCTAACCAAGCCCTTGGGCAGCCCAGCGCGTGCCCCTGCATGCGCACACATGCGTTGGAGCCCTGCCGCGTGCCCAGGCGGGTGCCCCGCGCGCGCATGCTCATGCGCGCCTGCGGCCTTGCCAGCGCTGGCACGCACCTGCGTACACACCCCTTTTTAACCCCTCCCCAGCCCATTAAAGATACCAAAAAAATACAAGATTATACCAAACTTGGCATCTCCCATTAAAGATCTAGGCGAAGTCTCCTCACCGCATATCATAAAAAATTGCGTAATGTGGCCCATACAAGTCTCGAACCTGTGACCTTCGCGTTATTAGCACGACGCTCTAACCAACTGAGCTAATAGGCCAACTAACAAGAATGAAGGTTTAATATTTACTCTCATGCTTACTATATTAACTTGGAATTAGTTTATATAGAGTGGTGGTTGCATAATAGAAGCCCAAAGAGAATGTTTTATTACTATAAGGCTGCGTTTGGGAGCGTGGTGGGAGACTCGGCGTCGGTGGAAGCATATGTGAGTTGAAAAGGCATTGTTTCAATGCATATGAAACACGAGAAAAATAGGCATCGAACGCACATTTTAACTTCAAACGCGAATGCCAGTTATTATGTTTGTTTGGGGGGTGGCGTTGCACCGAGTCGGCCGATGCGAACGCGCTCAAACCACGCTCCCAGACAAAGCCTAAAACTTATATGCATTCACTCTACAATTTCTATATGAATGCATATGATTTTTGATGTGATAAAACTCACCAAAAAAAAGATTAGATCAGTCAACTAAAAATTTGTTTTTGCTAGATTAATTGGTTATGATAAAGTACGAAATAAAAATAACTGATCTTGTGATGAGATCACAGATCTCGATGGTAATCAAAGAGGGTGCGATCCAATAGGCATACAAATTCCCAGTCAATTTTGACATTTAATTCATTTATAATTTTATACAAAATTTATGTTTTTTTTAAATAACTCGCTAAAATTATTTTCAAATCTAATAATAAGCTTGAACATTAATTTAAAAAAAAAAAAACATAGAAATGAGAATGTGAGATGTCTTTTGGAGATAAGGATAGTGGTGCACTCAATGGTATTTCACTTGTCACATCATTAAACGAATGCACTAAATGAGAAGATGAGCAGAAAACCATAAAACCCCCTCCCTCCATACTCATTTCTCAAACCCCACTGAGAACTATCATATCAAGATCTAAAGATAAGTCAAACCCATGGCGGCGCGGCAGGGCGGCAGAACAGATTTGAGCGGCACAGCAGGGCGGTAGAGCGATGCTGGGCGGCACGACAGGGTGGCCTGATGGCACGGCGGCACAACGGGGTAGCGAGATAGCCGTAGTGGCCGCGGCGGATCTGCTCGAGGGTAGCCATGAGGCTGCGCGGGAGGCGGCAGTACCGCGCGGGGGCAGCGGATTTGTGCTACAAACGGCGATGAACGGGGTGACGAACGGCGGAGCGCCGATGATCTCGCGAATGGAGAGTAATGTCAACAGAAAATCAAAAAGAAAAAAATGGATTCAAGCTCTGATACCATGTTAGAATCATCAATTGAAGAGAATGAACCAAAATATTATTAGGGTTTGTAGCCAATATTTATAGTACAAAAAGAGAAAAGAGGAAAATACTAATATGCCCTTAACCCTACCATATGTATACATTTAACAATTTCCACCTTTTTTAAGTGATCTTTTGGCTTCTTTCATCTGTATTCCATCTTATCTTCCATCTATTACGCTACTCAAATAGGGGCTTAACCAACAAAGGATGATCAGTCTCTCTCTCTCTATTTTTTTTTTTTTGATATCGGAGGGACCCCCCGCGGCTGACTTTACGGTCGAGCTGAGAAGACTACCTCCGCCTGTTTGCCCCTGTCCCACAAAAAATTCTTTGGAATAATCGCCAACAAAGAGGTGGGTAAGTTAGAACCAAGACTCGAACCCAGGACCTATCGGTAACACCGTTAAACCCTAACCTTTGTGCTATGACCACTGGGGACAATCAGTGTTTCTCCATGCATAATGTTAGGTAGTAATGTATTTAGATCTACTAAATTTTACATGAACAATGCAGCCCGCTTCTTTTCTTTTGTGGGACAGGCGGAGTATGAGATGAAGATCAAAGCCATAATGGTCTTCTTCTTCTCAACCACAACGCCATTCAGGATCGCTCTAGGGATCGGGCTATCAAACGTGTACAAAGGCAATAGTCTGACAACTCTGGTAGTCGTCGGCCTCCTCAACGCGTGCTCGGCAGGGCTGCTAAACTACATGGCGTTGGTTGATCTCCTAGCAGCAGATTTCATGGGGCCAAAGCTTCAAGGAGACATCAGGATTCAGATATGGGCGTACCTCCCCGTGCTGTTGGGTGCCGGCGGAGTGTCTCTGATGGCAATGTGGGCTTAGTGAATTAAAGGAGAGATGTTGTGATATGTCATCATCCTGTGTAGGTTTTTTTTTTTTTTTTGTAGACAGGCTATGCTTCTATGTGTGAGTACATGTGAGTTACCACTACTTTGGATTCTTTGGGAGGTGGTGTGAGGTGTAAAACAATATTCCACATTTTGGGATAGGGGAAAAAAAATTAAAATTAGATCACAGCTTTTTTTTAGTAATAAATTTTATATTGCGTGAATCGAGCTTTAATTAAGTTTTGATATTTTTTCTTTCTTATTGCATGAAACCCATGAAATTAAGGTATAAGTGATCTATTTACATCATAAAAAAGGAAAAAAAAAAACAAGATTATACCAAACTCAGCATCGCCCATTAAAGATCTAGGCGAAGTCTCCTCACCGCATATCATAAAAAAATTGCGTAATGTGGCCCATACATGCCTCGAACCTGTGACCTTCGTGTTATTAGCACAACGCTCTAACCAACTGAACTAATAGGCCAACTAATAGGAATGAAGCTTTAATATCTACTCTCATGCTTACTATATTAACTTTGGAATTAGTTTATATAGGGTGGTGATCGCATAATAGAAGCCCAAAGAGAATGTGTTATTACTCTAAGGCTGCGTTTGGGAGCGTGGTGGGAGACTCGGTGTCGGTGGAAGCATAGGTGAATTGAAAAAGCATTGCTTCAATGCGTATGAAACACGAGAAAAAATAGGCATCGAATGCCCATTCTAATTTCAAACGCGAATGCCAGTTATTATGTTTGTTTGGGGGGTGGCGATGCACCGAGTCGGCCGACGCGAACGCACTCAAACCACGCTACCAAACGGAGCCTAAAACTAATATGCATTCACTCTACAATTTCTATATGAATGCATATGATTTTTGATGTGATAAAACTCACCAAAAATAAGATTGGATCAGTCAACTAAAAATTTGTTTTTGCTAGACTAATTGATTATGACAAAGTACGAAATAAAAATAACTGATCTTGTGATAAGATCACAGATCCCCATGGTGGTCAAAGATGGTGCGGTTTAATAGGCATACAAATTTTGACATTTAATTCATTTATAATTTTATATAAAATTTATGTTTTTTTTAAATAACTCACTAAAATTATTTTCAAATCTAATAATAATGTTGAACATTAATTAAAAAAAAAAAAAAACAGAGAAACGAGAACGTGAGATGTCATGTACAGGTGTTGGAGATGGGTATAGTGGTGCACTCAGTGGTATTTCACTAGTAACATCATTAAACGAATGAGCAGAAAAACCATAAAACCCCCTCCCTCCCTACTCATTTCTCAAACCTCACTGAGAAGTGAGAACTATCATATCAATCCAGATGATCACAATCTAACGATAAGTCAAACCTTAAAAAAAACAAATCGAATCAGATAAAGATTAAAGCAAGAACCTCAACAAAGTTGGTGAATCTAGGATCCCTGTTGACACAACCAACTGATGAACATGAGAAAACAAAATCGAATCCCTCATAATTGAAACAACATATCGGTTCCAAAAAGAGAGATAAAAATGACGATAGACAATCCAAATAAAAACAGGAATCGATAGATTTATTTCTATTGATTTTCAATGGCGGGAAGAAAACCATGGATCTCAGATGGGGGAGACGGTTTGTTTTGTTACGGGTTTTTCACGTGTGGGGTCTGTTGGGGTCTATCGGTATTTCGTTGGGGTATTTTTAGGTGGGTGAGTATTTTAGGAATTAATGATTTTCAAGCCCCATGATGTGCCAATAGGACATTATCTATTATACCCTCTAATTGATAACCACCTCTAAACAAGGAAAACAGTTTGATTTATTCCTAGGATCGTGGAGATTTATTTCATTAATTACTGTATTTCTTCTTCCTTGCATTGTGTAAAATCATTCATTCCCATTTTATGTAGATAAGAGTAACCTAATAATTTACGACGAACATATTCGTTGCAGTCCCGAAATTTTAATCCCGAGAAGTTTGAAAAACTGATTTGTTCTTTATCGAGTTGGATCTCCAACAATATCTTACGGATCAGGTTTGTCAATTATTTTTTTATCATTTTTTGATCTTATTGAATGAAAGTCATATGATTTTTTAAATTAAATTTTTGATGATCAAATATTCAATCTATGTTACATGTTTCAATTCAGAAAATGATTTTTTTTATGTTTTGATCACTATTTCACACTTTTTTTATATTTATTTCGTTATGATTTCATAAATGTAACTTTTAATATTGTTACATTTAATTGTTAATGGTTCATGTGATGTTTATATTAGACTCCCGAACTCGGATACTCATTTACATAATTTTGTTACATTTATAAATGTAACACTCTGAAATGTAACATTATCTCATGTTGTGCATTTCTTTTAACAATGCAAATAGAAATGACGTATAAATATAACAGTGAAGTACATACTTTTGCAGAGGATTCTGATACATTTTCTTTGGAAGGCAGTGCACTAGAAATTGAAATACATGATTTCAAAGAGTAAATATAACTGTTTGACATTTAGGTAAATGTAATTGTTTGTTCCATCTATGTAAATGTATCAGTTTTTATATAAATGTAACAAATCGTTGTGAGAGATGTAAACATTTAAAAAATGTATTTGTAACTACCAATATAAAATGTAACTGTTTCATATGTTAACTATATGTGTTTTTTATTTAAATTTGAATACAATAAATACCTAGAAAAAATGGGTCGTTTGAAGGATTTTGATGAAAACATTTTCGATAATTTTTGGTGTAATCTAGGTTCAATTATAATTTAGGTAATGATTTCAAAATTCAAAATTTGAAATATGTAAATGGATTTTAAGATTCATATAGAAAAGTCATAACCGAATAGAGAAAATGTGGGGGGATTTGGGTTAATGAGACAAATTTTTAATGAAGGGCAAATTTGTATTTTGCCATTTTACCATTTTTTAAAAAAGTCAACAAACCAAACAAATCAACCAATCAAATGATGACACCTCATGGGGCTTGTGAGTGGGGCTTATATTGTGGGGCCTGGGTATCATGACTCTTTAGGAATTTCAAGTGTCCGTTAGTGTAAAACAAACGGACGTTTGATATAGGGATTAAAAATCAACAGTGTCATAGAACGTGGGGAGTTAAAATGAAATATTTAGAATGCATGTATCTATCCCTAAATACAATATTTTGTAGAGACTTAAAACTGAAAATCTCTTAAAAAAATCTTGAATATAAGTAGTCATTATCTATTTAATTTGATTCGTAACTTTAATTTATATTTTTATATAATACATATATAAAATCAAATTTTTACATCTACATGGGGCACGCTATTTTTACTTACTTCTGAAAATATGTATAACCCAATCAAATTATAGAGGAACAAAATCGATCAACAAATATATTTTTTAGGTGCAACTCTTTTTAGGCATCCCTTGTTTTCAACTTTTTTCTAATTCAGAAGATAAAAAATGATGGAGAAAAATCAAACACACTATAAGGCACTCCTGTAGTTCAATAGTTACATAAATTTGTGGAGTACTGTAGAGATTGTTATAAGGAAGTCAAAATTCAATTTTGTGAAGTGAGGAGATAAATGAAAGGACAAATAACTGAAGAGTATACATTGATAGATTACTAAGGTCAATAACAACTAATTGATTCGACCCTTCTCTTGTTGCTTTATGTGGGAGTAGATATCTATCCGGGTTCGGAACCTCTGTTTCAATATAACAGAGATCCTCTGTTTCAATGAATGGAAAGACAACATGTGGCGGGGAGATCACGTGCAACCACGTGAGATTCACTTATCAGAAAAGGTGGGTATTAACATAGTTATGGGTTGTGCTTTAAAGTCGGAAAAAAAAAAACCCATTCTCTTTCCTCATTCATCCTCTTCAATCAAACAAAAAGAGACCTCTCTTGTCTCACCCTCTCTGCAGATCCAAAAAAAAAAAAACTCCACTCGTGCTGATTTCGCCCCCTCCACCTCTCGACCTCTCCGCCGCCGCCGCCCCTCAAGTCCGACGCCGTCGTCGCCTCCGACTACCCCTTCAGATGAGCACCTTAGAATAAAGACCTAGTTATTATTATTATTATTTTGGATGATATAGATTTTTTGTGGATATATTTTTTTTTTTGTGGTTTCTAGATCTAATATGTTTTGATTTTTTGTGGATTTATTTATATGTTTGTGTGCTTGTAGATTTGATCTTTTTTTTTTTTTTTTTTTTGGAGTTAATTTTATTTTTGAAAATAGGATTTGCTTTTAGTCTGATATGTATTGTGAGGATTTTTGTGGGTTTGTTGAGTTTGAGCTGGATGGTCATGGTTAGGGTAATATTTGGTCATGAATCACTTGAAATATAAGTTGGCATGATTGCTAGAGGCTATAGATATGGGTCGTACATTCTTCGATTTTTATTTTTTGTATATGATATAGATTTTTTGTTGATTGATTTTTATATTTTTGTGGTTTCTAGAGTATTTATTTGTTATTTTGTGATTTTTATAATCTAATATTTTTTTATGAGTTATTTAATTTCATGTTAATATATAATTATGTTTCTAATTTTCTCTTTTTCTTAAAAGGTGATTATTGATATTAATATGGAAGGAGATAATGAGTGTATTGATGAATGTAACTATAATGGTGTGCCTGAAGTTGGTATGTCATTCGATTCCGAAGAAGTGGCGTATCGAAGTCCAATGGGATAGTGAGAAAGCGGAAATTTTGTTGTTCTAAAGAAGGGATGAAAGGGGTTGATAAGCGAAAAGTCTTGCACCCTCAGCCGATAAAAAACAGGATGTGAGGCACATATGGTTATCATTTATTAGTCTTCTGGTGATTATAGTCTCACTAAATTTGAAGAAAACCACAATCATGATCTTATAACAATCCCTTTGCGTCATAATTATGACATAACTAATATGCGAGACTACCTCTCTTTAAAGTGGACCAACTTGGGAAATCATGCATGTGGGTGCTGAGCTTGTACTACCTCTCTTCAAAGAGGTGATCAACAGTAGAGTGGAATGGTCATCCAGAAACTCGATCTCTTCTGTCAGAGAACCAACTAAGTTGGCACTTGAACTCGACACACGGACGACATACTTGGTAATGAATTGATTGGCCTCCTCTAGATTTTGAAAGTCCCTAAATACTGGATCCGAAAAACTATGTATTTGTGCTTTGCATTCAGGCAAACTCGTATACACACCCGGGATTCTGCCTATTGCTACTGCATAATATCTAAATCTTGCCATGAACCTACAATAAAAATAAAAATCAAATCTATCCATTCGATGAGATCTATTTAAAAACCACACATATTTGATTCTCATTTAGTTCAAGCAGATAATTAAAAAAAACCAAAAAAAAAAAAAACAACAACAAAATAATCGCATTGAAAATTAGAACAGCAACACTACAAAGCATTTATTAATATTTACTACCATAAAAACAAACCCAGCAATAGACATGAAAATTGGCTATCTAAATATGTAATCAAATTTCAAATAGCAAACACACAGAACCATCTTTGTAAACAAAAACAGAATCAAATCTTGATTTTTTTTTTCTCTTAAAGAATGAGCATCTCTATCACCTTAAAAAAATTCCAACATAGAAAAGTTTGCTCATCCAAATTTTCAATTCCATACGGTCGTCCTAAAAAAACCAATTCATGTCAATTTAAATGAACATCCAACTTGCAAAAAAAAATTTATAAAAAAAAAAACATAAGTCCCCTTCAATTCCATACACTCGTCCTAAAAAAATTTGACACTCAGATGGAGAAATCAATCCCCTTCCTTCCCAAATATCACATTTTTTTTTTCAATCTGGAATATTTTCATATTTAAATTTTACACATAGTTGACCCATCTATTAAAAAAAATGAACAATTTTGACATGAAAAATTAATGCTTGAAAGTAAGTTGGAAACCCAAATCACTTTTTCACAAAATGTAAATCTCTAACAACACAACATAGAAGAGATTTACTGCTCCTCATAAAATGACAGCCTTTACTTCGGTAAATAAGAGAACATATAGTAGTGGAATTACATACATATTGGATATCAAATGAGAACATATAGTAGTGGAATTTCATACATACTTGATATCAACTGAGAGAGGAAAGACAGTAGTTACATATATAGAGATCACAAAATATAATACAAAAGAGAAATAGAGGGAGAGAGACATAATGGAAAAAAA
This sequence comes from Acorus gramineus, assembly GCA_030737835.1. Taxonomy (NCBI): domain Eukaryota; kingdom Viridiplantae; phylum Streptophyta; class Magnoliopsida; order Acorales; family Acoraceae; genus Acorus; species Acorus gramineus. The sequence continues at coordinate 17,204,880 of CM060847.1, read as the reverse complement.
ATAAACATATATTACAGACACAAACGAGAGAAAAAAAATTAATAGTGGAATAGGAAAGGAAACAAAAGAGAGAATATTACGTGTGAAAGAGAGAGACTTAAGAATAAGACCCATTTGTCACTGTCGCCAAAAGAGTTTTTTTTTCCTCTGTTTTTTCACTCTCTATAAAACCTCAAAACCCATCAACTCCTACTCTTCTTGTTCATCTGTTCCGACCCATAGCGCCTTCATGGATTCCTGGCGACCTCGTCAACCCCGGCCACTACCAGAGGCCTTCCCCTCTTGAATGCCCACCTCAACCCAAACACCCAAACCCCCCAGTTCATAATTTGCAGGGAGAACATTCAACTATATTCAATTTCATGACTGGCAGATTTTTTTTTTTTGGCAAGTCTTTTGGTTCCAGATATGAAGGTTCAATGTGGCAGGTCCTCCACCCCAAGAGAACATTATTAAGAAAGGAACATAAGAATACCTCAGATTTTTGTCGCAGGGTTCGGAAGGGGGACAAGGGGGTCGGTGGTTGCTGCTAGGTGGTCGTCGGACAGTGGCGATCAGTTGTTGCTGCTTGGTGGTCATTGGACAGGGGCGGTCGATGGTTGCTGCTCGGTGGTTTTGAAAGAGGGGTTAGGGTTTCTCGATTTATTTTGAGGGAGGAGAGAGACCCTGTGATGGTTTGTATTTTGATTTTGAGGGACGATTTCGACTGTCCAAATAAGAAATGATCAACGACAATGATGGCACTACTGTTGGAAAATGGAAACGGAAGGAGACGGAGAGTTATATCTAGGTTTTCTGTTAAGTTGTCGCATGTGATTGCACATGATGCTTATGCCACATGTCCCCTTCTTATAGGCGGAAACAGAGAACCTCTGTTATACTGAAACAGAGGTTCTGAACCCTAGATATCCAGCGATCTTGTTAATTGAATGGAGCCACAGTTCATAATCTAATCCATGATCAATTTCACGAATCAATCGAATCATTAAATAATATTTTAATATAATATTTGGTATCCTCTGATGCCTCCAAAAGTTTATTAACCAGAACTACCATGATAGGTAGCTTCACCTTCAAACATGAAAGCACTTGAAGCCAGTTTTTATTACTAATAAAATGTTTCATGATGAATGACACGTTAACTGCATGATGAATACTAGAGGCAGGACCGGGACATGAGATTTTTTAGTCTCAGTCATGTTTTTAGCTTCATTTTCCAAATGCTATAAATGAAACTAATGGGTGTTCATGTATTTTTATTTATGGTATCTGAATGACCTTACAAAAATGAACTTAGCGATTTTTTTTTAAAAAAAAAACATTAAGCCCCCGTTTGAATAGATAATTAAGTTATTCTGAATTTTATGACTATTCTAGCATAAATAAGTATAAAATATTTTTTTTGTTTGGTTGTATTTTGATTTATTTTTGTGGAGAAACATAGTAATAAAGTTTTTTGTTGTTGGATAAAATATGAATAATGTGTGGATTATAAGGATTTATAAAATGTGAAAAAATGATGACTGGTTGATTTGACAGTTGATTTATAGGGTATGATGAGAATTAATTTGACAGTAGGTCTACATATTTTTTATAGATTGAATAATCGGTTGATTTATAGGTTGAATAACTTGAAATAACTTAATTTCAGGGAATGGCTGAAACCTATATACCACTTATACCACTTAATTATAGCATCCAGCTTTTAACACACCCATTGTGAGGCTATTCCAACCAATTCCCGCTTTTTCTGGGCTCATTCTTGAATCAAACAGGGCATTAAGAATCATAAACTGGGTGTTGGTTTACTATCGTACATGACCGTAAGCATGAATAAATCCTTATATATATATATATATATAGCCAAACAATGATGTGCATTTTATTAAAAATCAAAGAGCTACACCTTGATTAAATACTATAAACCTTATAGTAATTCAGAGTCCCCAATTAATAATAATCCTTTTTCTAAATTCAGTATATTAAACTCTTTGCTTGTCACGACCCTTATGACAAAATTAATTATTCTTATACCATGAAGCCCTGTAAGAGCCATTTTTTTTAGCCTAATGACATTGCATCACATGTTCAAAACCCATGATATGGTTATTGAGGTCCCACAACCCGAATAGCCCGCAATCCGTTAGTCCAGCCTGTCGGCCTATTTGTATCCGATTACCAGAAGATTTCAAGTCAATATTGGGAGCAAATCCCATCAAATATACAATTGGGAGCAACATAAATGCAAATCTCCCAAATCCCACACAGATTACGAAATTCTCAAGATCGAGAGATCTCTCCCCATCCATTCGATCAAAGAGAGATAGACCGTGGATCCTAGGGCACACTAGTATACTCTATAAATAGGGAACCAACTCTCCTTGTTGAAGTATGTGAAATTTTACTTTTTTCATTAAATCCTAGGCTTCCACACAGCTTGACTTAAGTGTCTAATGACCTTTTGCAAGCCACCCTCCTCCGTTTTTAAGATATTAAGATGTCACAAATAGCTAGAAAACAGCACCATCCAGTCGGTCGAGAGTAGAGCGCACAAGTCTTGCAACCCGGATCCAGCATATCGATTTTGTCCCCTCCATGCCCATTGACATAATTGAATGACATGTCATGCAACATTTGTAAAATAAAAACTAAAGTTTAAAACTAATTAATATATACTTGAAAAATTCTTGTGTTATTCAAATATCAAAAAAAAAAAAAAAATCCGCTCCACATTGCACGTCGTAAAAAGGAAGCATAATGAGGCCCATTATTGGAAATCGATATGGAATAATTATGAATCTTATATAGAAAACTATCATACATAAAAAAAACCTAATTAACTATAGCAAGATCACATGAATTTACCATGCCATTTCATCTGTCCGATTTGTTTGTATACACAAATTTGGGCCTTGTATCACTAACATCACATTAGATCAAAATCAAACCATAAGTAGAAGCATTAAATCCATACACAACTTGTAAGAAATGTGCATCTTTTAAGTGGAAGCAAGGGATGATTAGTGAATTATGACACCCCTCACCGGGAGAGAGATGACAACAAATTATGTTCTACCGGGGACAATACAGTTGAGACCAGAACAAAGGAATGTTGGGTAGTTTTTGGTCACAAATGGAAGTATTATAGCATGACTTATTCCACTACTTGTGCCCTTGTTTGGGTAGCGACGACATAAACTATTTCAAGATAGATAATTATTTCAGTATAAATTAATAAAAAATAAATTATTTTTTTGTGTTTTTAGTTATTCTCGTTGTTGTATGAACTCCCTTGTATCAATGGAATAAATTGAGCAAAATAACACAATTCTTTGGGAGATCTGAAATACTAATATCATCTTATTCTCACATATTCTGACATACCTAAACTAGTTTTTGAATTTATTCATCTCTATACCACCCTATTCTCCACCTTTATGCTACCCAAACAAGGGCTTAAGCAATAGAGGATCAATGTCTCTCTTTGCATGCGCCACCACTTGCTGGCCAAGTGGTTGAGATGCACTTGTTTTAAGTAGTTATCCCAGGTTTGAATCCTGCAGGTGTACACCCCCTATGGGGAGTTTGCCTTGGTAAGCTGTTGCAATGGGTTTTGAGCCCGGTTGTGTGATGTATGCCCCTCGTGGACTTTTGCTATATAAAAAAAATGTCTCTCTTTGCATAATGTTAGGTAATGTATTCAGTTCTACTCAATTATACTTGAATAACACTTTTTCTTTTTTGGGGGGCAGGCGGAGTATGAAATGATGATCAAAGCCATAATGGTCTTCTTCTTCGCAACCATGACGCCACTCGGGATCGCCCTGGGGATGATAGGTACATTACAGTTTCAGTATATTTTTTTTTCAAAGGCTTTGTATTCAGAGCAGCCATAAGACCCATAACAATCAACCATAGAAACTTGAACAGGAGAGTTTTTAGACAAACCAGTCCATAGAGGGACTTAACACTTTTTTTTTATCTGTCAGCACTCGACTTGAACTCCCAACCTCCCCAAGGGGAAGGGTGTCCATACCACCACACCAATGCATGTTAGGACAATTTCAGTCATGTTTCTGGTTTCATTTCCAAATGCTATAAATCGAACTAAAGTAGTTCTCCATATTTTTTTTTCATGGTATCCGAATGACCATACAAAAATGAATTTGGGATTAATTTTAAAGAAAACATTTAGCCCCTGTTAGGATATAAAGAATTAAGTTATTTTGAGGTTTAAGTGATATTTTGTTTAATTGTGTTTTTAATTATTTTTGTTAGAAAATGTAATAATAAAATTTTTGTTATTTGGTTTACAATGGATAAATCGTGGATAAAATTTGAATAAGGTATCAATAAAATTTTATATATAAAAAAATGATTTAACTTGTAAACCCTGAAACCAAAACTTGAGAAATTCTTATCTTATTCAAATATCATAAAAAATACATGAATTATTCGAATTTTTTGAAATATGACTAATGACATGATGATTGAACACAAAAAAAAAAAAAATATAAAGTACATAATTTTTTTTTTGGTGAGTACTATAAAATATGCATATCGTGTTCATATATTTATCCATTTATTGAGGATGAGTGCTCTTACCTATAGCCCCTTTTTATGCCTTAATTCTTATTTACACGTGTTTAAATTTTTTTAAAATAATATATATCATCTAATGAAATATATGTTTTTATAAAAAATGAAACATATACTCCAATGAATGCATATATATAAAAATATAAAAAATTTCTATAGAATCATACACCTCGTTAATGTAAGTATGCTCCGGTAATTTTTTATCTATGCATATAAGACTTGAACTGGGGCTGAAAAAAAAAAGTTTGTACTCATTTATTAAACATTTTATTAAGCAATTAAATATCAGATAATTAATCTTAACAAGCATCCATCCATATAAGCAACAGACTCTGTGTGATGTCTAATGACACCCGTAACTATCAGAAGAAAAAAAATGTCAAACCATTTTTGAAGTAAGGGCACAATTCATGAGGGCTATCAAGTCAAACCATTAGCCCCGTTTGTTTTGGGAATAAGCCCCGTTTGTTTTGGGAATAAGCCTCCGGATAACCCCAGATAACCTTAGATAAGAGATAAATGGTATTTAAAAACCTCGGATAACCCCTGATAAAGTATGCTAGAATAAACTAGTATAAAGTAGTATATGGATTACAACTAATCTCTGCAATTAAAGTTATCATAGGTTATTCCACTCAAAAGTATGTGGGCCTACCGTCAAATCAACTGTTATCGCCTCTTATAAATCACATGTCAAATCAACTATTATTATTTTTTCATCTTTTATAAATCTTTATTCATACTTTATTCACATTTTATCGAAACAACAAAACATTTATTCTTACGTTTACTAACGAGAATAATTCAAAACACAACCAAATAAAATATCACTTTATCTTTATTTATACTCACTTATGCTTGGATAAATGTATACCCAAGAATAAATCATATTCCCGTTCCAAGCGGAGGGTTAGAGCAACTTAAAAATGTCAATGTCCTTCGATTTTCATATGGGACGCAGAAAGGGAAACACTGTCTAATTTTTTAAATGCACACTATGCGCAAACGCAGATCTAGTGGCAAAATTAATTTGTGTATGGTGAATATTTGATAAGTGCCATATTTAATATGGCACGTGTATATTTGTAAATCGTAATTCGTAAATAATGCAGCATAAATACAGTAAAAATATGAAGATAATTAAAACATTTTTTTAGATGTGTTCCCTCATTAATTAGTATGGATATCCAGATTTTACATAAGCATATTATGGACAATACGTTATGTACAGAAGATCAATATCTACTATATTTTTATTCAACTTCAATTTTTTTCTTATTTTAAAATAGTTTACTTAAGAGATTTATTAGGTTTCACGTATAGTAAGAGATCTTATTTGCATGTTTGTTGCTGATGTTCCTTTGGTTTGGATATATTTGGTAGCCATGCAATTTAGATGTTTTTACTGTTATATGTAAACAAGTGTGACTTCAATTTGATTCAATTCTATCGCTACAAATAATGTTATTAAAAAATGATTTCTGATAAAATGATTATTGATAAAAACAATCCATCCAAAATAATGGTACAAAACAAATAAAATCTAGAGGGAAGATATCTTACCCACTATTTAATAAGACCAAACATGTCTAATAACTCAAGTCACAAAATTGAAACCAGAGTCAGCAGACATCAATACCAAAAAAAATTTTATTAGGCAAAAAAAAAAAAACTTACTATTATGCTTAATATATACTGATTTTATATGCATATATTTACTGATTTTATCAAACTACAATTAATTTTATTAATGGGATATCTGGATAACATTTAATTCAAGTTTACAGATAGAGGAACACGATAATTGCCAATGACTAGTGTCAAAACTGAAAATCATGAATAGAAGTAGAGAGTCATTATCTATTTAATTTGATTTGCAACTTTAATTTATGTGTATGTAATACATATAAAATCATAATTTTTGCATCTACATCCGCCACATTAGTTTTACCTACTTCTACTTCTGAAGAAATCTACTTCCAAATCAATTTATGCAGTACTGAAATCAATCACATGTAGTTTTGAATACAATTCTTTTAGGCATCCCTTGTTTTCCACTCCACCGATCCAAGTGTGTTTTTTTTTACAATTTGAACAGCAAGAGTGACTTGAGAAAAATCAGAGACACTATCATGCGCTCTTGTACTTCAATAGTTCTATAAAATTATGGACTCTAGAGATTGTTATAAAGAAGCCAAAATTGAATCATTTTGAGGCATAGATATAAATGGAAGCGGAAGCGTAAATGACTAAATAGTTCGTTAACATGGTAATATTACTTGGTAAGATTATTTGGATTAATAATAATCAATTAATGATCAAATAATATTTTAATATTTGGTATCCTCCAATGTCTCGAATAGATTATTAACCAGAATTACCCATATATAATAGATAGCTTCACCTTCAAACATGAAAGCACTTGAAGCCAGTTTTCTTGCCAATATATAAGGTTTCATGATGAGTGACACATTGACTGCATGAGAGTGCTCATATGGTGAATGCTAGAGGCATGACAAGTACATGAGATTTGTTGAAGTTGAGGCAGCATTTGGTATATAGAAGTGGGATTGTAAAACTAATTTTCTGTAAAATGCTAGGTTTAAAATTGATTCTGGAGAAAGCTGCATCCCCCCAGTTTTTGAAAATCACAGTTTTTGAGCAATATTTGCATGAAATCTATCTGTAAGAAGTTGCTTAAAATTGTTTAATTGCATGATTGCAGAAGCAGTTTCTTACAAACGTGAAAACTGCACAATCGTACAATCAAACACAGCCTTAAGTTATGTTTTTAACTTCGTTTCCAAATGCTGTAAAGGGAACTAAAATAGGTCTTCATATATTTTTATTCAAGGTATCTGAATGACTATACAAAAATGAACTTGGGAGTCCTTTTTTTTTTTTTTCAGAAAAACATTTAGTTTGGATAGAGAATTAAGTTATTTTGAGGTTTTTGACTATTTTATTATAGATAAGAAATACATGATTTTTTGTTTGATTGTATTTTTTATTATTTTAGTTGAAAAACGTAATAATAAATTTTTTGTTGTTTGATTGACCATATATAAATTGTGAATAAAATGTGAATTAAGTGTGGATAAGGATTTATAAAATATGAAAAAATGATTTGATTTATGGAACTTTTGATTTATAAGAGATGATGATAATTGATTTGACAGTGATACCTACATATTCAAATGGATTGAATAACCTGAAATAACTTAATTCCAGGGGTAGCAGGAATAATTATATTATTTTATGTCAGTTAATTCTAACATATAGATTCTCATTTATTCTAACTTTCTAACACCAATTTTATCACTGTTCAATTTTATCCCCCTTTATTCCACGCCCAATTCCCCAGCCGAACATGGGCTCAGGAATCATAAACCCAGTTGGTGTTGGTTTACTACTATCGTACATGACACATAAGCCTCGATGAATACATAGCTTGCCAAAAAAGGATGCTTATCTTATGAGAAATCAATGAGCTACATCTTGATTAAACACTGGAAACCTTATAGTAATTCAGAGTCTTGAATTAGTAATCATTCTTATTCTTAATTCAGTCTGTTAAATTATTTGCTTCTGTGCTTGTCATGGTCCCTATGACTAAGGCCTCTGTTCGGATCTACGATGGGGTGACTTTTATGGCGGAAACACCGTGTAATGCCACCGCTGATCCAAATGAATGACTCACGGTTGCATTGCGAATGAAAAACCTATGTTTATCGGTTAATAACTCTCACGTTTGTGACGCGTGAAAAAATAATGGTTTGGTACTGTAGGGGTCAAAATTCAGGCCTACAAACTATGATCCACATACTGACGATCCAAGACCTGATTAACGAAAACCCATGGCATGGATAGCTCGCCAAATGTGGATCCGGCCCATTGAACCCTCCATACCTGACGACCGAGCACAAATTCAAATTAGTATTTCATATTCAATTTTTGAATAAAGGATCATCAATGACTGATACTTTAAATCCTGACAGATACATTAAATCTAGAGCTATCATTAAACATATTATCTGATATCACAACAATATATCTTGGATTTAGAAAAATCATCAATTGATTCACAAGGTCCCAATATGTGTATTTATGAAAGGATAATGGCAGCATATTCTACAAATCCTTCTAATAACACATAATCAATTATCTAAATCTAGAATTTCTCCTCATCCGCTTGATAGGATAGGGATTCACAATGGATTATAGGGCGGGCAAAGATATACCTACTACCCAACTTATCTTTCCCACTACCCAAAATTACCAAAATACTATTATTTATTTTATTTTTTTGTCTCCCTTTCCCACTACCCAGTTCGACAGCGTCCAGTCGAAGTCTTCTTCACTGGGACGATAGAGGTCTGTTGATATGTCTAAATAAATGTCAACAGAGGCCCAGTCTAAGTATGTTTCACTAGGATGACAAATATCTGTTGATCTGTCTGAACAAGTGTCGAACCCTTTAAAACAACAACTCTCTTTTAAAAATCAATAACTTATACAATCATTTAAGTCCATACGAAAAATAAAAATGTCATTTAAGTCTTTATAAAAACCATTCACATATATATTTATTTAAGTATAAGAAACAAAAATATCAAACAAAGAGTTATTTGAACCAAATAAACAGTAAACATTTCATATGGACAAGAAACATTATTTTCTTTTCTAAACAAGTGGAGTCTCATGTCGAAAATATATAGAATATTTCTTGATACTCTACTTGTGTATATAGAATGTTTAATATTTATTTCATTTATATGACTATTTGTTTTTTCATTTTTACACCTTGTATTTAAATGACAAAATATGTGAATGATTTCCAAAAGAATTTAAATGACTTAAATGAGATTTTTTTTTTGTAAAGACTTAAATGACCGTACAAGTAATTGATTTTCAGAAGATAGGTGCTGTTTTAAAGGAATCAACACGTCCCTGTCCACACTTACTCAGACAGATCGACGGATCTTTATCGTCCCTGTGAAGTAGATTTTGACTGGGCCCCTCTCGACACTTGTTTAGACAGTTCGACGGACCTCTGTCGTCCCTGTGAAGAAGATTTGGACTGGGCGCTGTTGAACTAGACAGTGGGAAAGGGAGACAAAAAAATAAAATAAATAATGGCATTTTGGTAATTTTGGGTAGTGGGAAAGATTAAGTTGGGTAGTGGAATAGTTTTGCTCTTCTAGGGCATCCACCAATGTACTATAAATAGAGAACATGTTCTCCCTATTGAGGTATGAGAAAAATTCTTTTTTGCATAACCTTAAATTGTACATTTGATTAATTTGAGTATCGGAGGATCTTCTGCAAATCACTCTCAACCCATTTCCATCGACACTCGAGGAAAAGAATCACCAGTGACCCAGTGAAAGCCGCCGGAAGAAGCAGAGCAGACGAATCCTATCAACCCGAACCTGAATCATTTTTTTCTACCCCTCCAGCTACCATGAGTCACTTTACCCAACGCGGTGTCCTCAGATGTGATCCCAAATGTGTCCTAAGTTATTTTTGTATCGTGAAACCCATTAATATAACTGAATGCATTCCTCCCATGTCCCAACTCAAATCTTTTACCAGCCAAAAAAAAAAAAAAAAAAACTGAATGACACATATCAAGCCGACATTTGTAAAATTAATAAAAATTAAAGGTCGAAACTAAAATTTGATTAATTCTTATCTTATTTAAATATCATTTAATATAAATTATCATAAAAAAAATGTCAAACCTTTTTTAAAGTAAGGGCACGGTAGTACCCATCCTACGGCACATTTTCATGCCGGATTCTGACTTCCTGCAACGTCAAGGGTTAGGCCACGCGTATGGAACGTCTCAGACCGTGCCTTCCACGTGCCGGCTCACTTTTTTCGTGGGTTCCTCCAATAACCTCTACACCCCTATAATTACCAAACAAGCCCGACCTTAAGGAGACCTATCAATTATATTTTAAAAATAGAAAAAAATTCAAATAATCCTGTAATCTGTCTAAAATGTGTATAACTCATTTTTTTTTTAAAGTCTATATAACTCTTTTAAAACATCTATATAAATTCAAATAAATTTTTGAGTTTAACTTCAGATGGTGGACGAAGAGTAATATTCAGTTTAGTTAATCCTGACTGAAAACACATGATGAATGAAAGAATTAATCTAACAATCCTCGAAGTTGATTAGAGAAGAAGATCGGGCGATAGTCTAGGTGACGGATCAGGCGAGGCAAAAGCGGCTCGGGACGGTGGTTTGGGCGAGGCAGGGGCGGATCGGGCCGATGATCTATGCGCGGTAGATCAGGTGAGGTAGGGGCGGCAGATCGAGCGAGGCGGATCAGGGGGAGGCGGCGGTGGATCGGGTGAGGCATGGGCGAGATAGCGGTCGGGGTGAAAAGTGAGAATGAGCAATGGTTAGGGTTAAAAAAAAAATCGGGTTAAAAAAAAAGTTGGGTTAAATTTTTTTCCAAACCAAGATTATTAGCGACGGTCATGTTTGACTGTTGATACTGGTGATATTAGCGACGGCCTCACTAGTTGGTATTGGTAGATACAAAATGACATTGAGTTATTGATAATAGTTGTTTTTTTACGTCTCCGGCCATCGCGAATACACAACCGCGTATGAATTGGTGATTCTGAGAAGTTTTTAGCGACGGCCAGTGTCTAACCGTCAATAATACTCTTCTTAATCGTGAAATTCACGTTATCTTGGTTCTAAACGTCGTTTAAACCCTTCCACCGTCCTGACCCAATCTTTGGCTCGTTCTCTCATCTTAGCGATGATTTTTGTGTAGGCCATCGGTAATGGGTGTCGGTAAAACTTAATTTTCTTGTATTGATCAAATATCTCATGTAATTAAACAAGCTAGTGCCTCATCTGTAAATTTGAATATTAATATTTATGTCTAGATGGATTTTTTTTTTTTAATGGAAAGGTAGGCTACATGGATAAGGTATCCCATTAGTTGACTTATCCCATTAGTTGACTTAACACCCTCACCAACAACAAGGCCATTCTAGTCAATCCACCCCTAACTAAAAACCCTATAAACAAACTACCTCATCAAACCACACAAACAACACCACAACAAGCCATGGCTTCCACCACTAGCACTCTCACCATCTCCCTCCTCATCATCATCATCTCAACCACCCTCACTTCAGTCTCCGCCCAACCCCCTTCGGAATGCCAGACAGAAATCTCCGGGGAGTGCTACAACAAAGCAGAGTCACTGAAGCTGAAGCTGATCGCTATCCCCACCATCCTCATCGCGAGCATGATCGGCGTCTGCCTCCCGCTCTTCACCCGCTCGGTCCCCGCTCTCCACCCGGACCGCGCCCTCTTCGCCATCGTCAAGGCCTTCTCGTCCGGGGTCATCCTCGCCACCGGGTACATGCACGTGCTCCCCGACTCGTTCGACAACCTGAGCTCGCCTTGCCTCGCGGAGAAGCCGTGGCACACGTTCCCCTTCACGGGGTTCGTGGCGATGCTTTCGGCGGTGGCGACGCTGATGGTGGACTCGCTCGCGATGAGCTTTTATAGGAGGGTCAGTGGAACTGGGAGAGCGGTCGCGGAGGTTGTGGACCATGAGATGACGCCTGCGCATGGGGTGGATGAGCACAGGCACGAGCACGCGCACGCGCACGGGCACGGACTTGCAATGTCTGCGGTGGAGGAAGCGGGGAAGGATGGGGTCGACGCTGATACTCTCCGTCGGTACCGTGTCATCGCTCAGGTAGATCCTCTCTCTCTCTCTCTCTCTCACATGCGCGTGAGTGCGTGTGGTTTTTAGGTTTCAGATCTAGTCAATTCATGGTGCATGAACACCTTACTATGGGTGGTCAAAACCTCTGTAGAATTTTTATGATAATCAATGAGAAAATATCGCGTAAATGAAAATCATCTCAGTAAAAAATATTTTTACTTATTAAATATTTATAAAAGAATTATATATGTATAACTTAAATAAAATTATTCTATTTATTCATGATCTCATATGATGCTATGTGAATTTTATGTGGCTTTCACACAGAGGATCTGTACTACACATGGTGGACATGTATAAAAATTTTTTGTGTCTGGGATATAAATCGTGGTTTGTTTAGTTTGACTCACTTTTACATAAACTGATCAGTTCAACCAATTAGGTTTCTTTAATTTCTGTTCAATTTATTGCTAGAAAAAAAATCATTTTTGATGTTACTTTGTTTACTTTGAACTGTGAGTTGTTTTGTTTGTTTTAGGTGATTGTTCAATTCATTCATATTAGGTTTTAGGGCGATCGATTCTTGGATTGTTTTATCGATTTATGAATTGTTTGAAGCATGCATCACATGTTTAACAAAGTAAGTTGTTCAATTCGGTTTCTTCAGTGGGAACTGTCTAGTACTGCTCAAATTTTGTCCTTAGTGAATGTTATCTCATCTGGTTTTCTTAAGATTTTTATGTTCCGGAACATAAAAATATCAATAAAAAAAATGAAGCAAGTATTTAATCCATTAGTATTTACACAAATACATGATTTGGATTAACCTACTTTGTTGCCTACTAAGGTACGTATATATACTGTCATTTAAAGTTCCAATCTTGATTTAAAATACCATGTTTCAATAATCGTCTTGATTTATTTCTGTTGCGTGCATTCCATCTTTCATTATATTAAGTTTTGGATAACCCGTTTGACTTTTAATAAAAAATAAATAAGAACGCAAGTTTATTGGAGTATTTAAAAATAAGAGCACTGAAATGTTTCCCCTCTTCTTTTCTTCAACTTGTTAAAAAAAAAATATACATGTTCCGAGTTGCAAGACATAAAATTTGAAAATCATATCATATTGCAAAACTTTACATGCATATTTTTAAAAATCATATTATTTTAATTTTGGAGAAAACAACTAAAAATCATGAATAAGACAAGCACAAACATCACTGATATATGGCAAATAATTAAAACCCTAATCAGGGATCATCAATGAAAGTGCGATGTTGTGTTGTGTGCAGGTGTTGGAGTTGGGGATTGTGGTACACTCAGTGGTGATTGGGCTCTCAATGGGTGCCTCAATGAACCCATGCACCATTAGGCCCCTTGTAGCTGCCCTTTGCTTCCACCAGCTCTTTGAAGGAATGGGTCTTGGTGGTTGTATTCTCCAGGTATATGTGCAAATGAAATTCTTTTGGCTGTTGATATGTAGTCATTTCCATCCTCTCTGATCCTCAGCTATTGAAAGATATAAAATATATGCATTTAATTTAGTCTGATATATATTTCAATTTTTCATGAGTGCATGTATTTTATTAAATAAATATATAAATCATAAAAAGATAAAAAAAACATTATTAACATCGTAAAAAATACTCTCGGATGACAACACTTTAGAAAATAAAATGAGATCATACTTGTTCACTCTTCAATAAAATATTATAATAAAACTATAAAAAAAATTATCACAATCTCAGTGACATCAACAATGGATCAGATCCATCTAGCAGTACTAGAACCCTAGAATTTGTCAAGGGATCAATTAGGACAAATTCCATAAGTGATGACAAGTAGTCTAAACCCAACACATATATTACATGATATGTTTAGGCCACCTTAATCATAATTCTAAGTGTATATATACTTCAAAAAAAAAAAAAAAAAATGGTTGCAGGCAGAGTACAGGACAAAGATGAAAGCCATACTGGTCTTCTTCTTCTCCACCACCACGCCTTTCGGGATCGCGCTCGGCCTCGGTCTATCAAAGGTGTACAGCGACAACAGCCCGACCGCCCTCATCGTCGTCGGCCTCCTCAATGCCTCATCCGCCGGTCTGTTGAACTACATGGCCTTGGTCGATCTTTTGGCGGCGGACTTCATGGGGCCAAAGCTTCAAAGCAATGTGAAGCTTCAGCTCTGGGCGTACGTCGCCGTGCTTTTGGGCGCCGGCGGCATGTCTCTGATGGCTAAATGGGCTTAATTTGTTTAATATTGAAGAGTTGTGTGTGTGTGTTTTGTAAAAATTAAAATCAGATGCGTTTGTGCGTTGTTTATGGGGTTTCACGTGCTTTGGAATCTGGTTGCCCTAAAATGTTGGGGTGGGGTGATTAGAAAATAATATCTACAATGCAAGTTGTGAGGGCGGGAACAATGAGAAAAAAGAAAGAAAGAAAAGAGTCGTCTAAGCATATATGTACTTGTTTTGGTTTTGCAATGTAATTCGATCTAATGACTTTCTTTGATTATTGGTTATTGTTGATAAAAAAAAAAATTTTTGTCATGTTTGTGTGGAATGATGTGTGATATGTAGGGGTGACCATAGGCTGGACTTGGGCCGGACTTGTACCGGGCCGGGCCTAGTTGGGCCGAGGGGGCTTCGGGCCTGGGATGAAAATGAAGCTGGGCCGGGCTTAAGGTCCTGGCCAGGCTTTGTGGCCCAAATCATTTTATACTATATATGTCAAATCATATGTTAATTATCATATCTGAGAAATCTGTAAAATACGAGTGTCAAATCATTTTTTTGTTTGTTTTACAAATCTTTCTTTACAACTTATTCATATTATATCTACAACTTCATTTTTTGATCAATCAACGAACAAAATTTTGATTATTACATTTTCCAATAAGAATAACTAAAAACACAATCAAACAAAAACTTATTTATTACATTGTACTATTATAGATATCTATTATGCAAAATCCTACATCGCTATTTAAGCGTACGTACAACCTGTTTGGAAACTGGGGCAAAAAGCTGTAGACAGATTTCCGTGAATAATGTTCAAAACTTGAGTTTTTAAGAAATTGTGGAGAGACAATTTCCTGTAAAATCAGTTTTAAACCTCTGTAAGAGACAATTAACAGCGTAACGAGTGGAATTGGGCGTGCTAAAAAATCATGTGGTTAGGCGTTTCTACTCTTTCGCGGTAGAAGCACAATCTTGTAGATACCCACCAGTCCAGTGATGAAGGGTACTCTTTGTCTGTCTCAATGTCATATTTCCATCAACGGGTGTGGCGGTCAAACAGAGGTGTAGGCGACCGTGCAAAAGGTCAGCTTTTGCTTAAAATCAATTTTATAATTGTGCAACCAAATGCAGCTTTAGAGTACAAAGGGTTAGTAGCATGTGCTCAATTGTGCTTAGATCTTCATGCCTCCAAAGTGTGGTGTGAAATAGGTTCTACAATGGTGATGACTTAGGTAGGATTTGGTTGTACGGTTGGATAGTTTTTACATTTGCAGGAAGTTATTTTTACAATCGCGCAATTAAATAGTTTTACTAAAGCAGTTTCCTACTAACAGATTTCAAGCATATAGTGTCCAAAAGCTGCGATTTTCAAAAACTATGGGGTGAGCTTCCTGTATAATCAGTTTTGAAACTTAAATTCCTACAGAATTAATTTTACAATCCTGCAACCAAACGCACCCTAGGTTCGAGAGAATTGCTCCATACCTTCCATGTAAATACATACGGCCTGATAAATCATAATGTCTCAATCTCAAGGCCAACTCTTAGTACAAGTGATCAAGAAAGCCGCCTAGCACCCTAGATTCTAAATAAATTTTTTTATTTTATTTGAATTTTATCTATTTTATTTGAATTTTTATTTATATATTTTTTTATTTTTAGAAACTTATCTATATCTTTGTTATTTATATTTCTTTATCCTATGAAATAGGATTTACGCGAATAAGGGGGCCATTTAAATTTCCAAGAGTAAAAAAATTGTATACCAATGGTAATCACAAGTACACTAATTTATATCGATTACTAAATCAAAATTATATTTGTTCAATTATAAAAAATTGATAACGAACCCATGTTGAAAATCATGTTATTAATTTGAGACACTGTTCAATACACTCTTCAAATCAATAAAAAAAAAAAATTTAAAAAAAGTAAACCTTTAAACCGGCACTTATATTCTAAAATAAGAGTTACAAATTCAAATAGGGTGAGAGAAAAAGATACAAAAAGAAAAGCAAATCAAAGACCCTAAAAGAGGGGGAGAGAGCGAGGGGGAGGGATCCGTAGATAGGATATCTTCTGAAACACCCCCCACTGCCCCCGCCCGATAGCGCATTATTCACTAATTACAAGTTGGTCATGAGACCTACTACTGCTATGCCGCATTCCCAGGCCCTCGTATTTTATAACATATTTTTTTGTGGGTAACTTAATACATTATTTTGAACAGTACAGAAACTCAGACCACAAAACGAGTCTGATATAATTACAAAGTGACAGCATCCCAAATAAAATTAAGCCCATTTAGCCATCAGAGACATGCCGCCGGCGCCCAAAAGCACGGCGACGTACGCCCAGAGCTGAAGCTTCACATTGCTTTGAAGCTTTGGCCCCATGAAGTCCGCCGCCAAAAGATCGACCAAGGCCATGTAGTTCAACAGACCGGCGGATGAGGCATTGAGGAGGCCGACGACGATGAGGGCGGTCGGGCTGTTGTCGCTGTACACCTTTGATAGACCGAGGCCGAGCGCGATCCCGAAAGGCGTGGTCGTGGAGAAGAAGAATACCAGTATGGCTTTCATCTTGGTCCTGTACTCTGCCTGCAACATTTTTTTTTTTTTTTTTTTTGAAGTATATACTTATAGAATTATGATTTATTAAGGTGACCTAAACATGTCATGTAAATATGTGTTGGATTTAAACTTTGTCACAACCTTTTTTTTTTATTCAGGAAATTATATAGATCTTTTGTATCTTAAAAGGGATGTTACAAAGATATGAAATTAAAACACACAAGAAATGTATAACTTATGTCATCATAACTTACTAGAATTTGTCAGAATACCTTGAATTGCGCATAGATGGAAAATTGTGTTTCTAGAACACATGAAAAATATATTTAATAATAATCACAACTATGACCGATTCAGTGACACAAGAAAAGTGAGAGGATGATGTATTTTTATTGTTATTTTATATTTTTGTTGGGAAAGATAAGGCATCATTTTACAAGAAAAAAAAATTGTTGTTGCACCAACCAAGAAATTATTAAATATTTATTGCATGTTTACCTGGAGAATACAACCACCAAGACCCATTCCTTCAAAGAGCTGATGGAAGCAGAGGGCAGCCACAAGGGGCCTAATGGTGCATGGGTTCATTGAGGCACCCATTGAGAGCCCAATCACCACTGAGTGCACCACTATTCCCAACTCCAACACCTGTATATGTACAGAACAACACATCACTATGTCATTTTCTTTAATATTATTTTATTTATTTATAAAAAAAATTGATGCGGGAAGAAATAATTTTTTTTTAAATATAATTTTAATATATTAAAGACTTTTTTTACATGTATATATGCATGTTCTTTTTTTTTTCTTTTTTAACCAGATACCTGGTGGGAGTTCATCAGAACTAACAGAAATGTTTAAAATGAAAATTCAATGAATATTTGTAAATATTTATTTCTTCTTAAAAAATTGTTGAAACTTATTTAGAAATGCAGTTGTTTCAAATATTATTCATAATTTTCAGAGGTTTCTCTTTCTACATAAGAAAAAATCGATTTTAAATATGTAAAGATGATGTTTTGCAACTACATTAGGTTTTTAACAAGTTAAAGAACAGAAATAGAGAAACATTAGGACCCCCAAATTTTAGTGCACTTATTTATATATATTCCAACAAATTTGCTTAATTGTTTGTTTTTTTATAAAAAAGTCAAACAAGTTGTTCAAAACTTGAATTTTTTTAAAAGACATGATATGTGTACAACAGGTATGAAATTCAAAAAATCAATGAAACATGGTATTTTAAATGAAGATGGGACCTCTTAATGATGGTAATATGGTATATAAGTTAGCATGTACCATTACGTAGTTTAAACCAAATTCTGTGAATACGTCTGCATCATTAAATTTAAAACCGTACCTCTTGAAAATTAAATTTAAAACCGTACCTCTTGAAATTTTATATGTGGAGCGATATATTTATTTATGTAAATAATATATTATTGGATTTAAATACTTGCTTCAGTACGTTTAGTTGGTATATGTTCAATGTTCCGAACATTAAAACAAATTAAATGGATAAATCTAGTTAATTAGGACTGGATTATGTCATGTTGGATCAGTTTCGATGGTGAGTGGTGACTAACACATAACATGTCAAAAACATCATGCATACTTTGAGGAAATGAGCTGTAACATTGAATTGAATAATTTACTAATTGATTTAAACAATTATATAATTTATAAATCATACTATATCACTCATTATTCACACTAAAAATGAATAGCACGTGAATTGAATAAGAGAAGTGACAGATTAATTCGAACTAAATAATTATTGTATTGCCCAGAGTTCAGTTCAAGTAAACCTTAATTTAAAATTCGTAATGAATAAATTGTGATTAGACACGTAATTGAATAGTTGGCAACAAAATTGGTAATTAATTATTAAAAAACCAATTAAACCGTTCATAAATTATCTAACAGACAGAAAATAATTATTAATTAATGTCAATTAACACTGAAGTAGTTTTGAAAAATGATTCAAGAACCAAAAGTTTAACCAATCTGGTGATCTAAGATTAGGTGGACCATTTTTAAATTAAAACCCCTAACATATGGTCTCTTATATTTGATTTAAAATCAACTTGATAGCAAAATTGGCTAAGCTTTTTTAGCCATTGAATCATAACTCTCAATCTTTAGTCTCTCTTTTTTTCTTTTTTTTTTATATCGGAGGGACCCGTGGCTGACCTTATGGTCGAACTGGGATGACTCATGTTGAAGACTGACCAATCCTGATAGATTCTAAGAGAGAGATGTACCTGAGCGATGACACGGTACCGACGGAGAACATCAGCATCGACCCCATCCTTCCCCGCCACCTCCACCGCAGACATCGCAAGCCCATGCCCGTGCGCGTGCCCATGCCCGTGCCCATGCTCATCCACCCCGTGCACAGGCGTCATCTCATGGTCCACAACCCCCGCACTCCCACTGACCCTCCTATAAAAGCTCATCGCCAGCGAGTCCACCATCAGCGTCGCCACCGCCGAAAGCATCGCCACGAACCCCGTGAAGGGGAACGTGTGCCACGGCTTCTCCGCGAGGCAAGGCGAGCTCAGGTTGTCGAACGAGTCGGGGAGCACGTGCATGTACCCGGTGGCGAGGATGACCCCGGACGAGAAGGCCTTGACGATGGCGAAGAGGGCGCGGTCCGGGTGGAGAGCGGGGACCGAGCGGGTGAAGAGCGGGAGGCAGACGCCGATCATGCTCGCGATGAGGATGGTGGGGATAGCGATCAGCTTCAGCTTCAGTGACTCTGCTTTGTTGTAGCACTCCCCGGAGATTTCTGTCTGGCATTCTGAAGGGGGTTGGGCGGAGACTGAGGTGAGGGTGGTGGAGATGATGAGGAAGAAGGAGAAGGTGAGGGTAGTGGTGGTGGTAGAAGCCATGGTTTTGTTTTTGTGGAGATGTGTTGGATTCTGCATAGTTGGTTGAGGAGGTGGACTTCATTTATAAGGGTTTGATCGGGGGAGTGATTTGTGCAGTGTGGAAATTATGGAAATGACCCTACGGGTTGTGGAGGTTTACAGGTTGATACATGGAATCTAGTCAGTGTTGAATCGTATCAGTAAGTTCTTGATTAGACAGATTGACATATAATAATAATAAAATATTTGATAAAATTATCACGTACGTGTTAATTCTTAACAAGAGATTGATTGTATCAATTAGGTTATTATTTTTTTCTGTTTAAAAACTTATCTATGTATTTTTTTGTGTTTAAAAACAGATAATATATTTGAATTTGTATTCGTCGATTTGAGTCAAATGCATATCCAAACGATTCAGTAGCTATGAGATGGGTTTGATAAGTGAATACGAGGGATTGGGAAGGGTACAGGAAGAAACACACGAAAGGAGTAAGTCGACACGTGGAAGGCACGGCCTGAGATGTTCCGTATTCGTGGCCTGAGTCAAAACCCGGCATGAAAACGAGCCGCGGCTGATGTACGTACTTATTGATGTGGACGCTGGAGATCCGACTTTTTTTTTTTTTTTTTTTTTTTTTGGGGTTTGACTGGGGTCGACCTCATGAACCGTGCCCCCCTTGCATTAAAAAGCGTGCATTCATAGTTTACGTTGTTTTGTGCATTGGATGTCATGAAAATGCATACAAGTGCCTAGTTTACAGGGGGGCATCAGTGGTCGCGTGCGGAGATCCCAATGGACGATTTTTAAATTAAGCCTGTTAAAGGGTTGGATCCGGGTCAGATTGGGATAGACCCGGATCCGACCCGTGACAGGATCCGACGGGTCCGGATCCAGCACAGGACCCAGCGGATCCGGGGAAATGTGGATCCGGACCCAGACCCGGGTCGGGTCCGGGTCCGGGTCCGACCCGACCCGGATGGTTGGGTAAAAAAAAAAACAGAGAAGAGTTTATGTATTTGTTTGCCTTATCATTCTATTTGAAATTTTTTGTAATAAAATATTGTTAATGAGACTATATTTCAATATAATTTTATACAATTCAAAAGAAGTAAATGAATTATTAAACAACATCCAAAACAATAATCACTAACATAAAAAGCATATTAACCTAAATAATAAACATAACTAACCTAAACAACATTCAAAACAATATTAACCTAAACAACATTCAAAACAATAAACACTAACATATTAACCTAAATAATAAACATAAATCATGCAACAAACTAATTAATCATTCAAATTCAAAAGCTAATAAGTTAATTGTCCAAAACAAACCGATTTATAGGCTTGTTATGATTATGATTTATGAAGTTGTAGATACAAAAATAAGTTAAGTAAGAAATAAAATTATGTATCAACTAATACTAATGGTCTTATAATATATGAGCATATTTTAATAAAACAATCGGATCTCGGGTCCAACGGGTCGGGGCGGGGTAGACCCGGACCCGACCTGTTTGTTTGTTTGGGTCCGCTGGGTCGGGTCCAAATCGGGTCGGGTATATTATACGTGTAATCGGGTCCGGGTCGGGTCGGGTCCGGGTCTGGACCCGACCCGTTGACAGGCCTAATTTAAACCCTTCTTCGACTAGTTGATCAGGATAGGAATAGGAGAGAATAAATTCAAAAATATGTTAATATAATTACATTAAAATATATTTTGAAGAGGACGGTTAGAGGGTGACTGGTAGCCGGTGAGAGGCGTCGGTGGTAAGTTTGGTTGAAACCTTTTCTACGAAACTATACACCAGACACTCCTTTTTTCAGCGGGGCTGGACTCGAGCTTTCCTCATTTATAATTCTTTTGTTTTACTTTTTGGTTGTTTTGAAATATCTGTTTTCCCTATCTCTATTTCAAACATTTTTATTAATGAAATATAAATGACCACATTCTCATCAAAAAAATAATTACATCAGAATGCGTAAGAATAAGTTAATATTTGAATTTGTATTAGTTCATCCAACTTATTTGTGAAGGAAAAATTTGGTGCTCTTTCTAAAGAAGTCACATGTCACTACAAATCGGATAAACGGGTAGCATGACCCAGCCTAGATTACAACCGAATATCGACCGGTCAAGAAGAACGGCCATCTTCTTTCTACTCAGAAAGTGTCTTCTTACCCGAGCAGGACAGCTCAGATCGTGGGCTCCCCGTCAAAGGTACTATACCGATGATAGATCAAGGGCAATCAGACCAACAATGGTCCGAGGATGATCGGGGCAAACCAACTAGACTAACCACCTCTATAGAACATGACCGTTGGAGCGTCCCCGACCAAGTCCAACTAGCCTGACCTTGGTTAGGACCTGATCCTGACTGCAAGAGGAGGGGGGGCACTAACACTAAAAAGCAAGTCTCGTGTTGCTTTTCCTGTCGAATTAGCAAAGATGTACCCTCACCCCGACAAGTCGTTTGTCATTGCTCGTCGCAATAACGATTATAGCCAATGAGGCTACGCCACGTGGCCACGACATCATAACAAATCTCAATCCTGTACCTCGTGAAATCTTTCATGTAAGAAGATTCCAGCCTAGACAAAGGGATGTTTAGGCGGGAAATGACATGGCAACTCACTCAGCTAAAAGGGTAAGAGAAGGAGGAGAGAGGACATTCACACTTCATCTTCATTTTCGTCATTCACTCCACTGACTTGAGTATCAGAGTCTCTTTGACTAGTAACATACCAGTGTCTCAAGCTCTCTCAGCAGGATCTCAAGCATGAGGACCCGTATCTTCATCTAGAGGTGGACTTTCGACCCCACAATATTTATTGAGGGAAAACACCACCTTCACTATTCAACTAATATAAATGATGGTCATAAATGAAAGTTGATTATTTTTCACTTTTTAAAATCATTAACCAAATTTTTATCTACAATTTACATAATCAACAAAATATTAAAAGCTTCGGTATTATATTTTCCGATAATAATAACTAAAATAACAACCAAGCAAGCTTTAAAAAGTCTTATATATTCATTATCTATATTAGAAATGTTATCTACGCCAATAACTTATATCACCACCCGTAATAGAAAAAAAGACATTTGATACATTCTAAAAAGTAATGCATGGTCATATGCATTTATTTAAAGGTCATATAATAACCCATGTAAATGCATATGGCCTCAAATAAATGAAAAGGGCTTTAGCTTGGGCTAAATTAAATTAGGGTTGGCTGTAATACTTTTTTAAATATATGATGTTTACACGTTTTGTGGCCTACGTACAATCATTTTATTTGAAGGTCATTTTTATAAATGCATGACATCAAACAAAAGGTATAGAGCAATTTTAAGTTGGACGTATTATTGTCATTTTTCTATATCATAATAGCATTGTACACCTGTAATTTAATTTTTTATTATTTCAAACATTAATAATGTGTTAGTATACACAGTTTCAATTATAATCTCACGTGCAATCTCATATGCATCCAACGATGTATATACCTAATTAAATAATGCATAAAGTTCAAAAAAAAAAAAAACATATTGGTAATAAAGAATATGTAAATATACAACTAAACCATGACAAAATATGTGAGCATTGATAAATTCAATCCCATCGAAGGCTCTCAGGGATCATTACGTAATTCAACTCACGAAGAAATGAAGAATCTACAGAACCCAATGAAATTGATAATATAAAATGGTAATTATCTTAAGTGGACATGAATAATGAGATTGGTGATATTGACACACATTCCCTCTAAAGTCTAAACTACTCTTTTTCACTCTTAATTCTTATGGTGGTACAAGTATAAATTATACTAGCTAGAATAAAACATGTTCAACATGATTCTCTTTGCATGTTGGTGATGGTACAAATCAGTAGATCACATGTTGTTACAGATGCATGAAACTTTCTCAAATTGAGCATCTTCAAAACACTAGCAAGTAATGAAGCTTTTGTTAAGCCCTTGTTTGGGTAGAAGAATAAAATGTAATAGCTAGGGTGCATAAGCCCCAAGAAAAGCAAATAAATTTGTTTTTTAAGTTTACAAGAACAAGTGGGAATATACTGATATTAGTATCACATGTCTCCTCTATAATTGTGTTACTTCACCCAATCTAATTCATTGATACAAGGAGATCAACAAGTTAAATTACATGTCATTACCTCTTATAAATAGTTGTCAATTAAATTTTTCACTTTTTATAAATTCTTTATTCATCTTTCATCTACAATTTATTCATGATCAACCAAACAACAAAAACTTAATAACTATGTTTTCTAACGAGAATAACTAAAAATACAACAAAGAAAATGATTTATTCATTGTTTGTACTAGAATAAATATAGTCTTATAATAGCTTATGTTGCTTTCCAAATAAGGAATTAAGAGTTTAATAGTGACGCTTGCATGTATTGTGTGAGAGCTCTCATGCAATTAATATGAAGACACTCATCATTGAATGTCTGTGATCGAAAATGTTATTAAGGGCTTCCGTCCTTCACTTAGATACACTTAGATATTGGATATCCCTTTGAGAAATGTATTGCTTGCTAGACATCTGAGATATCGGAGAACACCAAATACTAGTTTATATGTTCAGTCTCTAGGTCTCATTTTCGGAGGTACTGACTATTCATTTAAACTTCATTGGGGCGATATTGATAAAGATGAGACATTTTGGGTGGTGAAGGTTCATCGAGACCTAGTGCAGCTCGCATATGCGTTGTGAAATTGAAAGATTTAAAATGGGGGAATTCAAAGAAAAAAAAAAAAAAAAAAAAAGAAGTATTTTTGCACCTACCTTCTTTATTGATTTTTCACTTATATCAATACTTATATCACTAACTCAATAAAAATGAAATTTGCCTGAAACTGACACGCCATTCTATTGGCTTGACAGATAGATGGTTAGATCTCATTAGAAATATCAGAGAGCATGTATGTAATTACATGTTAGTAGTTGGAGGGATCTACCAAAACAAAAATAAAAGCTTATGAAATTACTTAATCATATTAGGCTCATGAAAAGATGGCCGCTCCACTGAAATGGGGCTGGGAGTGCTCAGAAATGGTGCAGAGGGCAACTCAAATTTGCTCAAACTGAGCATCCTTAAATCACTAGCAAGTAATGAACCATTTGTTAAGCCGTGTTTGGGTAGAAGAATAATTTTACGAAGAATAGAATGTAATAAAGGTGAATAAACCCGAAAAAAGTACATAAATTTGATTGTTTGCAAAAACAAGTGGGAATACGCTGATATTAGTATCACATGTCTCCTATAGAATTGTGTTACTTCACCCAATCTAATCCATTGGTATAAGAGGATCAACCAATTAAATCATCTATCGTTACCTCTTATAAATGGTGGGGGTCCACATGTCAAATAATTTTTTTACTTTTTATAAATTATTTATTCACCTTTAATCTAAAATTTATTCATGGTTAACCAAACAATAAAAATTTAATTATTATGTTTTTCAACAAGAATAATTAAAAATACAATCAAACAGAAAATGATTTATTCATGTTTCTACTATAATAGATATATATCATGTAATAGCTTATGTTGCTTCTCGAATAAGGGTTTAAAAGTCTAACTAGTGACGCTTGCATGTATTGCATGAGAGCTCTCATGCAATTAATATGACGACACTCATCATTGAATATCTGTCATCGAAAATGCTATTAAGTGCTTCCGTCATTCACTTTAGATTTACTTACATATTGGATATCTCTTCTAGAAATGTATTGTTTGCTAGACATCTGAGACATTGGAGAACACCAAATAATAGTTTATATGTTCAGCCTCTCAGATCTTCTTAATTTCATCTTCGTAGGTACTGACTATTCATTTAAGCTTCGTTGGAGCGCTATTTATCAAGATGCGACAATAGTACTTTTTTATTTGAGTGGTCAAGGTTCATCAGGACTTAATTATAATGTAGCTCGCAAACGCGTTGACTAAAAACTTTGCTAGGTCACACCGCCATTCTATTGGCTTGAGATTGAGATAGATGATCATCCAGCCTTAAGTTTTTACATTTGGTGCTCATATGGCACAAACCAAGCAGTACTTGGTATACATGCAATTGCTTGGTGAACTTTCAGTGGTTTCAATTGAAGAAGGCAATGGACAGTTTTGGCATGCTCATCGTAGAGTATTAGATGTTATCATTGGGAGGCGATTGTCTTCCATCATGCCAATTGGCATTAGTGGTCAATCGTTTGGAGTCGATAAAAACATCAGAGCATGTATGTAATTACATGTCAATAGTAGGAGGGATCCACCAGAAAAAAAAAATAGTTTGTATCTCATTTTCGTCATTTGCTTATGTGCATTATATTTGATTCTTTAAATTATGGACATACAAGTCAATATTGTAGTTGCTTCTAACGTTGTACAATTTTGGGTATGAACACATATAACACAAGTAATTAGTATCTAACTCATTTTCCTAGTAACAACATACACTGTAAATGATGTGGGCACAATACAATATAGCTTGTAAAGAAAAATAAGAACAGGAAGGTAAAACCTGGATATGGTGAGCCTCTTTACTTTAACCCTCCTCATTGGGATCTTCATCCCCTTCTCCCCTTAAAAATAAGAACAGGAAGGTAAAACCTGGATATGGTGAGCCTCTTTACTTTAACCCTCCTCATTGGGATCTTCATCCCCTTCTCCCCTTCTCCCCTATCCCCCTCCCCCCCCCCCCCCCCCCCCCCCCCATGCAATTTATCTTTTTTTTTTTTTTCGCTTGGTAAATGGAAATCTATTGCTAATTGAAAATGTTACAATTGTACATCATAGAATAAGAAAGAAAGAAAAGATAAGATAAGACCTGGGAGACAAAGAGCCACCCATGCAGTTTAGCTTTTGTTGTATCTTTTAGACTCTTATCTCATGTTAATCTTATCTACGGACTTGTAATTACGATCTAAAAAATGAAATCGTGGTAACATTGTCTATCTTTCCTAAAAAAAACAAGTTTTCAATTCAAAGTGCATATCATGCCTTTTGAAGAGGGATTTTTTTTATACCTGTGACGTAAGATTGGGTGTGGTAAAATTAGAGAACTGGTTGATAATTAAATTTTTTTGGGGTTAATTGAAATATGTATTATTTTTAAGTACAATGATTTGATTTGAATCTTTCATTTGATTTGATTTGTTTCTATTGTAATGGAAAATGATGAATGATTGAGAAGATTCCAAATTTTTCCTTGCTATATATATTCCAGAGGCCATTTAATATCAATCTCCTCTCCTCTTGTTCAATGTAGGATTAATTTTGGTGAGTGTTGATACTTGATACCTATATGGATTATTTTTTTGAAACTGATAGACTCGATCTGCATTCCTAGTGGGGGGAAATTCCCCTAAAGCTATCGAGGCGAGTAGGGGAATATAATTGAGACCAATGGAATAAAGAAATAATAAAGGAGATACAAGTTCCATAACTGCAAGAGTTAGATATGTCATAAGATGTGTCAAATGAAACCATAGGACAACAAGAGACAATTGTAGGGAATTCCCAATCAAAATGAGGGAAACAATTCATAAGGGGTGAAACTCCAATGAAGAAAAATGGACAAACGCCTAGATTGTGAAAACCATGAACCCAGGAAACCTTTATGCTAAATCCTACGGAGCTTTATCATTTGAATTTATTAATAAACTGTACATCCCTTAATTAGTTCTTTTGAACCTAATTCTTTTGTATAAGTTTATATATTAATGCTCTGACTAACAAGATGATCGAGTTGTGCTGTTGACACCCTAACAGAAAAAATAGAACAGTGTCATAAATGATATCTTTCAATTAATCAAAGTATCTACTTTACATTTTATAAAAAAAAAAATCCAAATAACCCCGTGGAAACTGACTGAAATCCATATAACCCTCCGACTTTTTCTAAAGTCTATATAACCCTTTGAAAATACCTATGTAAATCCAAATAATCCCCTAAGTTAAACTTCCGTTGACAGATGATGAATATTATGCAAATATTCCATTTGGTTAACCTTGAGTGAATACACAGTATAAAAAAAAAAAAACTCTTACAATTTATTAAAAATGTGAAAAATTCTTTATAAATGACAATTTTACCACTCCAAATAGATTATAAAACCCTATCCAGAGTGGATAAAATTATCATTTATAGATTATTTATTGTATTTTTAACACATTATAAGGTTTTTTGATATATTATGTTTTCATCCAGAGTTAACCAGACAAAATATTTATAAAATAATCATAATCAGTCAACATAAATTTAGCTCATGGCGTTATTTGAATTCACATAGATGCTTGCAGGAGGTTATATATATTTTAGAAAAAATCAGGGGTCATATAGATTCGAACAATTTACAAGGGGTTATATGGATTTTTTCTGTTATAAAATTACATTCCTCATTGGATGAGGTATATGATTTTTTTTTAAATGAAAACATGTGATGGCTATGTTTTGAACTATGAAATTGACCCAGTGTAACATTTTTCCTATTTTTAAAATTCATGTCTTGTATCTGATTTATATGGGTATTAAAGCTTGTGAAATCAGTGGGTCATATTAAGCCCATGAGTCATGCCAGGATGGCCACTCTACTGAAAGGGAGCTGGGAGCTGGGAGTAAGCCTGTCAATCGATTGAATACGGATCGGATATGCTAATATTCATATCCTAACTTTTGGATTCGGATACGGATATTAATTTTTAGATTTAGATCCCTTCGGATACGGATCAGATAAGATTTTTTTTTTTGATAATTGACATGTTTGAATATTAACATTAATTTAGATAATCAAATGATATCATAGAGAAACATCAAAATTAAAATTAAGATTTTAAGGCTTATTATCTCTTTCAGATATCATACATTGAAAATTTAATAGTATTATAATATATTATCTTAGTGATTAATCATACAAGATAACAATATGGACAATATAATATATATATATATATATATATATATATATATATATATATATATATATATATATTTATAATATATGTCGGATACGGATATTTTTCGAATCGGATAGATTGATATCCATATCTGCACTCCGGATCTTCGAATATTGGATATTTCTGTTTTTTCAGATACGGATTCGGATCAGATTTAGATTTTTTTTTAATAATTGACAGGCTTAGCTGGGGGTGCTTAGAAATGGCGCAAAGGCAAGCAACACACATTTTTGTTTTTTTTTCATCTCTTACTTCTCTCTCCACTTTGGGATTTGTTTTAAGAATTCAATTAATGAAATCGTAGTAGCAACATCCAAAATTTTCAAAAAAAAAAAAAACATCAATTTATTAGTTTTTATTGCACTGGAATTATAATTTACTGAAATCAAGCATCCATTCTCGTGTGTTAACAATCGATCACAATTAATGAATGATTTGTGGGTAATTTAATCTCTTGAATGCATATGTTTTGTGAGAAAATCATGACTATCTCACTTGTCATGAACTCTTCATGATTTAGATGAACTGTTCTTTTAGGCGGTTTCATCTTTTATATTTTTTCAAAAAAAATGGTTTTTCCACCATATATTTGTTTATTGAATTATCATTTGAGATATTGGTGGACACCAAATACTTAATCTTATTATAATAATATATTTATTTATTGCAAAAAATCATTTGATACTATATCCACTTGTTAACTATCTATTTTATCACTTAAGACAAGTTCCATCCATATCACTAATTTTAGAGTTGAGGTACCAAAAATAAAATATTGATGGACCAATGAATCTTTGATTGATTATGAGGCTGTTCTGATTCAACCACCGTAGTTGAAAACCAAAAAAATTTGGTGTAGACATGTAATGTGAATTTTTTAAATTTTTGTGTTATATGAAGAATGATAATGAATTATTACTAAAGGAGAGTAGTATTTGGCCTTCCTTCACAAGGTTTGTTACTTAGAAAAATTAAAAAAAAAAATTCCCTTACGTGTGAATGCAGAAAATGATTTGACAAACCAAATAACTCTCAGTCACTTGTGATCTGTGTATTTAATTTTTTTTCTTGTTGCATGGCTGCATCTATTTTTGAACAAAACAGTGGCACAATAATTTAATTAACATAGCATTTCATTATTATTTTAACATCCATGTCAAAAGTGTATGTAATATTAGTTATGTAATTTTGTGTTATGTGTACATTATGATGATATATTTGGACTTATATATGTACTCTTTTATAAATAGTGGTTTCTTAATATTTAGAGATGATGTCCAACAAGTCCCAAGTTACGAGAGAAAGAATGGTCTTCAATAGATCTGTCAACGGGTCAGAACCCAACCCAGACCCTACCTGATTTTAGGTGTAAAAGACTTGACTCTTTTCCCCGAGATCCTAGAGGGACCCCACATGGCAATTTATTTTTTATTTTTTTCTCTACTTCGATTTGCGATGGGACAATTTTTCAACTGTGAGAGCAATAGGACGTTTCCATTAACTTTAATAATTCAGATGATACATGATACATAGCAAAATCATCATATTCAAAATTTTCACATCATAAAATAAAAACAGAGTAAGAAAAAAATAAGCACTCATTACTTATACAAAGAACAAACACAAACCAACCACACTAGAATCCAACATCACAATTCACAACCAGCACAAGAACCCAATCACCCTTTCATTCAAAACCCATAACAAAATGTCAAAATTTTTTGTGGGACTGAAACAAACAGATGGAGGTAGCCTTCTTAGCTTGATCATAAGAGGTCACTCTGATATCAAAAAAAAAAAAAAAAGCCAAACCAAAGAAACCCATAAGGACATCTTATACTTACATATGCAAAAAGAAGGGAAAAAGAAGACTTGTGTCCTGTTGTTGAGAACATCTACCTCCGCATCACGGATGCCAGGCAACCGTTTGATTGTCTGGATCAGTTGAGAAGGCGATCAAACGGTCGTCGGGCATTCATGATGCGGTTGTAGATGCTCTCAAAACAGGGCCCAAGTCTTCTTTTACCCTTCTTTTGTGTATGTTAGTATGAGATGTTTATCTGGGGTTCTTTGGTTTGGCTTTCCTTTTGGTGATTCTGTGATGGGTTTTGAATGAGAGGGTGATTGGGCTTTTGTGGTGCTGGTGAATTGTGATATTGTTGGATTCTAATGTGGTGACTGGTGGGTGTGTTTTTTTTGGGATATTCTTATCTTTGACAACAAATATGTTTGTTTGTTTTTTTTTTCTTGCTCTTTCTTCGTGTTACTCTTAAGGAGTTAAGAGGATTGTACTATCTCAAAAAGTTATCTAACAAAAAGATATTTTTTTTAGATAAGATATGTACCTCATTAACAATTTTTACTATTTTGCATCTAGTGGATCATACAATACATTATGAAAGTATTTACATTTTTTAAATATATTGAGGTTACTATTAGGGACAGTATGCGGGATTGTCTTGTCCTTAACGTTATTCTTTATTATTATTATTATTATTATTATTATTGACAACTTTGAATATGATTTTGCTATGTATCATGTGTCATCTGATGTATGTGCATCTCCTTTTATTTTATAGTTCATTTCTTTCTAGATCTTTATAATAATGTGGTTTTCCATTTTCTTGCCAATCACCTTCCACCTTCCGTAATGCTTCCACAATTATTATAAAACAACAAACACAGAGAAAATACATGGTAGGCCAACAACAACAAAAAATTATTAGTATCAAACCCACTTAGTCATAGTATCTAACAACCAACAATTATAATTTCTTCTTTTTGCTTTTAGTGGTCTTTTTTATTTTATATATATATAATAATTGATGTGTTGATACATAAACACTTGGCCACGGTTTGGATAGATAATTAAATAATTCTGAAGTTTATTACTATTCTAGTATAGAAAATGAATAAGTGATATTTTGTTTGGTTGTGTTTTTAATTATTCTCATTGAAAAACATAATTTTAAAGATTTTGTTGTTTGATTGACCATGGATAAATTGTGGATAAAATGTGAATAAAGTATGGATAAAGATTTATAAATGGTAAAAATTAAAAATGATTTAACTTACGTGTCCTATAATTTATAAGAGGTGATTACAATTGATTTTACAATGGGACCAACATATTTAAATAGGTTAAATAACCCCGAATAACTTAATTACAAAGGGTAACAGGAATAATTATACTATTTTATATCAGTTAATTCGGACACACATATTCTAATTTATTGAAGACCTCCAAACACTTATTTTATTATTATTTCACTTTTTTCCCATTTATTTTACCCCAATTCTCTAACCACCAAGGCTACACAATGTGGGAAGGACGAAGGTGCTTAGATTCTGTACAGTAGATCTCTATCAAACTCCCATTGCAAATAAGTCATTTTAATTATATGATTAACTGACCCATAGAAGTTCCATATGGGAAGAAGAAATACAAGGTTCACTGCAACGGGTTCAGATTCAATTAGGATTAATTAGATCCATCATATCACGAGCCATCATTCAATTAGGATTAATTCGGATTCAATAGTCCGAACATCTCACGAGCCTCCATTTTTTTAAAAAAAAACCTCCTTCGGAACATTATTTAGTTCGATTAATGAGTTATTCAATTTGATTCATATGATTATTATTTATAGGTTATTCAGTTTTATTTTTAATGTGAAATTTTTTTTCTTAAATGCCTAATCAGAGTAATCGCATGCCTAGCAAATGAGGTGTCCACTAGGGGTGCAATTTTGATCAGTTAAATCAAATCTGAACGGATCCAAACAGAATTTTTTCATGTTTGGGTCAATAATTTTTTTATTTGGTTTGGGTGCATTGAAAAAATAATAAACTTATCCACTTTGGTTTGGGTTTGATTATATTTTTAAAAAATCAAATTAATCGAACAAATTGAATTAAATTTAAACACATGATTATTCATAATCTAGATCATTCTTTTTATATTAAAAAATTATATTATTGTTATACCATTAATATTCATAAAAAATAAATACACTAATTTATACAATTAATCTTAGTCTTTCATATATTTATATAAGATTGTAAGGTTGTAAACTAACCTCTAAAAAAAAGGTGACCAACCAAAATTGGTAGGAAGGAAAAAAATAATAATTTGGTATATATATTATCTTTATCGGTTCGATTAGGTTTGATTTAGTTCAGGTTAATCAAACAATTTTGGTTCGATTCGATTTTGGATTTTTTGATCGGTTTTCGGATTACATTTGTTTACAATTTGATTTAATTTGGACTTGTAAAAATTGAACCAAACCAATCAAATTGCACGCTCAATGTCCATGTCCACTACTACTGTAGTCTATGTACATAATGAGGGCCCCAATTCTACATGGCGTTATATGGACTTTTCCTATGTCACCTTGCACAGCAAAGCCATGCATCCCAAGCATCGAATGATTTGCTATTCATATGATATATTACTCTTGCATCTGCTGTCTGAGTACTATCATGCAACCAATGCACTAGTGTGTCAATCATGATCGTCAACCTTTCATGAAGAAATTTGTTCTTTTAATTTACTCCATATTTCAAAATAGAATGCGCTATTCTATTTTGTTTCTTCTTGGTAATTCTATCATGTGTTGTTTGGCATACAATAGGTTTTGAGGTATTGGGGGACACCAAATAAACATTCATAATTTAAGATTTTAATTATATCATAGCAATTATAAATGAAAAGTTTACCTCAGCTCAAGTAAGCAAATTTTATTTAAGTGATAAATTTTTACTATTTCACTTATTTATAATATTTATTGATGAGTTATAAGTGAGTCTGAAAATGTTTTTTTTTTTTTTTTTTTTTTTTTGAGGAACATGTCGTGCAACACTTGTGTATATAATTTTTTTATTTTGTTTCTTAAGCTAGAGCAACGATAGAGATGTTGCGTTGGTGGCGATGTA
This sequence comes from Acorus gramineus, assembly GCA_030737835.1. Classification (NCBI taxonomy): domain Eukaryota; kingdom Viridiplantae; phylum Streptophyta; class Magnoliopsida; order Acorales; family Acoraceae; genus Acorus; species Acorus gramineus. The sequence goes on along the minus strand of CM060847.1, from coordinate 17,170,937 downwards.
TAAGAGTTGAGGTGGTGAATCTCCAAACATATATATAAACTCTTCGGGTTCATGTATATTGTATCTTGTATGTCTAACCACCACTGCTACACAATGTGTGAAGATGCTTAGATTCTGTACAGTAGATCAATCAACCTCCCATAGCAAATAAGTCATTTTAATTATATCGTTAACTGGCCCTGATATTTATTTTTCCACCATAGAAGTTTCATATGGGAAGAAGAAATACAAAGTTCACTGCAATAGGTTAGAATTCAATTACGAATAGATCCATAATGGTTAGTCAATCGTCAGAGCATCTCATGTTTCTCTGTTGCATAATGTTTTTCTTCAAAAAAAATTTCTCCGTCACATAAATTGATTTCAGTTCAGACTAAACACAAAATTTGTTAATTTTAGTTTAATGCTAAAACAAAAAAGTTCATTTCTATGTCACATTATTTAGTTTGATTTATGAGTTGTTCAATTTGATTCATATGATTATTCATGGGGTATTCAATTCTATTTTTGTGAAAAAAATTTAAAAAAAAATACCTCACAGGACTAACAATTGAGGTGTCCACTAGTGGTTCAACTTTGATCATTTAAATTGAATCCGAACCGATCCAAATTGAATTTTTTTGGGTTTCGGGTTTGGATTGAAAAATTACTTTGATTTGAATTTGGTTTTACTTAAAAAAAAAAAAAAACTAACTGAATTAACCAAATTAAACCAAATTAAATTTAAACACATGATTATTCATAACAATATTCATTGAAATCATACTTTTTATATTAAAATTGTGGAGCCTCTGGTATGGATCCAAGTACAAACATAAAAGCAAACAAAAAGACTTGTATAGGTTATTCCGAAGTGTGCAAGACTTGCATTTAAAGAAAAAAGAAAAAGGTGAAGTCTACCATATAAATAAAATTGGGTTTCCACCATTGAATGTGTTGGGTGAGACTTGGCGGGCCTATGGAAAAACTACAGCACGATCACAACACAAATTGCACAGGACAGAGAATCCGGACCCCCCCTAATATATATCATTTTAGTTTTTTTTTTTTTTTTGCACTGGCATAAAAAATTACTCAAATCAAACAACCATTCTCGTGTCGGACCATCCATCACAATTAATGAATGATTTGTTGGAAATTTAGCCTCTTGAATGCACTTGTTTTGTGAGAATATCATGACTCTTGAATGCACTTGTTTTGTGAGAATATCATGACTATCTCACTTGTCATGAACTCTTCATGTAGAATTGTAGATGAACTTTTCTTTTAAGTGGTTTCATGTTTTGCATTGTAAAAAAAAAAAAATTTGAGATATTGGTGGACACCAAATTCTTAATTTTATTATAATATATTTAATTAATGCACAACTTTAATGGACACCAAACACTCTTGTTAACTATCTATTTTATCACCTAAGACAAGTTTGCGAGCAGTAGTGGTTGCAGCGGGCTTTGAATGGAGATCGTGTTCTATGTGCTGAAACATAAGTGATCAAGGTAGGTATGGAAATGACGATTAAATAAGGCTATGGGAATCAATGTATATGTTCTGATTCTCAATACATCTCCTCTATATTATCATCTTATGAAATTGTTGCAGAGACAGAGTTTTGGGCCAATTCACCTTCATCAATATCAGCCATTCAAAATTTAGCAAATAATAGTATCACTGATAAATTTTACAAGATTTCTAGAGAAATTGTTAGGCTACCATATGTTCTGGTCAGATTTGTTTGATGTAATATGAATTCTTGTCATACTCTTTTTTTGGAGGATCTAATGATGTGTAGGTTATTACAATCACAGGGACCTACTCTTCAGGCTTGTTATCAAAGCATAGCTGTTTTAGATGTGATATATGATGATACTGGTGTATGTAATCTCCTTTTCGATGATATAATATAAGTCTCAAATTAGGCCTTTCACCCTAAAAAAACAAAAAAAAAGGTTTACGAGCACTAATTTTAGAGTTAAATTATATTAATGTCTTATCACATATAATGATACCAAAAATAAAATACTGATGGAGGATCGACTAATAAATCTATAGCTGATTATGTTGCTAATCTGATTCAACCAACGTAGTAGGAAATCAAAATAAATAGATAGATAAGTTTTTAGTTTCACATTAACATTAATTTCATTAAAATATTTAAAATTTATGATAAATGAGTTGAGTTGATGCATTAGTTTTTGAAAACTGAATACCAAGGAAGAACTGTATACAAATGATGTATACAAATGACGAAAGTTTTTGAATTTTGGTGTACATGTAAATTTTTAAAATTTTTATATTACGTGAGGAATGATAAGAATTTGGACTATTACTAAACAATAATATTTTTTAGACTCAATTTCTTAGGCTGCATTATAGGCCCTATGAAGTAGCATATGGGTAATACTTATATTACTCTTATTCCCTTTTTTAGGCTACTACTCTCATAATCGAGAAGTTAGTAAAAATAACTATAATTGCACATTTTAGAAACCATGTGAGTGGGTCATTAATGACTTTTTTTTTTCATTCCTATAATCGAACTCTAATCTTCCATAATCAATGGATTTTTTATAACCAATTATTTGAAAAACACTTAGTAGCAAATCAAAAATTGTTATTCATCCACAGCAATCGATCATTTTTTTAATATTATTCTTATTTTTAAGAACACATAGCAGCATATTGGAAATTTCATTTGGAGGGGATTTTTTCAACCACTGATTTTATTGAAATATTTTCAAAAGTCAGTTACATTTCAAATATTATGAACCTTTTATGAATTACATTTTGAAAGTCTGTTACTTTTTTAAAGTGTAATTAATATTTATATGCATTATATAGCAAAATTCAGTTACATTCTCAAAAATGTAATTGAATGTTTAGTACATTATAATATGAAAGTAAGTTATATTTTAAAAATATAACTTATTTTTTAATCTGGTCATATTAAATCTACGAGTACTCTAATTCCATATTGCCATTTCTATTTCACTTAGGGCTCGTTTGGTTCGTGTCTTTTTTTGGGTGGAATTACTTTATCATGAATTATTTTACCAGGAACCATTATTCATTTAGATTGTTTGGTTCACTAATGGATTTCTCTAATGAATCAATTTTCAGTGTTTGGTTCACACATGGAAAATGATAAGGAATTTTTTGTGTTGATAAATAAATTCAGTTACATTCAAAATGTATCTAATCTTTATGGCCTAGTTTGATATTGGGATAAGGGATTGGGATAAGGAAATAATTGGGTTAAATCACATGTTATCCCATATGGCATAAGAAAAAAAGAAATAAAGCATGGGCAATTGTCCGTATTTTGAGAGAAAAAGTACGGATATTTTGTTCTAAGTAAAAGATGGAATACAATTTATCCCCATTTTTTTTTTCATGAACTAAATGTGAATCCAACTCCAGTTCATAATTGACGCTTCCGCTGCCGTACGTGTTTTTACTGCCATTCCCATCATGATCCCTCAACTCTTTTATACCTTAAATCATATTAGTGGAGACTAATTAAGTGAGATATTCATTTTTTACTGCCTATTCCCATCAGGATCCCTCAACTCTAGTACTGTATTGTATACATGGGATACATGAGAAAATATAGGCCAAATTTGGTTCATGTTATTGTAATGCATGAATTCTTATAATTTTAACAGTATTTACTTTATCAAGAATGAAGAATTTGGTTCGCGTTTGATACCGAACCGCCTCCAACCATACATTGCTCAAAACATATTAGGATTATTATCAAACACATTATTATCATTATAAGTCTGATACTAAGTTTAAATTGGTTTATGTTAATTTAAAGTTTTTGAGAAAATCTACAGTAAAATCAAGTTGCATTATTAAGATGTTTGCATGGCTTGCCGAAGCAACCAAACTCTCATCTACCAAAAAAAATTGGAATCATGAGCTCTTCAGTTTCAAGAGTCATCCAGTGAATAATTAAAATGTTAAGTACAGTTATCTCCCAGCCTCAATTCCATAATGTATTCCACATCAAACGATGTATATATTTTTACAAAAAATAAAATATATACTTTAATAAATTACATAGACTCATTTATAAAAAATTATGAAAAAAAATTCTAACAAAATATATAAAACTAAATCGGAGCTAAAAAAAAGACTGTATAACAACACTTTATTATGTTATCAACTCTTATAAATCAAAATATTCACACGTTAAAATGAATTTTTCACACTTTATAATTCTTTATCTATATAATTTATTCATCTTTTATCTACAATTTATTCATGATTAATCAAATAACAAAAAATTTATTATTACATTTTTCAAAACAGAATAACTAAAAACACAATTAAATCAAAAAAAAAATTAGAATAGTTATCTATTATGGGATAATTTATGTCATTACCCAAACGTAGACTAAAAGTATATAGCCATTCTTACATGTCATTACCCAACACGTAGACTAAAAGTATATAGCCATTCTTATAAATAGTTGGGGCCCACATATCAAATAATTTTTTCAATTTTTATAAATTCTTTATTCACCTTTCATCTACAATTCATTTATCATCAATCAAACAACAAAAATTTTATTATTACGTCTTTTAACGAGAATAATTAAAAATAAAATCAAACATAAAATTATTTATTTATTATTTATACTAGAATATACATATCTTAAAATAGCTTATATTGCTTCCCAAACGAGCTAGGGCTTAAGAGTCTAACTAGGGATGCTTGCATGTATTGGGTGAGAGCTCTCATGCAATTAATACGACACTCATCATGGAATATGTGTGATAGAAGATGGTATTTAAGTGCTTCCGTCCTCACTTGATACATTTACATATTGGATATCCCTTCTAGAATTGTATTATTTGCTAGACATCTGAGACATTGGAGAACACCAAATACTAGTTTATATATTTAGTCTTTCAATCTCATCGTCAGAGGTATTGACTATTCATTTAGATATTATTGGGGAGTTATTGATCAAGATGAGATAATACGACTTTTTTTTTGGGTGATGATCAAGGTTCACCGACACCTTGTGCGGCCAATGCAAATACATTGGCCAGAAAATTTGTAAGGTCACGCCATTCGCCATTGACAGATAGATGGTCGTCAAGGATTGTGAGTGAACAGTTAGATCTCATTAGAAACATCACAGCGTGTATGTAATTACATGTTAATAGTTGAAGGGATCCACAAAAAAAGTTACTAATTTTTATGTCATATTCGTTTGTTTATGTGCAATATATTTGATGATTCAAATTATGGACATGCAAGTCAATTTTGTACTTGTGCAATTTTGGATATGAACAAATATAACACAAGTAACTAGTATCTAATATATAATTTTCTTAGTAACATACCCTGCAAATGATGTGGACACAAGTTATAAGAAAAATAAGAACAGGAAGGCCAAAGATTAAGATAACAAAATCCATTTATGGTATATGAAATACTAAAGTAAAACCTGAATATGATGAGTCTCTTTACTTTAATTAACCCACATGTTTAATTCAAGGTGCATATCATGCCTCTTGAAGAGGAATGTTTTTTTTTTATACTTGTGACAGAAGATGGGATGGGGTAAAATTAGAGAATTTGATAATTAAATTTTTTTGGGGAGTTAATCGGAATATTTGTTATTTTTAAGTACCTTTGATTTGAATCATTCATTTGATTTGTTTCTATTTAATGAAATAATATTAAGTGAAGCCGCGCCCCCCCCCCCCCCCCCCCTCCCCCCCCGAAAGCAGCCATGATATATATAATATATGCTCATGCACCATAATGGCATGATAATTTTACAAAGTTTTTCATATGAACATCCTTTGTGTTTATAATGACAACAGTAAGAGGCTTAGACAGGTTCATACAAGACATTTTATGCATGAAAAATGATAGGTCTAGCTCGGTTGTAGCCCATTCGCAGTCCACATTATTTTTGTTTAAATCATATATTTTCATATTAAAGTACACATAGTTAATGAAACGAAGTATATATTGAGATACAAAAAAATTATTTTTCATTTTAAAAAATAAATTTTTTGTATCATACACTATGATAGAATCTCATACACTATGATAATGCAATATATATTGTATTACCATAGTATATAGGGTTACAAGCAGACTGTAAAATGGACAGTGTATCAACGTTTCATCGTCAATTACTATAGTCATGTCCCTGAGATAATAGTCATTCTTACAAAAATAAATGTCATACAAACGATTAAATTAATCCAAAAAAAAAATTAATAGATGATAAGAAATTAATTCGAAGTATTTTTCAGTTCTAAAACTTGTGTAGCATATGAAAATACTTAACATTTTTTAAGTACTTCCATGTCTTTTTATTTATTTAATCCATTTGATTTCCGTTTGTATTTACTATTCATTATATATACACTGCTATTAATCCATTATACTGTTATTATTCCATGTCATGCAGTTTATTATGTATTTATATATCTTATTAAATTTCATACACACCGTTGCACAAATGGACATTGGACAATTAAATATTTTTCTCTTTATTTTGAAATCCTTGTTTAACCGTCAGGCCCCCATGTTTTAATTCCTGGGTCCGCCCCTGCATCTAGGTCTAGTTCCCTACATCTTGATGTAAGTTCGTTGAGCGCAGAAGTCACACAAGAAGCTTTCCATTTGTTTGCCTCTTTTTTTTTTTTTTTCAGCCCTCTTATGTGCTAAAATTGAGCATGTATGTTTAATCTTGTGAATTTGCTGAAGTCTTTCATTCGCTTATTTTTTTCACTCTTCTTATGTGCTACAATTTAAGCACGTCTATTCATATAGTTGTAAAATTGTTGAACCCTTCCATTAACTTTTTTTTAGTAATAAGTTGGGCTCGTCTAAGCCCACCAAACAATTTTCTTATCCCACCACCGACCAAAACGAAAAGCCCAAAACATGACATTTAGTTTTTTAGTGGCTAACCCCACCAAGGGCATCTCTTCCCACCAACAAGAACTATATAGTATTGCTGTTCCCACCTCCCCCAGTGAGATTAAAACAGTCCAACATGTATTGTTCTCTCTCCAGCCCATTTCTTTCACTGTCGACCGTGACGTTCGCCCTCGACTTGCCGGCCAGAAACACAAACACTCTCTGGTGACCACCACGGCGACGTCACTGACCGTCCCTGACGATTCTCCACCGACTGATCGTGCCCTTTCTGACTCCTGCCCATTTTCTCCACGATCAACAGCGACGTTCACCCTCGACCTGCCAGTTGGAACCAAGAACACCCTCCAGTGACCAACACGGTGTTGCAAACCCTCTCCGACGACATTGCACCATTTCAAATTGATGCCCTAGTTCAGAACACTTCATTTATGTGAGTATCTATTCATTTTTTTTTTGTTAAATTTTTTGTCATTTCCAGTCCTGGTAGATGTTATGTTAAAATGAATGGTGATCATGGTGTTGTAGGTTTTGGTTGTTGGCTTGATGATAAGTGTAGTCGTTAGGGCCATCTCCAGTCCTTACTCAAATCTATACCCAAATTATACTTAAAATTTGAGTAAAAGCTTGAATTGATATGATATGTCTCCAACAATCACTTTATGTTTTACTCAAATCTTTTAAAAATTTCATATCTTCTTCTAATTATTCCCTATAAACATTTTCAAAGTCTTTTCCTTAAACATTTTTACTACTCAATTTTTCTTTGCTTCAAAATATTTAAATTTAAAAATTATTATCATCAATTTTTTTAAAAAAAAGGTAAAAGTAATATTTATTTTTATTGGAGTAAAAACAAGAAGTTAAAAAACAAATATGAAAACTTAAGAAAGAAGACTTTTTTTTTATTTATTTCAAGAGATGGTGAAAATTTTGGGGGGTGGGAAAAAATCTAATATAATTAAACTAAAGGTGGAGTTGAAGGGAAAAAAATGTTACATTGGAAGAAAATGTGGAGATAAGGGAAAAAAAAAAGATGTTAAAATTTGGGTAAAAATTTGAGTCTCCCTTGATTTGAGTAAAAATTTGAGTAAAAGCTTGATTTGGTATAGGTATGCGTAAATGATTGGAGAGGGTTTTGGGTGATTTTTACTCAAATTTAAGTTTGAGTAAATGTTTGAGTATAGGATTGGAGATGCTCTAAACATGTTATTGTGCATTTTTTTAGCAACCATGTGATTTTGTTTATCACCATTGTTCTTACAGGCATGGTCGGACACGGATATGATCAACCTTGAATTATAGAACCACCACAAGTGTTTGAAGCATGAGTAGTGAGGTTAGCATTTAGAATTCGTAATCTTACTTTATTTAGACCCAATGATGTATATGTAGTCATGACATATGTTAAATGTATATGCAGAGATTGATAATACCTTTCGTTCAAGATGTTGAGGAGCCTTTCCCTGAGGTGAGGGAGGCCATTTCCAATGACCCTGTCACGAACATTGACACCACCGAGCATTTCTCTACATCCTTGGTAATATGAAGCCCTCAAACATTAATTTCATTTGTTGGTATATATGAGATGTCCAATGTATATATTTGATATTCTCATTGTTTCAGGGTTTCGACAATCGAACGGAACTACTTGACTGGGTCAAAAGAGTTGGTAGAAATATCGGAGTCATCGTTGTCATTGGGCGGTCAGAACATTCAAGGCCGAATAAATCAGCCCGAGTGGATCTAATATGTGAGAGGGGGGGTAAATATGATAGTCGACCAAGAAAGAAAGACATTGACAAGAAGGATAGAAAGAAGCGTCAGTCGGGTACGAAGAAGTGTGGTTGTCTCTTCAAGTTGCGCGCCATAGAGCATTCAGGGAGATGGACATTGAGAGTGTTATGTGGTTCACATAATCATCCCCTTATCATCAGCTTCGAGGGTCACTCTTTTGCTGGGAAGTTGCTGGAGGATGAATACACAGTGGTAGAAGGAATGTCAGTGAGTGGTATGCGGCCACGCGACATCCTAATGCACTTGAAGTGTAGAGATCCAACCAATGTCAGCTCAATGAAGACCATATACAATGCTCGGTTGAAAATGCGGGTCCTACAGACGTGTGGTCGCACACATATGCAACAATTGATGAAGTTAATCTATGATCACGGGTATATTGAGCGGCATCGAGTGCAAGAGAACGCTGAGGTTGTGTCAGAAATCTTTTTTGCGCATCCTAAGTCTATTCAGCTAGTCCACGCGTTTCCTTTGGTCTTCATGATGGACTGCACTTACAAGACCAACCAATATAGAATGCCATTACTGGAGATAGTGGGGGTGACTTCCACAGGCAAGACATTTGTTGCAGCCTTAGTTTATCTACGGGCAGAAAAGGAAGATAACTATGCTTGGGCAATGGAATGTTTTAAGTCGCTCTTTGACGGTATCCCATTCCCGAAGGTAATCATAACCGACCATGAGCTCGGTTTGATGAAGGCTGTATCTATGGTGTTTCCTTCTACTGTCTGCCTACTTTGTCGTGTTCACATTGCAAAGAATGTCTTGAAAAACTGTAGAAAAGCATTCTCCGATCTAGAGACATGGGACAAGTTCAATGGAGCATGGTTTGGAGTGATGAGAGCATTAACGGAGGAAGAATTTTGTAGAAAATTGCAACTTCTGGAAGATGAGTTTCGTGCATTTCCAAATGAGCTTTCATACCTTCACAAGACTTGGGTGGTCAAGCATCGAGAAAGGTTCGTCTCTGCATGGATTGATAAACATCTACACCTTGGTAACACATCCACAAATCGAGTCGAAGGCCACCATGCAAAGCTGAAGCGACAATTGCAAACATCCATTGGCAACTTTGTGAGTTCCTGGCAAACGATCCACAATCTGTTGGAGTTGCAGATATCAGATATAAGGGCTTCCTTTGAGGAGAGCCTTACAAGGATCCCCCATCGGTACAGAGGGTTTCTTTACCGGGAGCTCGTGGGTGTGGTCTCCATATATGCGTTGCAGAAGATACAGACAGAGTCATATGTAGCAGATGGGATTGGTCCAGATAGCAGCCTTTGTAATCATGTTTTGTATACCACTTGCGGATTACCATGTGCCCATATGATTGGGAAATACAAGCAAGAAGCTTGGGATGACTTCTTTCATCGAGGATTTCACCGACGAGGTGGACATAGGCCCGGAGATTGAGATGCTTCTCGAACGCTTCAATCATGGGAGTATTGCCCAACAAAAAGAGATGAAAATTTGTTTAAAAAAGTTGAGTGATCCAACTTCCACCATTCTTCTAGAGCCCACCGTTAAGGTAAACACCAAGGGTCGTAAGAAAAGTGGACGGAAAAGAGCAATAGCCCTTGCAGAGGAATCAACCAAAAGATGTCCAAGTGGTTTTGAATATGTACTTCAATCAGTGGAGGAATCAGTTGAAGTGGGGTCTGCTATTCCACCACAAGCCTCACATTCCCAGGGAGCCAAGCGTTCAAAACAATCGAAGATGAGCGTACAAAGAGGAAGAGTTAGTCGGAGTCGATCTGTCAGTGTTGAAAAATACATTGCTGAATTCCCCCCCTTCCTAACTCCATTCATAAGTAACATATATGATGTTCCAGGGGACGGTCATTGTGGATTTCGGGTGGTTGCATCCTTTTTGGGTATGTCAGACAATGGATGGAGAGATGTTAGGACCGATCTACTCGCCGAGATCGAGCAACATCCGGACGAGTATAACCTTGTGTTCTATGGGTTGGCTCATGTGCAAGAGGTGAAAAGAATTCTGAATTGTCAATCTTCCACCGTCGGCAAGGAGCATTGGATGTCAATGCCAGATATGGGATTTGTGATTGCTTCTTGTTACAAGATCATGGTGATACATATATCAAAACACCAATGTCTAACATTCTTCCCACTGAGGGATCCTCCACCGCCAGTCAGTGCCCACCGGATCCTATCGATTGGTTACGTTAATGGGTGTCATTTTGTCGGTTTGGAGTTCACCACGGACTCGCCGTTACCTCCTGCAGCAAGAACATGGGATCGATTCCGACTTGATATGGCTAGCTCATGGGTGACGCCCTACATTGAAAGGATTGATCGGTTCAGAGCCCTAGCAGGGACTGATGTTGCAGTGGCTGATGTGATCGATCTGGAGTAGTCGAGGTATAAAGGTCGCAATGTTTTTATGTATAGGTGGTGTAGGTAGTCAAAGCGATGGTGTGAAAGTCAGAAAGTGATTCATTTTGTCTATGTACTGTAAGTCAAAATCCGTTGGTGGTGTAAAGGTCACACAGTGATTTATTTTGTATATGTAGTATAGTTAGTCAAAATAGTCAAGGTATAAAGGGCATGATATGATTCATTTTGTATTTAGTCAAAGATCAGTAGTACTCTTGTAAATTTCACGAGTTTATTTTGTTCAATCTAGATGATGTTATTGTATAATTATTTTTCATGCTGCTCTCATTTGTTTATATATGACTCATATTAATCATTGATGAGTGAGAATGAATGATCGAGTCATTTGTTATTGTGAGAATGCTTTAGTGATTCATTTGTTTTGTAGCCCCTAGACACCGTTCCACAAAAGCAAAGATATGTCCAGAAAGGTGCAGACCCCATTCGACTCAACAAATGAAATTCACAACTCCCAAATCGACTAGACGTAGGCGTCTCTGTAAGTTATGGGCGATCTATTTCAATCAAACCCAAAAAATAAAAAATCATACAAAGATTTAGTATAAACATACTCAATCCATTTAGTATATTAAAAAAAAAACCTATTCGACCTGAAGCAGTCGTACCTTTTGTCTACAGGCGACTGAAACCGGTCGAACACATTCAAAACACAGGCATGTGAAATTCAGACCGTTCGACCCGAATCAGTCATATATTTATGATACGGGCGACTGAAACCGGTCGAACACTTTCGAAACACGGGCATGTAAAATGCAGATCGTTCGACCTGAATGAGTCGTACTGTTATGGTATGGGCGACTGAAACCCGTCGAACACCTTCAAAACACAGGCATGTGAAACTCAGACCGTTCGACCCGTGTCAGTCGTATGTTTATGATATGGGCGACTAAAACGGGTCGAACACTTTCAAAACACCGGCTTGTGAAATTCTGACCGTTCGACCAGAATGAGTCGTCGGCTTATGGTATAGGCGACTGAAACAAGTCGAACACTTTGAAAACACAGGCTTGTGAAATTCTGACCGTTCGACCAGAATGAGTCGTAGGATTATGGTATCGGCGACTGAAACCTGTCGAACACCTTCAAAACACAGGCTTCTGAAATTCTGACCGTTCGACCCGAATAAGTCGTATCTTTATGATATGGGCGATTGAAACTGGTCGAACACTTTCAAAACACCGGCATGTAAAATTCTGACCGTTCGACCAGAATGAGTCGTAGGGTTATGCTATGGGCGACTGAAACAAGTCGAACACTTTTAAAACACAGGCTTGTGAAATTCTGACCGTTCGACCAAAATGAGTCGTAGGATTATTGTATGGACGACTGAAAGGAGTCGAACACTTATAAAACACAGGCTTGTGAAATTCTGACCGTTCGACCAGAATGAGTCGTAGGGTTTTGGTATGGGCGACTGAAACCTGTCGAACACCTTCAAAACACAGGCTTCTGAAATTCTGACCGTTCGACCCGAATAAGTCGTATCTTTATGATATGGGGGACTGAAACCGGTCGAACACTTTCAAAACACCGGCATGTAAAATTATGTCCGTTCGACCAAAATGAGTCGTAGGGTTATGCTATGGGCGACTAAAACTGGTCGAACACCTTGAAAACACAGGCTTCTGAAATTCTGACCGTTCGACCTGAATCAGTCGTAGGATTATGGTATGGGCGACTGAAACTGGTCGAACACTTTCAAAACACAGGCATGTGAAATTCTGACCGTTCGACCAGATTGAGTCGTATGGTTATGGTATGGGCGACTGAAACCGGTCGAACACATTCAAAACACAAGCATGTGAAATTCATACTGATCGACCCGATTCAGTCGTATCTTTATGATTACGGCGACGGAAACCGGTCGAACACTTTCAAAACCGGTCGAATTGAGGTATACTGTATACATTACATGCTGTCATTGATCTCTTTGTGTCATTTTATTTTCAACTTCTAACTTTATCTTGTTTTGCATATTGGTGAGATTTCAATTTCATTTGGAGTCTCATGGTAATTGCGCTCTTGAACTTCTCATGTTTAAGTAGCATCCTTGATTGATGCGTTTTGTGGGTTTTAATCAAATTGTGTAGGTATCTTAAATGGTATTGTGTGTTTTGGTGTCAGTGGCATGCAATCAAGTGCTTCCTTATGTTCACGATTGCAAATATAAGTACTCATGTTGTTGAAATGATGACTGGTTCAGATCATTCACTAATGTGCTTTATGTTTTTCATTGATAATGGTTATTTGGTTTAACATGGATGGTTGGGGAAATTGTACCCCATATGTTCAATAAGATTTGGCAGTAGAATGCCTACCAGTTTCTCAAAAAAAAAAAGAAAAAGGGAGGGAGATGGCTGAGCTTTGATAATTTGAAAACATGTATCACCCATTCATACTACCTTGTGGCAGGTTGTCCTTGGGCAACCCCTAGCCACTTTTTAAATTATCAAATACATTGTTTTGCTCGTTGTTATTTTAATTAATTCATTTGATGTCAAATGAATATTATCTTCAAATGCTTGTTAATATATTCTCGGTTTCCCGCATTCTTGTAAATATGTCAGTTACACTTCAGAAATAAGGCATTTTTCTATTTTTTGTGGTTGTGGGTGTAGTTGGGCTATCCTTTCATGGATTTTGATAAGTCTGTGCAATGCTTGGCAGATGTGCTTTTCTCATTTCATTTAATCAAATATTTTTCTTCCTTTACTGTTTTTGTAGAAGTCGTTATAGATCATCTACTCCTGGACCACAATAAATTTATTTCCACTGTGTGGTGTTTTTAAAGGAAAAGCAAACATCTCCATGCTTTCAAGATATTTCTATAATGCAATTTTGTCTACCAAAGGAGCCTAGCATCCTTTCCTTAGTTTTCTTATTGATGCATAGGTCAAAGAAGCAGGAATTGGCATCACTTCTCCAGTCAGCTGAGGATGTCATCCGAGCAGCGGAGGAGGCTGCCAAAAAAGAACTTAATAGTTCAAAAGATGATGTTCTAGAATCTGAAGCAGACAAAGCAGCCAAGCCACGAGTTGAAAGGAAGAAAGTGGTCATTTCCATTCAAGACCAGAATGAGTCGTAATCATTGGTTATGGGTGACTATTAGTGGTTGAACAAAGTCGAGGACCCACTAAACATTCGTGATAGTGATGTATGCAGAAGTAACATATTAAACCTAAAAAATATTGTGGCTTAAGAGAGGCTAAAACCATCAATGAAGAAATAATGTGAACCCTGAAAGCAAAGTCAAAGAAGCAAATTCATATCATATTTAACTAGATGGACATCCAAAAAACACCCACTTTTGTCTACACAAAATAACATGTTACATATTAGCTTTCGCTACAACATTTGACCATTGATAAAAATACTTAAACCTGTCAAACTATCCAAAAAAAGTACATAAACAACCAAAACATGACACTGTTTTTTTTTTACATTAACAAGCAATGTCAAATCCTGCGATCATGCTTCCTATGTTTGGACCTTCGCTCCAATACAGGTGAGTGAGGGAGGGGTGTCCCGTGTTGGAGGAAATTCATCATGCCTTCAAGAATAGGCCTTTGGACCGATGTGAATGTGCTTCCCCTATCAAGTAAATCTTCAAGAAATTGACATGCAGTTGTGACACGCTGTATGAATGAAATATAGGGTCAATTCTAAACATAGCATTTCCAGGTTATGAGAAACCATCAATAAAATAAGTCAGAATTTATTACCGAGAGTAGGTCAAAAGAGGTACTGCCCCTGTTAAACAGTCTCTTGTTCTGGGGGTTTTGTAAGATTATATGACTGATCTTTGGAAACCACCCCAAGTAATCTGGGACTGCATCCCATGGCATTTTGGCACGGTCTCCCCTGGTGGCTGCACCTAGTAGGTTATCCTCCCATTGCTCAAGTACTTCCACGCTACCAGGATAATCAGCTCTGTAACTGGTAGCGCTACGATGCCTTCTCACATTTGAACGGGGTCGAATTGGTGCTCTGGGGATGCACTGAACATGGCTAAGCTGTCGAAGTACCCTGTCTGGCAGATAGGGTTCAAATATCACATTGACACAAAGACACCCCTTGAAGAAGGCGTAGTCCGGGAGCGGTCTACGTTCCCGGACTGATCGATATGGATCAAACTCTACCTGAATGAAATAAAAAAATGTGACTGCATTTTACAATTTAAGTATATAACAAATAGAAAAGAAGTAAAATATTACTTGCTCAGCCGTGGTCATATCTAGAATCTCCCGAATGATATCAACTGAATTATTCGGCAACCCGGTGCATTACGACAGTTGGTCCATCGATTAGAACGAGGGGCATCTTCCGTATACTCTGGATTCGGTGCTGGACTGAGAAAGGCAAAGTGCTCGTACACCCATACCTACAAACCAGTCGTGAGAGTATAGTTTAGATATTTAAGCGAAAGGATCAACTAAACATGGAGGAGTAAATGAACTTACTTCCAAAAGTGTAAGAAATCCAGAAATCTGCCTGCACTTTGCACGGGATGCAATCCCTAATTGTCGATATAGATGAGCGAGTGTAGCAGCCCCCCAACCAACTGATGCAATGTCCTCCATATCGCCCAAATATTTCAAATATGATACTGAAACGCTACTGCCGGTCTTATCACAGAATAGAGTACACCCTAGCACAAACAATAAGAAACCCCTAACCACGAAGTGAATGCATTCCTCCGGCAAACTAGTGGACTTTAAGACCAACTTATCCCTCAACCAATTCAATCTCAAAGCACTGCCGTTATGCAGACGCAACTCCTCATGAATCTCATTCATCGGTAGATTCAGGCTTTTAAAAACTAATTTTGCGGCGTCCTCAATGTCCATGGATGTTGACCCGTACACTGCTCTGCCCATCACTGGGATTCCAATTATTTGTGTCACGTCATCGAGGGTGATGGTCATCTCTCCGAATGGTAGGTGAAAGGTGTTCGTCTCTGGATGCCACCTTTCCACCATTGAACTAATTAAATGTCTGTTTGGTGCGTGGAAGCTATATTCAACCAACGGCCACAGGCCACTTTGCTTCACCATGTTCTTAAAGGTGGTTGATTCATCATGGACATTCCATCCCTCCATGGTTTTGGTAGGTTGACGACATCGTAATGTTCGATCGCCCTACACACAATCGAATAGTCGTACCTTTTAAATGATATCATACACAAAACACATTAACATAAACAAAATAATGATATGAATTCAGATGTACCTTTCCGTTCCAAACACGATACGCGATATGATGCCTGTAATCAACAAGAATTGCACCTGTTTCAGGTCCACCCGGGAAAGGACCATTTAGACTGTTTGGGTCTATGTCTGAATCTACAATTTTGAGTGTCGATTCGTCTTCTTCCACCTCCTCTCCCTCTACCTCAGGATCATCTACATCTGGTTGTTCCACATGTGGAACTACTGAACCAGACGATGCATGTTTGGCAATTCTTTCTGATTGACGTCTTCGAAGCGAGGCTGTCGGTGGAATGCGAGGCTTTCGGGCCATACTGAAATGAATGTAGAATCATTATAATTTAGTAAACTTACAAACTGAAGCTACAATTTATTCAGCCCAATTCAGCGAAGGATTCAATTCATTCTCAATTTTAAAATATCACAAAATCAACCAAATAGAATTGACCATATCTGGTCATTAGCTACGTTTTATTCATTAATTGTTTTCACTCATTCTTTTCTTTCATATCATTGAATCAACCAAGGACCTAAGCCATATAGATGGAAGGGAATTCAACAATTGAAGTAAAGCATCCACAATTTGCATTGACATGAGAGATGTCATTTTTAGTCTATCTGTTTCTATATATGTATAAAAAGTTAAGAAATAATCATATATATGTATAGAAAGTCAAGAAATAGCACCATTATCACCCTTTGTGGAGCATTGATAGGATGATATTTTTTAATGAAAAAAACAAAACAACGGGGTTGCAAGAAAGGTTTTGAGAAAATTCACAGGAGAAAATATTGATTGGGATTGTCTTGCACTCTATTGGGAAAATCATTTCTTAGGAGGACAGGGCAATTTCTGATTCAAAAATCATGACCCTTCAAGGAACATCTATGAGTGAAAATCAAATCCATGAAATATATATTGAATTTTTTTTTCTTTCCAACCATATGCCTACATAACAAGAAGTTCATTTCAGAATGAACATAAACATAGTCAATGCAAAACTGAATCTATACTACTGTCCATTGAAAGCGGGTCAGTACAAAGATTTATTTAAGGTTTTACAGTTCAGGTGCAGAAGGGATAGATGATGGACATAAGATAGTCTGCTTTTATTAATATTTGTTCCTCTATTGAGAAACTTAGAAACAATCATCATTTTACTGCTCTAGTATGCACTTGTTTAAGTTAAGCATAAAATCTTCCTTCAAAGACTTGTTCTCATAAAAAGGAACCACAATCTGATGCATAATGGCATTTTCTTCATTTAAGAGCTTCACATTATAAATTTAGATATGGAACTTAAAAAATGTTATACATTTTCCTAACACCAAATAATATCGAAACAAAAGTTCTTAAATTAAAAAACTAGCTTACAGCGACGCAGATATTGGTGTGGTAATTCTTTCTATTGCTTTCAAGCCCTCTTTTGAAAGGCTAAGTTTTGTATGACCAGGATCAGGCCCCAGGATAGCCCAGGATAGGAAATCTGAAAGTGCAATGAGCATGATCAATTTGAAGGCTACAAAAGAAAATGACAGGCAATTCATATGATTTAGCATTTAGATGAACTAATACTAATGACCAGGTCCAAGAGCAGCATAAAATTAAATTAACATGAAATTATCGCAAATTGCAAAAAAAACAAAGCACTTCTGATGACACCTTAAATACCTTATCATAATTTTAGTTTTTAATATATCCATGCAATTCTTTGGAATATGTGATTGATTTTTTATAAAATATATACTATTTGTAAAAAATCCAAAACACATGTAGGAATTGGGGCTGTACATAGCATGGATAAACTTGAATCATGAAGAAAACATGAGGAAGGGAAAACTGTATAAGTTAAACCCTCATAAATTAGAATAAAAATTTAATAGTCATATTTGAGGGAGGCGGTTATAGTTTTTTTTTTTTTGAAAAATGAGATAGGTGGATCTGCCACTTCTTTGATTGCACAAAAGGAGTATAAGTCCAAAAATAGAGAAACCTAAGCACAAGTAAAAGAGCCTAGAAACAAGAGGAGCTAATAGAGAGGCAGTGGTTATAGTTAATTGCACTTTGCCAAACATAAAAAGTGAATAACCAAATGAAAAATCAAGCAGATGTGTGAGGCAAGTGGGAAGCAATTGAGAATTTGTCTAGACAAGTTGTATATTTGCCTAATGTGTGTATATTAACAAACTGTGTACATAGTTTGTGTGTCTCAAAAAAAGCGTATATTTATTTGTGACCAACTATTACTTTTTTAATAGCAAAATCTGGGAAAACATGGAGCTTTTATAACATTTATAAACATTTCCTCATAATTTATACACTATTTCCACTAGATTTTCCCCACACTTTCATTTGTTTCATACACCTCATCAAGTCCATGACTTGAATTACCTACCACATGTGAATATAAAAATACCTGTAAAGAATGTGTTGTGGAAAACCATTTTTTAGCCAAAACCTCAATCTTATTCAGTTTCCTCTCAAGGCATCTCGTATCTTTTGGTGACCAAAAGGAGCTGCTTTTTTTCCCATCAAGTCACACAAATTTGTTTTGTTGTGTGTCATAGGACTTCAAAAACTTTTCTTATTTTGGAACTCACACACACACAAGGAAGAGAATAAAAAACCAAAACGATAAATGTAATTTCAACAGCTCATCGGTTTTGGCTTGAACTCTACTTGAAGTGGACATTCAGAATCTCAGATTGATTGATCTACGAAGTTTAAACAGACAGTAAAGGTGGTCCCCTTTTATCCTCCCTTTTCTCTTTCCTTCACATGCATAGCATGTGTTAGGCTGACTTGTTTAATTTCAGCTGTTGTTTCTATTCTTGGAAAAAAAAATTATACCCCTTTTGAGCCTCCTTGCTGTACTTCACAATTATTATTCTATATTGAACATGGCTCTATTGTTTTTTTTCCCTATCATTCCTTAAGGAACCAGTTGCACAAAAAAGAAAAGGAAAAAAAAAACATTGTTTCACCAATGCTAGGTCCCAACATTCTGTTCATTGCAGGGTGATTGAAAGCATTGGATCTCCACATAAGGTTCTGAACTGAATGATGACCTATGATTTAAATGAACAAAAGAAGGAATCTGCAAAGGCAATGAAAGCTTTAGGGACATCCATCATACAATTTTCCAGAAATGAATAAACAAGATCAACATTGGTTTGAGAAAAAAAGAGGGTGGGGGGCCACGTTACACAGCTTTGGATTCTGGAATTCTATCATTCAAGAAACAACATTACTTATGATTTATTTTAAACAAAGAGAAATAAAAGTTGGCATGCAGAGGAAAGTAAATATGGTCAATGTGAATAAGGTGTGTTGCGGAGAAGATACCGAGAAAACTAGTCATGGGGCCAGTCTATCAATGTGCCATTCTTGCCTTCCATCTGTCTCTCTGAGGGAGTATTGCAGCCTGTCAAAGACAACTAATACTGCATTAAAATTGAAGTTGGAATATGGATGCATCATATTAATCAGAAGGGACTGCAGGGAAGTAGTTGTTGACTCACCGGTCATGCAAGAGAGATGGCTGTCCTTGCCAGAATTCAAAGAGCCGGGGCGTAAGCCTATAACCTGCCCAGTACTCTGGTTTGGGAATCACACTTCTGCACATTCACAACACAAGTGTGAGCTCAGTCTTCTATCGACATTCATTAATTAAATTCTGTCATGACTTGAGTGTTGCAGAGGATTGAAAAATTGACCATGTGGGGTTATAGACATGATCAACCCACTAGCCAATCAAGAGAATCTGGGTAGATTTGGTTTTGAAAATTTGATGATGCTGAAATTAGATAGAATGTGTAATAGTTGAGGACTTGTTTCTTATTTCCTGTTCTTGTTGCCAAAAAATTCTCCACAGTTACCAATCACAATAACAACAAAAAGCTTCACAACTCTAGTCAAGACCAAAGAATAGCCTTGTCAAATGAGAAGAATGTAGAGATTCCAATATTTTGTATATAAGTTATGAATTTTGACACTGGGTTCTCTTATATTAATAAATGTAGTAGTTGAAGGGTTCTGCTTGTCTTTGTAATTTCCTGAAAGAAAAAAAAAAATTGGAATTGAAATTGTGAAGTGGATTTTTTTTCTTGGGAATATAAAGTGGATTGTTTTGCATGTGCCAGATCAGGGGATTGGCATTTGGATTAGTTAGGTTAGATTAAAAAAAAAAAGAACAGATTCATATAAACATGATTAAAAATTATACTAACTGATATGCAGAGTGGTACTCCAACAGAATGCACAATGAGGTACACAATATACTAGGAGGCAGGAGCCGAAGAAAAGCAAATAAAATGCGTGATGATTATTAACTCTACATAAATAACATGAATCAATTCAAAAATGGTTCACCCAGGATACATCATGTTCCTTATCTGAATGCAATTCTAATACAATTCTATCTTTCAAATTGTGCATTTAGTACCTTCAAGATCCGGACATCCATCCAGCTATCCTTTTAGTTTGGGTGGTTTACCACATTTTTTATAATTTGTAAATTAATCCTAAAGTAGCCTTACCTTATTCATGGACTCCATGCCAGCATATCATATAGATTTTAGATGGTGTCAATCATACTTGAATTATTATTCATAAAAATGTAATGAAGTATATCTTACAAATCTTTGACTCTCTGTCCATGTGTCACTGCTCCCTCACTTACATTGCTAGGTTCTCAAATATTTGTATGTAGAAGTCTTTGACGTCCAGTATCAACAAAATGATCTTACCACTCTTATAAGGCAAGACAGGAATATATTCATCCACACTGTCATTGAAGTATTTCAAGCACTTGCCTTTATTCCTATTTTACACACATGCCAACAAACTATATTAAAAAAAATGAGAATGTTCTCTTGTGCTGACATTACACCAATGGAAGATAAACATTAAAGATCACACAGCAAGTTAATTTGAAGTCATTTTGTTTAATATATATGTATGCTGACTTCATACCAAATTGAATTTTCCATGTCCATTTCCACTTCTACCTAGCACATCCATTGCAAAGAAACTTGTCTCCACATGCATATAAGGAGATGAGATCCAGTGTTGGAATCCATCCGACATTATCATTTTCCAATAGAAGACTGACATGTGACATTACAACCCCCTCCCCCCGCGTGTCCGCCCATCTTTTACATTATTGCCATGCACCAAAGTGATAATTCTCAAAAACTTTCCAATTAGTCTCCTAACAAGATTCTAACAAACAAATCTTACAAAATAAGATGCTAGGAGACTTGGTTTAAATATTAACTACATATTCCCAACACACATCTCATCTACTATGCTTCAATTATTTCATCTGATTCAACATTTGAACACAGTCTAATATCCAGTAGTAAGTCTTAACTGTCAAGGCTACCTCAACATTGATCATGAAAATAATAATTGAAAAAGATTGTTATCCATGCTTATATGTTGTGTCATCAATGTATATCTATAACATAATCTAAAAATGCAACAGCCGGGGAAATTTTGTAATTTCCTATCGGTCAGACAGGTGGACTTCTTCTTGAATTCACCATGGACGTTTACAACCTTCCTCCAGATTCAATGTCACTTCACCTTTCATGGAGTCCTATCTGTTGAAGTAAACATCTCACAAAGGTCCTGCAACACAATAGTTTCTACAAGTGCTACCTGACTGTCTGGCCATCAGAACAGCAGAAACATTTTGATTCATGGACAAATCTTAGTTTTCATATTATTAATCAAATTTGTATCCTTTGTAGGATGGTGCAATTAAGTTCCGAGGAACATATGAATTTCTCTATCCGGAGGATATTGAACTATAAGTGATGTGTCCCGTATTGTGCTTGGAAAGCATAGGTATGGGACTCATTGTTTTTCTTGTTTCAATTGACCATCACAATTAATATCACTAAGAAAACTTCTTTTATTTGTGTTAATCAATTTAAAGGAACAAATATAGGACTAGCATAATGGTGGGGGGATAGTTTTAAGAGTGTAAAATATCTCATGAAGGATGAAATTTGGGTAAAAAATGAAAGTTAATTTCAATTAGTTGAAATTTACCTTTACTATAAGACCATTCTTTTGGTTGATGGAAACCATGCTTTTTGTTCCCTTTGACAAATCATCTATTTATTACAACATATTTCTTCTTCTTCATAGCTGCATCTGTCACCTCACCATTAATATCTAACAAAGTTTTTTTTCATTATATTAAATTCATCTGTGTGATTTAAAACTAATTTATGGAACTTTCTACAAGCTTCTTGAGTGTTGTTGTGCTATTATATATCCTACAAGATGCCCAATTACATTATCATGAATTGCTTTCTTGCAAATTCAGCTTCGATCTTACAAATTCAGCTTCTTGAGTGTTGTTGGCTAGCACCTTACAAATTACAAATTATGGATCGATCTTATCATTTGATTATCATAATATTGTTTGGGTTATGAATTTATTTTTGGAGTACATAGAAAAAATGAATACTTACGAATGTACTATTTTGATACATAGAAAAATATGTAATCTTATTTTTCTACCTTAATGTGTTTTGCAGTAGGCGACATGCTTTAAAAATCATGGCTTAGAGAGGTGCATTCTCTTTCATTATTGTACTTCATTTTTTTTGTAGAAAGGCTCTATATTCAGAGTAGATCATTGGCATCCGAATCAAATCGGGAAATGCCCTAAAGGACCATATAATCCCTATACAGATCAATGAGCCCTAGACAGACAGTAGACCATAGGCTCAAGAATCAGCCCAAAACAAACTGTAGGACAAAAGCCTATGAAAACCAGCCTCAAAAGGGGGCCGGTGTCCTAATGTTTTGATACATGGGAATATCATGGTGGTGGTGTTTAGATATTAATTTGTAATGCGTGTGATCATGTTTTCAGCTTGCTTATGATATAAATGGGAGTGAACTTGATAGTCTCTTTGAGCGTTTCATAAAAGTTGCAGAGAGCAACTTGGTTAAAAATGTATAGTTCAATAATCTAAACCCAAAAGGCCTACCTTCGGCGACATAGTTAATTCGTGGAGTTCATGGTGTGGTTGTGCCTAGGCTACCCGTGTTTTGTTTTTGTTCTTCCTCAACCCCTTTCCCCCTCCCCCTCTTCGACTCAATTGTAACTATTTTGCTAGCAGGATAATGAAAACATCTCTTTTGAACTAACTTTGCATGGGTTGAAAAGAAACAAAAAAAAAAAAAAAAAGGAACAACCCATGGATGGCTTCAACGAATGGCTTCAAGCTTATTTCAGATAAAAAAAAAAAAGAGAAGAGAAGTACCTGAAGAGGGTGCGGAAATGAAAACACAGCCTTTGTTTTTTTTTGGTCGGAGGAAATGGTGGTCGTTGACGGAGTGATCGATCTTCTCCGGTGGCACAGGACGACGGCAGGCGGCACGGGACGAAGACAGGCGGCACCAGGGAGTGGTTGGACGTCAACAGGAATGGTGAGGGGGAGAAAGACGAGATTTCGAAACGAGATGGGCTCGGGGAAGAGAGAGAGAGAAGTTTTTGAAAAGGGGGAAAGGTGGGATTAGATTTTCAGGGAAGATATATTTATCACATGGTGGGCTCAGTCATTTAGTAAGTTGTAGGTGGTGGGTAGAGATTAATGGTGTATTAAGAAAATATGTTGGTGGGGATAGACGGGCCCTAATAAGTTAGGTGGTTCTTGTCATGAATTAGGTGGATGAAATTAACACAGGTTTATATTACTATTTAAATATTTTTCATATATCATTTCTATAGGTTATATACGGAAGTTTTTTAAAATCTAAATAAAGCACCAATGAGAAGATGGAAAAAAATTATTTGTGGCAGTTTAAACTCATCGTAAAAACAAAAAAATTCATTTTGTAATGGCTAACTTATTTGTTGCAAAAGATGTAGTTTACATTGGTTTTATAAAAAGTAAGCTTTTGCGATGGATTATTTGCGACGGTAGAAAAACCCTATAAAAATTATTCGCGATAGCTAAAAACCTGATACAACGCAGAACTGTCGCAATAGGTTATTTGCGTTGAAAATTAAACTTGATTGCATGGCATCCTACATAGCAATGTGAAGTCAAAGATGGTCAAATTCATAATTGATCGGATGTGGAAAATCAAGGTTCATTGCAAAATGTTATAGATGTTGTATGCATTTATTAAGTGAGTAAATCTAAAGTAGTAATGTTGGTATGTTTTTAAGTGTCTTTCTGTTGTTCTAGATGTCATGTGGAGTTTAAAATGTCATTGATGTATTGAGTCATTCAAGAATCTTATGGGATATGAAATCGTCATGTAACCATCTATAAATGGGGTTGTATGCTTTGTATTCAAAGCAGAGGAAGTAAGTTTATGGATTGAAAAAAAATAACAAAAGGGCAAGTTTGTCTTCCCTTTCTAAAAAGTTCCATATTTTTTCAACAAAGTGGTATCAGAATCACAAAAGGAGATGTTGACAAGGATGACGCAATTCACCGTTCCCCAACTCACAAAAGAAAATTATGAAAATTGGAGTTTCAAAATGAAAGCCTTGTTAGGCTCGCAAGATGTATGGGACGTTGTAGAGAATGGCTATGAAGAGCCTCAAGAAGGCGCATTGACTGATGCTCAAAGAAATGTTCTTAGAGCATCGAAGAGAAAAGACAAGAAAGCTCTTTACTTCATCTATCAAGGAATAGATAAGTCCTCTCTTTCGAGAAGATTGCCAATGCGACTACATCAAAACAAGCATGGGAGATGCTCCAATCTTCCTACAAAGGCGCGTAGAAGACGAAGAAAGTGTAGCTTCAAACACTTTGAAAGGAGTTCAAACAACTGGAGATGAAAGAGAATATAATGAGGTAGTCTCTGACTACTTCACAAGGGTTTTGTCAGTTGTGAATCAATTTTGATGAAACAACGAAAAAATTGAAGATGCTCGTGTGGTGGAGAAGATACTTCGATCTCATGGTCGGAAGTATGATTATATCATTGTGGCCATTGAAGAGTCAAAAGGCTTGGAGACCATGACTATTGATGAACTCATGGGTTCCTTGTAAGCTCATGAACAAAGGCTGAACGAGAGACAAGAGCATGTGGAGCAAGCTTTGCAATCAAAGTTAAGCCAAAAAGAAGCCCCAAAAGAAAAAAGCCATGAAGATAGAAGTCGATGCAGAGGTCATGGTGGAGGAACTTTCTGAGGTCATGGAGAATTATGATGTGGTGGTCAAGGAACGAGAGGAGATTTCCGAGGTCACGAAGAATTCATGTTAAATTTAAGTATTTGATTAAATTATTTGTTATTTATTTGAATGACAAATTTTTATATACTGATTTTCACGTTGGTTACGTTGAATAAACTTGTGTTTATATTATTTTTATTTTTTTTAATCCAAAAAAAAGTCTATAACCCCCTGTTTGGGGTGTGACATAGGGTTATTCGCTCTTGATAACTATACTGGGATAGATAACAATCCATACTGAATAGGTAAATTTTTGTTTGGTTCTCTTTTCCGTTATTCTGATTAGGAAACGTAAAATTGATCTTTTTGTTGTTTGGTTCACTTTGGATAAAATAAGGATAAGTGGTAGATAAGAGATGGACAAGAGTTTATGACTATTTAAATGACAATTATACCCCTGCATAAATTATTTGTGTTCGGGAATAAGTATGAGAGATGTGTGTGTGATATAATAAATGTGACAGTTTTTGAAATGTGTGCAGAGAGTGTTAGATTAGATAAAAATTTTAAAATGACAAAAAATGGTATTTTTATCCATTGGTATAGATAAGCCCTAATAATCAATTCTAGCATTTTCCGAGAATAGTTATCAGGCATTATCCTATCTTATCCAGACATAGCTATCAAGGTTTATTCTAACAAAACAAACAATTTTTTTTTTGCTCTTCTCTTGAATTCTTCTCTATTCCATGCTTATGTTCCACCCTAAACAGGGGGTAAAAGTCTACAATAATCAGTAAAAATTCATACGTGAAAGTGTGCAAAAGTCTATGAAAGTTCATGAGAGTCGATCTATGAAAATCTATAAAAGTATGTGACAATCTGTAAAAAAATATGAGAAAGTCAATGAGAGTCGATCTTAAAAATTTGCCAAAGCCTATTAACAAAATCTGTAAAAGCCAATCACTTATATAATGTCCACATAAATCTGTTAAATGGATCATTTACCCCCTATAAGTACATGAGTCATGCCAGGATGGCCGCTCGACTGAAAGGGTGCTGGAGTGCTCAGAAATGGCATTAAAATTTACTGAAATCAAGCATTGATCATTCTCGATCACAAATAATGAATGATTTTCTGGAAAATTCTTAATCTCTTGAATGCATTTGTTTTGTGAGAATATCATGACTATCTCACTCGTCATGAACTCTCCATGATTTAGATGAACTATTCTTTTAAGCGGTTTCATCTTTCGTATTAATTGTTCGAAAAAAAATGCATCTATCATGTATTTGTTTATTGAATTGTCATCTGAGATATTGGTGGACACCAAATACTTAATCTTATTGTCCTCACAGTTGTTGGCCTAGTGTTGGACAGCTCCCTTTTGGGTGAATATGCTGTATCAATACTTGCTTCAAGCAGCGGGGACCAAAAAAATTGACTATAAGGGCTGAGGCCAAGAAGGCGAACGAAAGAAAAAATACTTATAAAATGATATAAATATATGATAAATCTAGAAAACTTTATATAAGATTTTTTTTCATTGAAATCTCATTATTTCTTATCACAGAAAATTAAAAAATGTGAAGCTTGAAAAAAATTTAAAATAAATATGAAGTAAATATTTGATATATAAGAATACCTTAAGCACAGATTTTGAGAAAGACACTTGACTCCAAATCCCAAAAATTTCAATTGACTTTGATACATTAAATCCATTTTACAAACCCATATGTAGTATTTTCATCACTAATGCAGTATATAATTCGCTATCTTGAAATACATTTTACTACAATAAAATAATTAAATATATGTATTCAAATTATACGAAGAATGTACTTAATTATATGGACATATACTTAAAAAAAAATCAAAATCCATGCAAGGTGCAAATAAGGTTGTAAATGGGTTATGGGGCTGAACATAATATATACACCATTTCACTACACACAAGCTATTTGTCCCATTTTTCCATTAAAATTTTTTTTGACACCCCATGGCTTGGGGTGGGGCCAGTCCTAGCTCGTCCTCCCCAACCCCCCAGTAAGCAAGGTAAAAGAAAAGATAGTACAGCCCAACTGTATATTAAAAAAATGTATGATTTATTAATTTGAGTATATAGCACTAACAAAAAATATATGATTAAAATTAAGACTGAAAAACTGTGTGTAAAACACTCTGATTGATGATATATGAGCATTATGACAATCCGAGGACTGTCCTACCTCAAAAGGTTATCCTACATCTCTTTGTATAAGAATATGTATCTCAATTTTTCATGTTTTGCATTCAATGCTTTCATGCAAGATATTTATATTTTGAAAATTTATTGATGTTTATTATTTTAAATAAATTAAAACACGCGTGGACTACATGTGAAATTGTCCGTGTATTTAAGGGAGCTATGTAGGGACAAGGGGGGCTCAAGCCCCTCCTTTTTTTTCTTGTTTTTCTTGTGATAATGTTATAGTTTTTTTTTTTCCAATCCTAAATCCACTTTATAAGTGTTTTAAATTTTTTAAAATTAGTCCTAGGTACATGTTTTTATAAAAAAAATGAAATATGTACTCTAATGAATTGCATGAATGCATTTATAGAAAATGTGAAAAAAAGTTATTGAAGCATCTACCTCGCTAGAGTGAGTATATGCTTTGATAATTTTCTATCGACGCATGACTCGAAGTGGGGCTGAAATAAAAATATTGTATATCAACACTTTTTTTTATGGTAAACAAACAAGAACAGTTGATAATCTAAGTTTAATATGGATATATTTATTGAATTATAATAAAAATTCTTGGGAAAATAAACTCAAATATTTTTTTTGAAAAACTTTTTATTTTGTATAGGTCTCTCAAACATTTTAGTATATCAAAATACCTTTAAGTAGTTATTATATTTTTTCTAAGTTCTTTCATCTCTTTTTTTATCAGTTATCTCATGAAATATTTTTTACACACGATTATACACTATATGTAAGTTATTTACTCATACATTATTATTTATTCCCTCTATTTTATATATCAACCCTTATTATGCATCTCATGTATACTATTAAGAGTCGGTTTGGTAATTCTAGTTGAGAATAAGAATTCTTCTTTCTAAATAATCCAGGCAGATTTTGTGGAATTGAAAATTTGAATTAATATATCTAGGAATGAACAATAAATGAATGATTCCAAATACAATTTTCCTAAGTAGTATGATAGATTTTTATGAATTTCTCTGTCCCCCCACCCCCCCCCCTCCCTTAGAGAAATTCCTTGTTCCACCACTACGTGTATTGTTGCTAACATTATTCTTTTGTTATTAGTATTTGACAACTTTAAATATGATTTTGATCTGTATCATCTCCATTGTCTGCATTTCCCTTTCTCATTCTGTTTTTTGAAGTTCATTTCTTTCTAGTTCTATAATTATGTGGTGTTCCATTTTCCTTGTCCATCACCTTTAATCCCCTGTAACGGATTCCACAATTAACAAAATATAACCTACACATAAGAAATACATAGTATTTAACAACCAAAAAAATTACATGGCTCAAACCCAAATAGTTATAGTATCTAACAACTAACAGTTATAATTTTTGCTTTCCGCTTTTCAGTGTTCATGTGTTTTTTTTTTTAAAATATAATAATTGAAATGTGTTATATCAAACTCCAAACATAAACACTTCGGGTTCATGTGTTTTTCTTCTCATATTGTTGTGTGTGAAAGTGCTCAAATTTTGTTGTGTAGGTCTATCAAACTGCCATCGCAAATAAGTCATTTTAATTATATGATTAACTGACCCTTACACATTTTTTCAGCATAGAAGTTTCCATATGGGAAGAACAAGTACAAGGTTCATTGCAAGGGGTTCGGATTCAATTAAGATTAGGTCCATCATGCTTAATTAGTTGTCAGAAAATCTCATGCGCCTCCTTTAGTTAAATGAATTGATTCATTGATTTTAGTTCGACTTAGTACAAAATTTGTTGATTTTAGTTTAATGTTACAAAAAAGACCATTTCGATATCACATTATTTAATTTTATTAATGAGTTATTCAATTTGATTCATATGATGATTATTTATGGGTTATTTAGTTGATTCAGTTCAATGTGAAATATTTTTTTCTTGTAAAAATGTCTCACATGCTTAACAAGTGAGATGTCCACTAGCATTGTAAACCTCAGTCCTATATGAGCATTATATGGACCTCTCCTGTGTCACTTGCATAGCAAAACCATGCATCCCAAGTATTGAATTATTTGTTATGCATTTGATATATCACTCTTGCATGTGCTGTATGAGCACTATCATGCAATTAGTATGTCACTCAAAAGATCATGAATCTGTCATGAAGAAAATTGTTCTTTTAATTTATTCCATCCTTCAAAGTAGAATGCGCTATTCTATCATATTTTTTTTTCTTGGTAATTCTATTATGTGTTGTTTGCTATACAATAGGTTTTGAGGCATTGGGGGACACCAAATCAACATTCATAATCTAAAAATATAATTAAGGCATTGGGGGACACCAAATCACACTACAAGAAATCGGGGTTTTAGCGACGGCCAAAGCAAAAAACCTACCTATATCTATAGATGAGATTTAATCTTCTTCTTGTTTTTTTTTATCAATAGCTATCGTTGGACATGTGAAGGCTGGGATATTACACCAAATAAAGGTTTGTTGTGTATTGTTTGGTTTGATCAGCTTAGTATTAATACAAGATAAAAAAAATTTTAAAAGTGACACGTAATGTGAATTCAACAACTCCATGGATGACTCTATATTTTGGAATTCTCTTAAAACATGTAATAAAAGGCTGAGATATTAAAAGGTTTCTTGGCTTTTGAATCCAACTTATATCCATTGAAATAAAGTAAAATACCAAACCAACTAATTCAAATAAAACACATATTTTTTATAGAACATAGCAGGGGGCAGATGTTAGCAAATAAAAGTTACATTAACATAACTCTATGCACATAATATATTATTCAAAGTTATAGACAAACATCAGCTAGATCTAATAAACCCTAATTAAAAATAATCAATTTTACATATACTCTTTTTGTCCATTTCTTCATTTTTTGTGTAAGCAAGAACATTGCATTGGTTTGTATCCTCCCATTTCAAGCATCAAAAAAGTCACTCCAATATAAAACTATGGATTATAAATAAAAAACTATGACTCTACATTTTTGTACTTTTTATAAGTTCCTTTTATATCACAATCACCATATTTTACTAATAGAATATGAGATAAATTCCAAATGGTTGAAATATGAGCATTTAGCTTCAACAATGTCAGTCATACATAAAAATATAATTGATTCAAAGAAAATAAGCACAAGTATATTGAAGGCAACATAGGGCAGCTATATAATAAAGAATGTGGATTCCCTCACCAGTCTAAAGTCAATATCACTTGAATGTCACTTTTAGAGTATTTATCAACCCGTGTCGATGCCTTCACTGTTTGAAACTTCCTCCTGAACAAATACAACAAGCAAGAATCCTCAGAAACACATTTTCAAGCCAACAAAATGCCTAACAATTGAATATGGTCACAGAAAGTAAGATGGATCTATCATTAAAACAAAATAGTATATATAGGTAGCAATTACACAAATATGACTGTCAAACATTTGTTTCAAGGAGCACTACATAATAACTGAATATACTCCATATTCACATGTTCATGATGGAGAAGACGACAAATTGACAATGTAGTTACATCACAAAAATAGATAAAGCGCTAAACTCTCTCTATATATACATGTTATATAAGTTATAACATGATAGCTCAATGATATTTATATAATTCCATTGATAGAGAAAATTATAAATTTTTCAAAAATTAAGAGAAGCACACAAATATATTTCTTTTCTGTTAGCAATAAATAAAAAGGACTTGTTTTCACATGAGTTGCTGATAATTTGGACTGGTTCTTAATTTGATTCAAGTATCCAAATCAATGTGAATAAACAATTAATACAACCTCCCAAATTACATAGAACATGAAATACGCCGCAATCGGACTTAGACAAATCATGACTTTCTCCAATAAATTTCATCAGATAGTAATCCCTAACCTGGCAAGGCAGAGGTGGATGGCGGAGAGGCAGCGGCGGATCAGGCCAAGGCGGAGGTGGATCGCGGAGAGGCAGCGGCGGATCGGGCTGAGGCAGAGGTGGATCGCGGAGAGGCAGCGGCAGATCGGGCCGAGGCGGATGCGGATCCGAGCGAGGCAATGGCGGATCGGCCGAGGCGGCAGATGCAGATCGGGCAGAGGCAGTGGCGGATCGGACGAGGCGGCGGCAGAGGCGGATCGGACGAGGCGGAGGCAGAGGCGGAGGCAGAGGCGGATCGGACGAGGCGGAGGCAGAGGGGGGCGAGGCGGTGGCGGATCGGATGAGGCGGTGGATCGGGGCGAGGCGGCGGCCAATCGGGGCGAGGCGGCGGCAGATCCGGCGAGGTAGGGGTCGGGGCGAAAAGTGAGAGTCGGCTTTCGGCTTAGGTTTGTGTAAAAAAAAAAAAAAATTCGTGGTAAGTGGTTTGTTAAACCACACTATCAGCGACGGCCAGCGTCTGGCCGTCGCTAAAACTTTATTCTAAGAGGGATTTACCGACGGCCACTATTTGGCCGTCGGTAATGCTCCGCGTAGATACACAATCCGTCTTTTGCATTCATATTAGCGACGGTTTTCTTACGGCCGTCGGTAATAAGCGTCGCTAAAACCCTGATTTCTTGTAGTGTCAACATTCATAATCTAAAAATATAATTATATCATAGCAATTATATATAAAAAGTTTACCTCAACTCAAGTAAGCACTTTTTTTTTTATTCAGTTCAATGTGAAAGTTTTTGTTTTTTTTATAAGAAAAAAATGGCACACCTGCCTAGCAGGTGTCCACTAGCATGAAAACCTTGTTCCTACACATACTTTTCCTATGTCATCTTGCATAGCAAAACCATGCATCCCAAATTCCCAAGTATTGAATGAGTTGTTATTCATATGATATATCACTCTTGCATGTGCTGTGTGAGCACTATCATGCGACTAGTATGTCACTCATGATCATGAAGAAAATTGATTCCATCTGAATTCTTTCAGAGTAGAATTCACTATTCTATTATGTTTTTATTTTTTTTAATGCCAAGTATTGAATGATTTGTTATTCATATGATATATCACTGTTGCATGTGCTGTGTAAGCACTATCACGCAACTAGTATGTCACTCTTGATCATGAAAGAAAATTGTTCTTTTAATTTATCCCATCTTTCAGAGTAGAATTCACTATTCTATTATGTTTGTTTTATTTTATTTTATTTTTGCTTGATAACTCTATTATGTGTTGTTGGCTGTACAATAGGTTTTGAGACATTGGGGGACACCAAATAAACATTATTAATTTAAAATTTTAATTATATCATAGCAATTAGACATAAAAGGTTTACATAAGCTCAAGTAAGCATTTTTTTTATTCAAATGATAAATTTTACTATACCACTTATTTATAATATTTATTGATGAGTTATAAGTGAATGTGAATTTTTTTTTTTTTTTACACATCGCCTAAACCTGTGTAAATAATTTTTTTCTTTATTTTCTTAACCCGTTTGTATCGTTTCATGGATATTTTAACAAATTAATTACCTTTCAGAGGGCTGTATAAAGCGTAGGTGGCCCGGCTGACATGGATAGAGATGTGTTACCAAGTGGGCCTGTCAACGGGTCGGGTCGGTCCGATCCGACCCGGACCCGATTACACGTGTAATATACCCGACCCGATTTGAACCCGACCCGAGTTGGACCCGACCCGGTGGACCCGAACAAACAAACGGGTCGGGTCCGGGTCCACCCCGCCCCGACCCGTTGGACCCGAGACCCGATTGTTTTATTAAAATATGCTCATATATTATAAGACCATTAGTATTAGTTGATACATAATTTTATTTCTTACTTAACTTATTTTTGTATCTACAAGTTCATAAATCATAATCATAACAAGCCTATAAATCGGTTTGTTTTGGACAATTAACTTATTAGCTTTTGAATTTGTTTGTTGCATGATTTATGTTTATTATTTAGGTTAATATGTTAGTGTTTATTGTTTTGAATGTTGTTTAGGTTAATATTGTTTTGAATGTTGTTTAGGTTAGTTATGTTTATTATTTAAGTTAATATGTTTTTTATGTTAGTGATTATTGTTTTGGATGTTGTTTAATAATTTATTTACTTCTTTTGAATTGTATAAAATTATATTCAAACATAGTCTCATTAACAATAATGTTTTATTACAAAAAATTTCAAATACAATGATAAGGCAAACAAATACATGAGCTCCTCTCTTTTCTTTTTTTTTTTACCCAACCACCGGGTCGGGTCCGACGGGTCCGGGTCCGGGTCCACATTTTCCCAGACCCGCCGGGTCTTATCACGGGTCGGGTCCGAGTCCACCTTGACCCGACCCGGACCCCGCCGCCTCTCTATATATACATGTTATATAAGTTATAACATGATAGCTCAATGATATTTATATAATTCCATTGATAGAGAAAATTATAAATTTTTTAAAAATTAAGAGAAGCACACAAATATATTTCTTTTTCTGTTAGCAATAAATAAAAAAGGACTTGTTTTCACATGAGTTGCTGATAATTTGGACTGGTTCTTAATTTGATTCAAGTATCCAAATCAATGTGAATAAACAATTAATACAACCTCCCAAATTACATAGAACATGAAATACGCCGCAATCGGACTTAGACAAATCATGACTTTCTCCAATAAATTTCATCAGATAGTAATCCCTAACCTGGCAAGGCAGAGGTGGATGGCGGAGAGGCAGAGGTGGATGGCGGAGAGGCAGCGGCGGATCAGGCCAAGGCGGAGGTGGATCGCGGAGAGGCAGCGGCGGATCGGGCTGAGGCAGAGGTGGATCGCGGAGAGGTAGCGGCAGATCGGGCCGAGGCGGATGCGGATCCGAGCGAGGCAATGGCGGATCGGCCGAGGCGGCAGATGCAGATCGGGCAGAGGCAGTGGCGGATCGGACGAGGCGGCGAGGAGGTGGCGGATCGGATGAGGCGGCGGCAGAGGCGGATCGGATGAGGCGGCGACAGAGGCGGATCGGACGAGGCGGAGGCAGAGGCGGGCGAGGCGGTGGCGGATCGGATGAGGCGGTGGATCGGGGCGAGGCGGCGGCCAATCGGGGCGAGGCGGCGGCAGATCCGGCGAGGTAGGGGTCGGGGCGAAAAGTGAGAGTCGGCTTTCGGCTTAGGTTTGTGTAAAAAAAAAAAAATTCGTGGTAAGTGGTTTGTTAAACCACATTATCAGCGACAGCCAGAGCTTGGCCGTCACTAAAACTGTATTAGCGACGTTGTTGACCATCGCTAATACCGGATTCCTGCAGTGCGTGGTTATTCTAAGAGGGATTTAGTGACGGCCACTCTTTGGCCGTCGGTAATGCTCCGCGTAGATACAGAATCCATCTTCTGCATTCATATTAGCGACGGTTTTCTTACGGCCGTCGGTAATAAGCGTCGCTAAAACCCTGATTTCTTGTAGTGTCAACATTCATAATCTAAAAATATAATTATATCATAGCAATTATATATAAAAAGTTTACCTCAACTCAAGTAAACACTTTTTATTAAAGTGATAAACTTTTACTATACCACTTATTTATAATATTTATTGATAAGTGATTCTGAAAATGTTTTTTTGTTTAGGAATATGTCGTGCAACACTCGTGTAAATAATTTTTATTTTTTTCTTATTCGTTTTTTCCTTTTCACAGATATTTTAACAAATTAATTAACTTTCAGGGGTGTATAATGCGTCCATAGAGATGTGTTGTATAGTTGAAGTAGTGACCATCAATATAGAGTGATATCAGGGATAAAATAGTAATTTAACTAAATCGGGTTAAGATAAACAGCCAAAAATTCATTTTTTGTTTTTTTAAACGTGATTACTTGTGCATCCAAACGTTACCTAAAGCAATCAAAAACCAAGGAAGCCAAATAGGAGAGTTTCCATGAGCTTTAATAATTCAAAATCACAATCAATGTTTTCAGACCGTAATAATATAAACAGAGTATGAAAAAATAAACATTTTTATAGTACAAAGTACAAACACAAACCAACCACATCAAAATCCATCATCACAATTCACAATCAGCAGAAGAACCCAATCACTCTCTCATTCAAAACCCATAACACAATGTTAAAAGGAAGCCAAACCAAAGAAATCGAGAAGGATATCTCATGACATATATAAAAGAGGGGTAAAAGAAGACACAATTGCATCAAACGGTTGCCAGGCATCCGTGATGCGGCGGTGGATGTTCTCAACAACAGGACACAACTCTTCTTTTACCCTTCTTTTGTATCTGTTAGTATGAGATGTCCATCTGGGTTTCTTTGGTTTGGCTTTCTTTTTGGTGATTTTGTGATGGGTTTTGAATGAGAGGGTGATTGGGCTTTTGTGGTGCTGGTGAATTGTGATGTTGGAATCTAATGTGGTGGTGGTCTTTTTGTTGGGATATTCTTAGCTTTGAAAGCAATTTTACGTCCTATTTTTTTTCAATTTCAGTGTAACACATATTATTCATTTTTTTTAATAAAATACATCATGTTTAATGAAGTTTATGTTTTTATTAAAAAATAAAATATATAGTTTAAAATTAATTGCATAGATATATTTATAAAAAATATAAAAAAAATTAAAAAAACATGTACATTGTTAATGTGGGTATATGGTACTAACAAAACATATGGAATTAAAAGACTGAAAAAAGGAATGTGTGTAACAGCACTTTGATTGATGATACTCTATTGATTATTTGCATTATGACACTCCAGGATTGTCCTACCTCAAAAAGGTATTTTATATCTCCTTGGATGAAAAATGTATCTCTTAACAATTTTTCATATTTTGCATTCAATGGTTTCATGCAAGATATTTACATTTTGAAAATATATTAACATTTACTATTTTAAATAAGGGAGTACCACATGGGGACTGTCCCGATAAATTGATCTTAACATTATTCGTTGTTATTATTATTATTTGACAACTCTAAATATGATTTTGCTATGCATCATGTATCATCTGCATTGTCTGCATTTCCCTATCTTTTTCTATTGTCTTTTTAAGTTCATTTCTTTCTAGCTCTTTATAATTATGTGGCGTTCCATTTTCTTGTCCATCACCTTCCATCCCCTGTAACGGATTCCACAATTATTACAAAATAAACTACACATAGGAAATACATACATAGTATCCAACAACCAAAAAATTACATGGATCAAACCCAAAATAATCATATAGTATTTAATAAACAACAATTCTAATTTTTTTGGTTTTGCTTTTAGTGTTCATGTGCTTCTATTTTTTAATAATTGATGCGCATTATATCAATCTCCAAACATAAACACTTCCCTCGTTTGGTTTGAGAATAAAGCCTGAAAAAGTGGGAATTAGTCAAAATAGGTGTTTAGAAGGTTAAAATAAATGAAAATCTATATATCAGAATTAACTGGTATAAAGTAGTATATGAATTCCAACCAACCCCTAGAGTTAAGTTATTTCAAGTTATTCAACTCAAAAGAATATGTGAGCTCACTGTGAAATTCATCACCTCTTATAAATCAACGGTCAAATCAATTGTCATCATTTTTTTATCTTTTATAAATCTTTATTCACACATTATTCAATTATCCATCATGATTAGTCGGTGGAACATCTCATGTGTCTTCATTATTTACATGAATTGATTTTAGTTCGACTTAGTATTAAATATGTTAATTCAGTTTAATACTACAAAAAAAGTCCATTTGGATGTCACATTGTTTAATTTGATTCATATAATTATTATTTATGAGTTATTTCATTTTATTCAGTTCAATGTAAAAGTTTTTGTTTTTTTTATAAGAAAAAAATGACACACCTGCCTAGCAGGAGTCCACTAGCATGAAAACCTTGTTCCTACAGACTTTTCCTATGTCATCTTGCATAGCAAAACCATGTATCCCAAGTATTGAATGAGTTGTTATTCATATGATATATCACTCTTGCATGTGCTGTGTGAGCACTATCACGCGACTAGTATGTCACTCATGATCATGAAGAAAATTGATTCCATCTGAATTCTTTCAGAGTAGAATTCACTATTCTATTATGTTTTTATTTTTTTTAATGCCAAGTATTGAATGATTTGTTATTCATATGATATATCACTGTTGCATGTGCTGTGTAAGCACTATCACGCAACTAGTATGTCACTCTTGATCATGAAAGAAAATTGTTCTTTTAATTTATCCCATCTTTCAGAGTAGAATTCACTATTCTATTATGTTTGTTTTTTTTTTTTTTTTTTTTTGCTTGATAACTCTATTATGTGTTGTTTGCTGTACAATAGGTTTTGAGACATTGGGGGACACCAAATAAACATTATTAATTTAAAATTTTAATTATATCAGAGCAATTATACATAAAAAGTTTACATAAGCTCAAGTAAGCATTTTTTTTTATTCAAATGATAAATTTTATTATACCACTTATTTATAATATTTATTGATGAGTTATAAGTGAATGTGAAATTTTTTTTTTTTTTACACATCGCCTAAACCTGTGTAAATAATTTTTTTTCTTTATTTTCTTAACCCGTTTGTATCGTTTCATGGATATTTTAACAAATTAATTACCTTTCAGAGGGCTGTATAAAGCGTAGGTGGCCCGGCTGACATGGATAGAGATGTGTTACCAAGTAGGCCTGTCAAGGGGTCGGGTCGGTACCCGACCCGGACCGGATTACACGTGTAATATACCTGACCCGATTTGGACCCGACCCAAGTTGAACCCGAACAAACAAACGGGTCGGGTCCGGGTCCACTCCGCCCCGACCCGTTGGACCCGAGACCCGATTGTTTTATTAAAATATGCTCATATATTATAAGACCATTAGTATTAGTTGATACATAATTTTATTTCTTACTTAACTTATTTTTGTATCTACAAGTTCATAAATCATAATCATAACAAGCCTATAAATCGGTTTGTTTTGGACAATTAACTTATTAGCTTTTGAATTTGTTTGTTGCATGATTTATGTTTATTATTTAGGTTAATATGTTAGTGTTTATTGTTTTGAATGTTGTTTAGGTTAATATTGTTTTGAATGTTGTTTAGGTTAGTTATGTTTATTATTTAAGTTAATATGTTTTTTATGTTAATGATTATTGTTTTGGATGTTGTTTAATAATTCATTTACTTCTTTTGAATTGTATAAAATTATATTCAAACATAGTCTCATTAACAATAATGTTTTATTACAAAAAATTTCAAATAGAATGATAAGGCAAACAAATACATGAGCTCCTCTCTTTTCTTTTTTTTTTACCCAACCACCGGGTCGGGTCGGACCCGACCCGGGTCCGACGGGTCCGGGTCCACATTTCCCCGGACCCGCCGGGTCTTGTCACGGGTCGGGTCCGGGTCCACCCTGACCCGACCCGGACCCGACCCGTTGACAGGCCTATTATACATAAAGAAGAGTTGAGGTGGTGACTAATTTAGAGTGAGATGGTGACTAAACTAACCATCAATTTAGAGTTAATGGTATGGGTGTATTAGGGTTGATTTGAATGTACAAGTTTATAAAAAAAAATTGGCAGTTTCATTTATATATTTTTTTTTAACAAGGAAATGATTTGTTAAAATAAAAATATATATACCTTACTTTGATTTTTGAATTATTTCTTATCTATAATAGAATAAAATTATTTAGCTTATATAATTATTCAAATGTAGGCTAAAGTATAATCATTCTTACCAAGGCACATGATAATTAATGTTCACTTTTAAACTTGTATAATAATGTATATATTTGAATAATGACATAAGCTATACGGATAATCATGATTATATTTTTAACAAAGACTTATACGGTATTACATATGTTTATAGAGATGTAGATATCTTTTACCCTTAATTATATAAAGTAACGTGGTCTTCACATTATCCAAAGAAAAAATTAATGTTCACAAAAAAAAATGTACACTTTTAAAACAGCACTTTTGCTTTTGTTATAAAAAAATGCTTACCATTAATGTTCATTTCCCTGCAATGTGCTTGAGCATCATACAAGTCCAACCTGGAACTTACATGAAAACTGAAGAGACCAAATCAATAAAAATGAACTTTTATTTATATGCATGGGAAAAAAAAATATCAGTCTCACTGTAACTATTCCATCCAATCTTCCATATTTTCTATGCCATATACATCATTAACTCCTGTATATATACGGTGTTAAGGACATTAACATGTATGGAAGAATAGTAGTGTATAACAGTTCCTGGTACCACAAACGAATTTTAACAGCTTTTTTCTCAACCTTTGCATCTCAAAGAGATCAATCTCGATGGCTTCCTCTAAAAAACCAATGCTTCTTTTGGTTAACGCGAGTGGGTAAATCTGCAGAGTAGAATAGGCACATTAAGATTCTTTTTCTAGTATCCCTGAAGAATAATATGTATGATTATAGAGAATAATGTAGAAAAGTTGCATTCACCTCCTGTTCCATACAAGGAGTTGTAGTGTACTTCACTCCAAAAGCTCAGCCACAGCTCTGCAGAAGTGATGGATTCATAAAAAAGACTTTACAATGCACATGGTATCATTAGTGGCAGACCCAGAATTTTTTTCGAGGGGTAACTTGAAGAAAGTTATTCAAAATACAAAATAAAAACTCTCTAAAATGTGTAAAATTACTTTTCAAAAAAAAAAAAATACACAGAAACGTATTGTATCATTCACAAGAAATGATATTCAAAGGATTAATTTTTTATAGATGTTTAAGACAATTCTCCTCAGCGGTTCTCTGTGTTCTAAAAGAATTGAAACCGTCTTACTTCTAATTCGGGCATATAATAAGAGAAATAACTCATACTAGAATTTGAAAATCCTTGAAATGATAAGTAAAAAGACCTTTTTTTACCTTGTTATTTCTTGTCTTCTCTTTTTTTTATTAATTTTCAATTGGTGAAATGTAGTTTTTTTCCCCAAATTATAACCCCCCCACCCCAACATTAACTTCGGTCGGCCACTAAGTCAAATCATGGGACACAAAAAAAAAACTCAATTTTGGAAAATGTCACAATTTTTTTAAAATATAATGATACTCGTTGCATTTTCTATTGATTGATGCGCTGAACATTGCTTAGGGTTACCACATAATGGGATGAAAGTCATATTGAAGCTACTTTCTAGCATAGAACAACTGGATTTTCTTTACCTTTTGAAGGATTATTGTCCTTCGGAATAATCTCGATTAAGCATGTATCTTTAAAAGATGTAAGCAAGCAAATTTTGGCTCCATACTGTAAATAACGGAGATTTTGGTCAGAGAAGAGAAAACATACAGCGGTGCAGAGTGAAGATTCATATTTTTAATAAATAAAATTGTTAAAATACAAAAGAAGAACTACACAATGGAAGTGTAATCATGCAGAAATATTTTTGCTGCATTTCTCCTGGTAGCTTGATATCTCCACATGAATGGCACCCAAAGTGATATCAATATCGAAATAATAAATATAAATATATACTAATGCAAACTTCAACAATTTCATATCCAAACCCCGTTTAATGAAATACCAGAGGCACGAAGCATCTATATATCAAGGTTTATAAGTAAATGCGGGAGGGGAAGGGTTTAACCATAGCTCAATGGTTGACAACACAATTTCCAACCTAGAGGTCCTGGGTTCAACTCCCACCACTTACCTATGCAACTAGGAAGTTCTTGAAAACAAGGTGACCAATCTGTTTAAACTTTGGATAACTGAGCTACTGTCCCACATGATACATGGAACTAAATGCTGCATGAGAAGTAGGGAGCAGGATATACCCATTCTCAAATATCACAGTAAGGTATTCAAGGGAAGAGGAATGGCTTAAGTGTTTGAATGAAGAACTGGATAGGTGAGTAGAAAGCTTTTTAAGACCGGGCCGGTAATTTATCAAGGTGCTTGGTATGTGTACCTGATTAAAATGTAATTCGATAACGAGCTAGTCAAACACAAATACAAGGCCATGTACAAGCCAACTCCAGTACAGCCCATAGACATGCTTTCCTCGGTAGTACACATTTCAAAAGTTCAGCCAGGCACAATATTTCAAAAAATAAATGACAAACATCGTGTTCAGGGTCTCTATCCTGGACTTAGTATGATTTACATCCTCTAGAATCACAATTAGTTTTCTATCAACCAACAAATGTGCCAATTTAACTGTGGCTTGGTTGGCTCAGTGGAGGAGGATAAATATTTTTTATGAAATCTACCACCTCCAGATTACAACCAGTCTCCGATTGTTAAGGGCAAAGCAAAATATGGAGGACCAAGCAATCTTACATGGAAATAAAAGAAAGACGACTTATGAGGGCCCCTAAAATTTAGCTACATATATTCACACATTCAATTATGCATGAATATATACCATAAAAGTAAATGATACAGTTCTTGTCACTTCCAAAAGGTGTCCCAATAAGTAACAATGTCGGCATACAAGTGTCAGGTGTCTGACATAATTATATATTGACTGCATGTATA
This sequence comes from Acorus gramineus, assembly GCA_030737835.1. Taxonomy (NCBI): domain Eukaryota; kingdom Viridiplantae; phylum Streptophyta; class Magnoliopsida; order Acorales; family Acoraceae; genus Acorus; species Acorus gramineus. The sequence goes on along the minus strand of CM060847.1, from coordinate 17,128,820 downwards.
ATTGTATTATAGAATTTCATTCAGAGAGTCCCTGTAACACACAAGATATACCTCTCAATCATTCTCAACGACTATAATGCAATGAGCTGGGTTTGATTTAAAATCTCATAGAAATCTTGAAACCATGATTTACTTTCAACTTATTTTATTCATATAGTGTTCGATAACTACCAGGATATATTATAATAAATGCCCATATCATGTGATTGGAAAGATACCAATAAAAAACAAGGTAACAATTTAAATTACAAAAGTGCTAAAAACGGCTATGTTCCTAAACATAATATCCCACTCGAAACTGAAACTTAACAATACCCGATCAGCAGCTGCTTGAAGTGTTACGTGATCACCCCATTCCCCAGACCTAAAGGATAAACAAAATTAATGGACAGTGACACAGCAAAATTTAATCATTTGTTTTTAGAAAACAAGGGTATATGACTAGAAAATAGGGAAGGAACTCTCATTTCCTCCTGGAAAAAAGGAAGGATACCTTTTCATATTTTTTAGGTAAGTATTGTAGTCCATTGGAACATACCCTTCATACAACTTCTTGTGATGCTTCAGCTGCAGAAAGAAAGGAAGAGTAATGTACCAACAAAACAGGATCTCAATTATTAACTGATGAGAAATTGAAGAGCAAAGTCACACAAGTAGGGTTAAATTTTCACGCGTCTAACATAGGGGTTTGAACCGAAATACAAAGATCCAAAGACAATTGTAGAGAACCACAAACAGAAGTTTTTTTTCTACAGGTAAGCGCTGGGCTTTGAACCAGGACCTCATTGTTGCAAATTTTATTGTCAACCATCGAACTGTGTCCAAACAGAAGTTTGTCTCAAGATGTCATACAATCATAATTGATCCACTCAACCCAGCATTTTTGCCCAGTGGTTCAAAATCAGGATTACGTATTACTACATCAAAAATCATGTCAAGCTAACTCCTGGAGTAGGTTTATTATCTTTTAAGATCTTTTTTCTTATAACCACTGACCTGAGCTTCTTCTAACACACCCATTGTTTTCCAGATGAAAAATTATGATTTTTTATTGTATGCTTCTTCTCATGGTCACATCTTCACATTAACATCCCATTTTTGTCACACCATGCTTTTTAGAACCCAACTTTCGATTACAGATAATGCGGCTGGCGTAGTTGGAGACAAATGAAATTTCTTCTCGGGCAATTGTCAGTACATAAAACTGAGAGGCACATCATGACTTCACCAATCAGATAAATAAATAAATATCTTTAACAATCTCTACGTCTGTGTTACTGAACCAGAGGACTTGACAGCATTTCCTATCAGCAAGATACTCAATGGAGATGATAGGTATTGCTGCGATATAGATAACTGTCTGAAAGATCTTTCATCATAAGCATAAGATATATCAAATAAAAAATTCTCCTCCTCTTTAAATTCTTCTCAGGTTCATCAAGTAATCACTCTGACTGTGGATTCCTTGATAGGGAAATGTGATATAGTTTTTTGAACATGCATGATCAGACAACATATTGAGATAACCTACTGTCGTTAATAGATTACAGTTTGTGAGATCCCACAGTTGCTCAAAAAAAAATTACTGAAATGGCCGAAGTTCTATCCAACAAATGATTATAGATACAAACATAAAAGTGAGCCAACAAAATGAATTGTCAGGAGTGAAGACCCTTATCTCAATTTGCCTTATAATCAGATTTCAACGGAGAAAGATATTGATCTCAATAACTGTATCTGGATTTTAACAATCGAATACAAACAATTGCAAGATGTGCTGGATGAAGGGGGGAAACCTGTTTGACGACCTTCTTCCTCACATGCTTGTGATACTCGGGATTACGAAACAGCTGATCTGCCAAAGCTCGAAACTGCTCCATCGTAAATGTAGAGATTACAGAAAATATGACCAAACCAGCAACAACCCAACAGATATTCCACACCCACCTTCTTTTTTTTCATAAGGAAACTTTATTGCTAACTCACCTGACAATTTCCATCTCCTTCAATTTGCAATTCAGCTAAACCATATGTGGATAATCTGATGGAAAATCATTAAAGAGGATCAAGAACTTAGAGAGAACTTCAAGTAGCACATAATTTTAAGGAAGCATTATAAAAAGGCTTAGAGAAAAAATTATTGCCCAGCATTCCCCATTACACCCCACAGGGAATACCATCAGACAATATATACATATTCCTTTTAATTGGTTGTATTGATTGTAAAATAACTAGAACCTAATTTCACAACAGTTCTCTGGTATCAAAACTTCCCTAGTATGTCGAGAGCCAAGGCTAATCATGGGAATGATGTAGATTCATATAACTAGGATTTTTTTTTCTTTATTTTTTTCTGGGGTGGGGGAGCGGTGAAATAGTATAATATCTAATCTGGTGAGTTAAGATACAGGCACCGACAAACTAATTATATTTATATACTTCAGCTTTGAATGGAAGTTCATTTTCAAACACATTGAGCGGATCAGCAGAAACACCATAAGATAGGAAAGAATCTATCTCAAAAATGCAACTAGTGGAATCATTATAGTAGCCCATGAAAAAACCATTATATCAAGAATTATGCAAAAATTCTTTGACAAACACATAAGCAGTGTAGATAGCTTGGAAGGTTTAACACATCCAAATGTAAGGATTATTTAGATGGATTTGGAGATTCCAATAGACATGGTCTTTAAACATAAATTCCTAATTTTAATCATTTGCTTACAAACGGGGAGCTTACTTGATTGAAAATTTTCACTCCACATGATAGTATACTTACTATGGACAGTCGAATTGTGAACCTCTTAATGTCAATTTCCTTCATTACAAAGACGTATGAGGTTTTCCTAGATAAAAATATGGGAATACTGAAGGAAAGGATGCAATTTGGAATTTCCCAACATATATAGCATATAAATTGCAAAAGTTTATTATACAATAAGATGGCTTATACATGTTAAAGATAAAAGAGAGAGAAAAGTAAGAAGTTTATAAAGTAAATTATTTAATGTTTATGCAAAAGGGATTCTTTTAACAATATTTCTTCTATTCAAGTATCACAAGCATTTTTTATTGAATAGAATGCATCATGCATCCACCAGAAAATTCACCCCATGTTATTGCCTTATATAGAACTGTGTCCAATCAAGACTTCAGGGTAGTCTGGCATAGGCACTTAGGTATCAGAAGTTGTGCTGAAACCGTGAACAAATTTAGACTATTGATATGTTATCAACATCAACATCTCAAGACTTATGTCACTAATGAGTCCATCAACAAAGATAGCTCGACTTCCAAATGAACCCACCAGCATCTGGTGGCTACAAAATCATGTAGTAGATGTGACCTAAAAACCTCAGAAACCTTTAACCTCATGACAAACAATCTCTAAAACCCCTATGGGATGATTTTTAAAAAAAAAGAGTCATTCTTAAGGGTATACTATCATGAACTTGCCCCAAGAAGTCATCATAATTGATAAAATACAACCCTTGAAATCACAGAACACAAATTGCATAAAAACTGCCCAACTAACTCACACTATTGAATGAATGTTAAACAATCTCCAAGAAACATTAAACATGAAATGACGAAGAATTTATTTCAAGACCACTATGGGCTTCTTCAGGATGTTCAATTTGAAGCAATTAGATAATTCTTATCATTAAATAATTTGCTCAATGATTTTTTTTTTTTTAATATAAACAGTAGGCATCCGCCCTTCTATTAAGAGGAAAGAGACCAAAAGGGAAAGTACAATATACTGGTGCATTTTCCGGGAATTTTCTCAATGATTGTTAAATTAAAAGAATTCTAAGGCTTGTGATATTAATACTTCTACCCATAGAATTATGACGAACAAAGAAACATCACCCATTTTGTTTTCTTTTAATAATACAAACTTAACAACAGTCTTTTGAGATTACATCACATCCCGGCAATGCAAATTTTATAAGAAAGTAATTAGAGTGCCTCATTTTAGTTACCAACAACTTAGGTCAGCAGCTTTAGCAGGTAAAATGAATTCCAATGTTCTTTTCTTTTTTTTTTAAACGAATTCCAAGGCTGTCTTGTATGCTGCTTTTTATTTCCATAGGCAATCTCAAGTCAAATGCAATCATTTGGAAACTAAAAAACAATAATGGACAACCAAGACACCTGGCATACCAAATTCATTAATTCAATAACAATGAAGCACAAAGTTGCTACAAAGTTGCAACAAGTATAATAAAAATAAAACAGCATTGTTTTCAAGTTTACATGAAACAAACCTTTCTGACAGTCTTTCGTGATCCAAGGTAGCATCATCCACATCAGGAATTTCCCCATTTACTCGAGGTGTGTGCTGTCAATACAATCTAGAAATGAGCAAGATGCATGAGTAGCTCTAATTATATAAACATAAGACCATGCCATATCTATATGTTGAGGAATGATATGGTGTGAACATCATACCTCCCACCTTACATGCGGTCACCGTCTCATCACCATTTGATTAAAGTCTATTGAATCGGACGTTGAGGAGATGGTCCAAAAAAAAAATCACCTAATTTCTTGGGAGAGAAGGGGGGATCATGGGGGGAGAGAAAAAAAAAAGGGTCACTATTGGGTGGGATTTTATAACCATATGGTAAAAATCCATTTAATCCAACGCTGATGAGATGGTGACCACGTGTAAGTGTAGGGGGAATGGTGTCCACATCTTATCATTTCAATATAATGATGCATTACAATGAAAGGAAATATCATGACAAGTTCATCATCTATGAAAAATCTGAATGGAAAGAAAATGCAAGAAGAGACCATCTGGATAAAGAATTATCCTTGCTTAGAGAGTACAAGACTGACATTCTATATCATAGTACAAGATTCAAGCTTTAGAGAAAGACTATTGAATTAGGTTCCTTACAAAACCAATACATGATAGATGCACACCTTCTAAACACCGGTAAATATAGTACTAAACTGAGTGAGCCTGATGTGTGCATTCTTAGTTATACAGGTTTCGCTCCAAATGATTTGAATCAGAAGTATTGGATTGAACATCATGAATATTATAAAACCCAACAAAAACCAAAAATGAGTAACGTGCATCATAAGGGGCCTCTTATTATCTATACTTTTATAACTTTGATCCCTCATGCATGTGGGAGTAGGCCGTGAGGCCCTCGCATTCTCCAGGTCCTCGTCAAAAAGAATATAAGGACATTATCAAAAGATCTCTGTCCTTCAATGTATTATATATGTAGACTTTCCTCTTTATTTCCAATGGCAATTGCTATTAGGCCCTTGTAAAAACTGATATCTATCAAACTGTCCTTGTTAGATTGGAATTTTAGATGGGTAAATATCAAATCACACAAACTTATATTTACCAACCGGTCCTATAAACAGAACCTCTTGCAAAAGACAGACACTCCTCATAAAATACCTATTTGTAAGTCACATGTACAGCACATGCAGTTTCCTCATAAAATACAATTGAAATATGACATCAAAAGTGCAACCTCCACTATATACCCATGCATAACATAATTTCTGACAGATAACAGGTATCCATAACATCAAACCTACACATAGTGACTAACAGTAGCTACTTAAAGACAGCATTAGCTTTGAGAGCATTTACAGGACAATGGCAGATCTCTGTGGAATCAGAGAAAATATATGGAACGAGAAAGTAATGGGAGACTTCAATTCCAAAGTCCCTTAGAACTGAATTAGATGAAAGGTGCCGTTTTAACATATTCATTCAAAATTGTTCCCTGGTCTGTCTGAATTGATGCTGCTTTCTGATGAATCAACTAATAGAAACACGTACCTATGAATTCAAAGACACACAGAACAGAGGAATTTGCCATGTTGGATATGCTTAATCTCCTAACTTTAGGAGAAGAAGAAGGGCAAAGCATATCTTCTAGGTCTCACTGTTTCATACTATTATACTAGGACGCTGATTTTTATAAATGGGATTTCACTAGCTTACACAAATTTTCTTCCGAATGCCAAAGGATTCTGACAACATTTCAGTGAATTGCAGAACACTAAGGGCATGTCTTAAGAATAATCACTGACTAAATATTTATTTAATGCCAACTGAATCATGTAGAATTTTCAGGTGATTATGTGGTTCTTTTCAATCACCCAGCATCTGGCTTCATAATTAGTATTTAGGAGTCAGAATTCCTTAGTAACACATTTTGTTCCACACATCAGCCAAGAAACAGGAATTTCAATAGCAACTTAAGGTTCTTTCTATTCTTGAACTGAATAAAATTCAATCGTTGATTTTTTATCTCTGTTTTAAATTTAAATCAGCACTTCTGATAATCATAAATATTACAAGACCAAACATCTCAGTGCAAGCCCTTCTGATCTCTATCGCTCAAATTGTTCAGATTAATCTTTTCATTTGAACTTTGCTCATCCCTTAACTATTAGCGCAATTCAAGTGCTTTTGACACTCACTCGACATTTGAATATGGCAGTCAAAGATGTATTTAATCGAGAGTTTTGACAATAGTTTTGTATAGCAAACATACTCCACGATTAAAAATAAAAAAAAAGGTAAATATGTCATTAATGTCAATGATACTGTCACATAAGATGTTTTAAATTCAATGAACAAATTAATTAAGCAAAAAAAAAAAAAAAAAAAGGTTTCTCATGAAGTATGCAAGGCATGGTTAACACAAGGATGTGATACCAACCGGGATTGAATCTAGATGAGATAAACGCTTTCCCAGGCTCCCATTTGCACTATGAGTTTTTTCCGCTAAAATTCCACCAATGGTCATGTGTTCCACATCCTGAATATTGCTATCTTCACCTGAGCTAGAACTAGATAAACTCCCAGCAATATTCTTGTCTTCCTTATCTTGAAAACTTTCATTTATACCTGAGCTAGAACTTTTAGAGGCATCATCATGATATTCAGACATGTTATCTCAGGACAAGCATCGGGCCAATGCCACTGTATGTCAAGCAGATGAAAGTCAGAAATCAAATTATACCAGCACCAGAGAAAAAGGATCAAGTAAATTATATATGTCAAATTTTTCATAGAAGCAACAGGTAAAACAATTAAACAAAATTCAGATTTTGTTTAATTTCAGTATATGATGCTCAGTAGCTCGCATGTAAATGATCCACAATGTAAATGTCATCTTGTAATATGTAAACTTGCATGTAAGTGATCCAGTACATTATACATGTCAAATTTCACAGAAGCAACATGTAAAACAAAATTATATTTTGTTTACGTTTCAGTATATGATGCTCAGTAGTTCGCATGTAAATGATCCACAATGTATATGTAAAATGAAAATACAACTCTTCTTCTTCTAACAAGTAAACTAATTGGGGAAAAAACAAGACAAGCTAATTCAACTTGGCACAACCAATTTGGGAATCTCAAAAATCTCAAGAACTCTGCAGTTATAAATAATTCACTTCCAATCTAATCAGGATGCAGCCAATGCAAATTTTGAAAGAAAAACAAAAACAAAGGAACAAAAAGTGATAAAAAATAAAAATAAAAATAAAAATTCCAACATTGGATAAAAATATTGAAAAAATAATAATAAAAACACGAGAGTTGAACAGGTGTTTTTCTACCCAGGATTGCAAAGAAAAATACATCTAGTAGCAAAACCATTCCATATCAACATGAACCCAACATAAAAAAGAATCCCATCAACATATCCAGAAACTAATCATATCAATGAAAATTTTGGAAGCAACAGTAAAATTTGCATAACCCAACAAAGTTGTACACTTTACAATAAACCAATGATATGAAACTTTCCAAGAAAATATAAAACGCAATCCAAAAGGACGATCATACAAACTCAATATAGAAACTTCCCCATCAATCACAAAAACCCAATGAACTCTCACATCAACAATATCAATACTTTCAAAGGTCAACATTTTTTGGATGACCAATTAAAACCCATATCCAAAACAATAATGAGTGGACGAGAGATTCACCTTTGCAGGGTTCTTTGAAAAAGACCCAAAGAGAGAAACCAATTGAAATCTTGAGACAGAGAGAGAGAGAGCTGCAGAAGTTAAAGAAGAACCATGAGAAGCTTCCTCAATGCCGTGCAATCGGAGGATTGATTTGTGATGATCTTTCTTTTTTAAGTTTGCAACATAAACGGTGGAGTCGGTAGACGAAACAATTGAATACATCCCCGATCGATTATGAACGGGAGACCCACTGCCGTACGTCTTGTTCCAATCGTTTGATTTTTTATTTTTTTTTATTTTTTTTGGTGAGACAATTTCGATGGTCTTTTATCACAAGTCATTTGATACAATAATTTTTTTTTTTTTTTTTTTTTTAGTGGGACAAGTGATACGCTATTATAGTTTATGAGATTCCAACACGATAGATGATAAAAAAAATAAAAATAAAAAAATATACTATTATATTTTAATATAAATTTTATTTTATATTAACAATAACTCTAGTAAAAGAGTGCATGATTTTAAAAAAAATGGTGTGAATTGTGAATCAGTAACGCTTGGTACTAGATATATCATTTTTCCAATTGGAATACATTGGGTTGAAATTGAATAGTACCAAAATCTAAAATATTAATTTCAGTTTATTTTCATTTTATTGAGACATAATTTTTTTTTTTTTTTGCGACAAACAGATATATTTTTTTTGTCCATCCATCTATATTCCACTATATTTCATATTTGTTATTCTATCCGAAGAGGGGTTGCGAGTTACATCACTTTTACATATGTCCAACATTTTCATGTAGCTGTCCCCCATGGCTTTAAGCGTGTGGTGAAGGACGGTGGCTTCCTTTGGAAGTTCCTGGGTTCAAATCTCACCACAGGCGAGAGGAAATATAGTATGCAAAAAAACTCTCTTGACTGGGTCATGTGGACTTCAACACACTATTTGTTCTGGTTTACAATATATATATATATATATATATATATATATATATATATATATATATATATATATACATGAGGTGGACTCGGGAGACCAATCTCTCACCCAAGAAAGGCAGCTTGGATGACTGATCCCTCACTCGAGGAGAACAGCTCAGATAACTAGATAACTGATCATTTGCCCAAGGAATAAAACAGAGGACCTACTGAAGAGGAGAATATTAGACCAATGACAACCCAAGGAGGATCAAGACTAGTGACTTGGTCGAACCGCCTCTGAAGCAACACCATCAAAGCATCTCTGAAACTAACCAGTCAAACCTAGGTCTAGGCCCAATCCTAGCTACAGGTAGAGGGAGACCCTGAGACCTTAAGGTGAGGTTGGGGCCACTCTGCCCAACCGAATTAGCAGAAGCGCATCTTGTACCCGACAAACAGTCTGCCACAGCTCACCGCAGTCACAGCCACGCGAAGCGGTGAGTCAAGCGTCACGTGACCCCAACATCATAACAAACCACCCGGTGCCATACCTCGCAGAATCTTCTATGTCAGAAGATATTCACCGAGACAGAGGGATAATTGGGCAGAAAAACATGGTCACTCACTCAGTTCAAAGGGGGGACAGATAAGGAGGAGAGAGGGCATGACAGTATGAATAAGCATTTTCTACTTGTCTACTCTATTGAGACTTCTAGTTCTTCTCTACTGATTTGAGTATCGGAGTCTCCTAGGCTAACACCATACCGGTGTCCATGGTTCTTTCATCATCAAGAGGACTCGGATCTTTATCCATAGGCGGAACTCCAGTGTCACCACTCTTATTGAGGCACCACCTTTAGCATGTAAACTAGACCACAACCTAGGTCCAAGCATGAGGGACCTTGTAAAGTTGCAATATAATACCAGGTGTGAGAAGGACCAGGCAATTATATACGTTTTTATTTAGATAAAAATATAAGTTATTTTAAAACACAAAAAATATTTTAGTATATATAATTATATCAATAAAATAAGTCATTTTTTATTTGGTTATTTTAAAATTATTTTTATGGGAACATATAATAATGAAGTTTTTGTTATTTGGTTGACCATAGATAAGCTGTAGATAAAAAGTGAATATGGCTAATGATTTATAAATGATGAAAAAATGATTTAATATATAGGTCCCCTTTAGAAGTGATTGCATATGATTTGACATGTGATTCCTATTTATAACGGTGAAAAAGACTTTGCATAAAAACAAAATTTTAAGAAAACTTAGATAATGACATAGTTATACACACCCTTTCCTTGTAAACATGCAAGTTTTTTGGATTTATTCATCCTTATTTTTCATTTATTCTCTTTACCCAAATAAGGAGTGAGCATGCTTGATCTCAATGAAAGTGGAACTAAAAAAGGACTGGCTATATCAAAGCCGGATTGGCTATATCAAAGCCCTAATTCCTTTGATGGTGAATTTTAATAATGGAGCCACTGCTTGTGTTGTTGATGGTTCTAACTCTGTTTTACATAAAAGCCTGGGAGGGGTTTTTTTTTTTTTTTTGACTCATCATTTTTTGAGCAATGTGGACTTTTTTAGGGTACTTTTATCATTTTTCAATTAACAGTGATTATATTATTTGGATAATCTTTTTTAATCAAAGTTATATAAAAATGAACTAATTATATTAAGTAAAATGTTAGGGGCAACAACAAGTTTTTATTTCAAAATTTTTGTTTTCGAAGATATGCGTACCTTTACAAGCATGTCATTTATCTATCAAAAAAAAAAGTGGGGGGAAATCCAAATAACCTCCTTGTAAATAGCTTAAAATCATATAACTCTCTTATTTTTTCTAAAGTCTATATAACCCCCTGAAAATAATTATGTAAATCCAAATAATACTCTGAGTTAAACTTTTGTTGATAGATAAGTAATATTCTGTGAATGTTTCATTTTTTGTTAATCCTGATTGGAAGTACAATATAACAAAAATATAAAAAACCTTCTGTACATGACGATTTTACCCCCTGAATATATTATATAACTCTATTTGAATGGATAAAATTATCATTTACATATGATCTTTCGCATTTTTAACATATTATATGGGGTTTTGGTATACTATGTTTTCAACCAGGGTTAACCAAATAGAATATTCTCAGAATAATCATAATCCGACAGCGAAAATTTAAATCAGGGGCTTATTTGGGTTTACATTAAGCATGTCAATCGGACGGATACGGATCGGATATGCCAATATCCATATCCTAACTTTCGGATTCAAATACGGATATTAATTTTCGGATACGGATTGGATACGGATTTTTTTTGAATAATTGACATGTTTAAATATTAACATTAATTTGGATAATTAAGTGATATTTTAGAGAGACATCAAAATTAAAATTAAGATTTTAAGGCTTATTATCTCTTTCAGATATCATACATTGAAAATTTAATAGTATTATAATATATTATCTTAGTAATTAGTCATAACAATATGGGCAATATATAATACAAATATATATATATTTTTATATTATATGTCGGATACGGAAATTTTTTTGATCAGATAGACTGATATCCATATCCGCACTTCGGATCTTCGAATATCGGATATTTCTATTTTTTCGGATATAGATTCGAATCGGATTCGGATTTTTTTTTTATAATTGACAGGCTTAGTTTACATAGGTGTATGCAGGGGGTTATATAAACTTTAGGAAAAGCTAGGGTGTTACATGGATTTGAGATAGTTTATAGGGTGTTATTTGGATTTTTCCTCAAAGAAAAATATATTTGTACTAAATATGCATATGAAATATAAAAAATTATATAATATTTACCTCTGATAGGAAAAAAAAAAATATAATATACAAATATATGAAATGGTTTAAAGAAAATGATAAGTTCAACACCTTGCGCAGCCCACACCGATTTTCTTTTTTAAAAATTTTATTTGTTGAAGCAGATATTATTATATGAAATAAAGTACTTAGATACAATATTGATTTTTTGTTATTTTGAAAAATGAAAAAAAAAATTACACATAACCTCATACATTATGATGGCGTAATATGATGTATGTGGTTGCAGTCAACGGTAAAACAGAGTGAGTATATCAATACTCATGATTTAAAAGCGAGAACGGATATGCTCTCTGTAAAATATCTCCTTCGGACCTATATTATGAAATTATATATGCTTATATTATATATCATTCAAATTCAATTATGTTTTATGTTCGATCATGGTCCTAGAGCCACATTTTCAACCTTCAATATTTGCGCCATATTTTATCCCTATGTCCAATTAGTGTATCCATTTAAACATATAAATCATCCAAAAAATATACATATCTTTATGATCCTTAATCACACCCATTCTCATTTGAACTGATAAGTGTCAATACAACTTTTTAAGATACAACAATGACATATGTGAATGTAAATATATATTCTAGCCTGGTACAAAAAAAAAAATGCCTAGCAAGTGACACAGGAATATCTATAATTGAAGTAACAATATTCAATCTCTGCTTTCAGTTCCACTTCACCAATCAAAAATAAATAAAAAAATTCAATCTCTGTATGATGCAATAACTCCTCCACTTTCACTTCAAGCAGCTAAAGCCATGGCAGATGGAGAGGACTATGATGAGTATCAGTGCTATCAGAATACCCAGGATGGTAAGCTTTATCTTCATATTCTGCAGCCACATTTTCCTCCTCATCTCATTGCCTTGCTTCTGGAAGGAGCGGGCCTGCAACCGATGTTCATTGTTATTAAAAATTTATCCATATGTTTTGATTTACCATAAATTTTACATGAAACCTATGTCAGCACAACAAAAAAAACATATGGATATGTATATGAAATATAAAAAATTATATAATATTTACCTCCAATAGCAACAAAAAAAATTTGATACCCAATAACTCTATCGTTAAAAAAAACTCCTTGTTTTGTCAATAGACTTGGCATGGCATAATACACATGCAAACTGTACTAGTTGATGCCTCAAGGCCATGTTTGGCAGTTATATAGTAAAGACTGGAATAACCACAGTAAAATGATGAAAAGATAAATATAAAATGTTAAAAATATCTTTATCATTAGGATATCATTTTTGATAGTCCACCTGAGTGATGAATTAGGATTTGTACTATGTTTTTCACTCACCAATGTTGACAAAGTAAATAGCAATACATAAAGTATAATTAAGAAATAGGTGTGCCTATCACTCATCTTCTCTCTTTTTATATCATTACACATCACTTAGAGCTAAATTGATATTTACTTGAAAAAAAAGTAAAAAACAAAGATAAAATTGGTTTATATATCAAGACTAATTTAATCTATTAAGTTTCCAAAAATAAAAGTGAGTTAAGCTTTGTATTACAATACCCCACGTTGTACAATACTTGGCCCCCAAAAAAAAAAAATCTTAACCCACTGCTAAAGGGGCCTAAAAATAAATTAAATAGGACAAAGTATATGTTAAATTAAGAAAATAAAAATTCATTCTTATAATGATAGAAGCCAAAAGGCTCTATTTAAATGAAAGATCATATCAGAAACTCAAAATAATGGGAAAAAAGTAGAAACATTAAATAAGATAAAGGGTAAATTTGATAAACTACACTTTTTCAACAGTATAATCCTCACATTGTTTTGAAGGTCCTCTGTCTTGTCAACCAGAACTGAAACCTTTTCTCCACGATCGATAACCTGCAACACATCCAATGCCCTTAAGTTAAGTGTAGTAGATTTAAGTGATACTGTAAGGGACTCACTGATGTCTAAGAATGAAATTCACCCTAAAAAATGCAGCTACGTATGATAACATAGCAAAATGGTATTTAAAAAGAGGTGGGAAGATAAAGGATTAGGACATCAGTGGGCTCCAACCCAGAAGGGGAAGAGAGATTTAAGAGAACAAGAAGCAGAGAGCGGCTTATGAGAGTTTTTCATAATCTCCGCTTGGAAACCAACATGTTGCACATGCTAACCTGAACACTGTTATGCTCAATGTGTATAGAGAAATAATGTGATATGATCTCTGAATTAATCTGGAGAAGTTACTAATATAGATCTTTAATTCAAGTAACTCTGTTATCTGTAATCAAGGATTCAAGCTAGAACTCAAACCGCAGAACTTGACCAGATAGTTTCTGGCTCATCATCACCAGGTTAATGGTTTTGTTCTTGTGAAATTCAGATGCTATGATTTCTTCTTGCTCGAAGCAATCAAGGAAACTTTCATGTTTAACTTACAAGAAACTAAAAAGAAGAAACTGTACCCAAAAGACTGATAAAAATGCTGAATTCATGAACTTAGCCAATTTTCTCGGATGATGTTTAATAATGAACAAATGCTATTGAAAGTCTTTTAACGGTAAAGATAACAAATTCAATCTGAAAAAGATGGCAAGATCCCTACACATAAATCTACTCCTGTACTGTAGTTTTACCTTAATATTATCTTCAACCTTAGCTTTAGAAAGTTTTTTTTTTTTTTTTGAGGAAATTACCTTTAGAAAGTTAAATAACGAGTTCAACTAAGCGAGCTCATATGTGCAAAACTAACATGAAAATCCAATGGTGAAGACCTTGAATTTTCTCTCTCATTTTCCACAAGCACATTGGAAAAATGTTTGATACAAAAATTCAACTTCCATCCAAGAGAACTCCAGGAGAAATGCAGTCATCTCTGAAAAATGTTCCCACAACTGACAGAATTCCACTGGAAATATCATAAATAGCTTCCCGGTATCAAACAGTACTCCAATTGAGAGAGATCCCAAGTCTGAACTTCATTTGTCCAGAATATATGCATTGAGGACTATATATATAAAATAATAACTTATGAGTAGTGCAATCCACGTTGGAAAATAGAGCACGTGATTGGTCGAGTGCAGTATCCCGACTCCCACAATGATCATTAAACCCTTATCGCATATGACAGTCTGTGATCAATGTTTGAGAATATGAAGACAAATGGGATAAGCATACAGAGAAATAAATTACCTTTTGAATGTTCTCCGTCATGACACTTTTGACTTCTGAAACTTGGGCCTGCACTTTGGCAAGTTTACTTATCTCCTCTGGGTGATCTGAACAATATTGCATCTGCTCCTTCAGTTTAACTCTGCCGTGATGATAAGCTTGTCAAGATTTGATCTGATCAAGCATGAAATATAATACTCAAATCTCCCATTGCATTACCCATATTCCTTGCTAAGGCTGTTAGCAGGAGCATTTGCAGCTTTGCCCCTTCCATATCTCGCTATGAAGTCATCCTTGATGCGCTCCAGAAAAGCCATAGGGACCTGCCTTCCTATTGATGCATCCGCAACTACGCAAAATACTACGGGACCGAAAGCAAGCATGGTTAGAAATACAGAAAGACTTGCCCAAAAAAATATGCACAATTTTCAAATTCATTGCTCTACAATAAACTTTGCACTGAGAATACAAAACAAATTTACCAAAGATTCAAACTTGGATGGATCCTAAAATGCCAAATCTCTGTTCACTGACTTCAAGATTTTTCCCCTACTTCAGCTCAATTTCATACCGATACCAAATTAGATAAACCTCATAATCTATATCCCACCCACAAAGGACCAGTACCCACCAATCAATCAAAAGTAAAAACTTCAGAGGCGGCAAAAATGCAATAAAATTTCACAGTATCAAAATCGAGAAAAACCAAATCCATGCATTGAATAACAAATTTCTGATCATCATTTGTTGTAAGTTAACTTGCATTCTAGGCTTCTAGCAGAAAAGTGCTTATTCCTGAACACCCGTACTCTTTTGTACCCATGTTTCTTTAGTCTCTTCCTTAAGGTTATGATAAATTTAATTTATTCTTTAAGTGAAGGGGGTTGCTTTGTGACAAAGGGGCGGTGAGGAAAAAGACTGAGAGAAACATTTTATTTCAATTACTAGTTGATAGTGAATCAATTCCTCTCTCCTTCATGGACATAGACAAATTGTCGAACCACATAAACATGACATAAACAAATTATCGAACCACCTGAATCTCTTTTAGTCTGTATTTTTTATTTGGATTTGTTTCCATCATTGTTCTACAGTTGCTAAAGACATGGTCAACACAATCTAGCCAAATCAGATTACGATCCCTCTAACATCAACCAATCAAAAAATTATAAATAAATAAAACTACATAGCTGGAATTAAACAAAATCACCTCCCCTTCAATAAAAAAAACCCTCAAGCAATCCATTCCCACACTGAAAACAACTACACGGGACACGGGTGCTCTAAAAATCCAATCTTTCTCTCGTTTTCATATCAATTGCGATCCGATCACCCCCAAAATTCAAGATTTCTCAAGACAACCAAACACAAAGAGGAGAACTGACCGAAGGAGCCGGAGAAGAGGTAGTTGAAGGAGTGACCGTCGAAGGAATAAGTGAATCGGCCGTCGTTGCCGGGCGCCGCCGGGATGTTCTGGAGGCACTTCTGGGCGACGTCGGCGATGTTTCCGTCGGACCCGCCGTAGTCCGCGAGGGTCACCGTGCCGCGCGCCACCGACGCGTATATCAGACGCTTCTCACCCATATCTTCTCCTCCTCTTCTTCTCTCTCTCTCTCTCTCTCTCTCTCTCTCTGGGATTTTGTGTTTGAATTCAAAGGAGAGAATGAGTGGGTTTTGAAAAGGTTGGACGAATAGGGAATGACTTTTCGCGGCTGCTTCACGGGGGATGCGCGGCTCTTTTTGATTTTTTTTTTTTTTGTTTTTTTTCAGCGGCTCCGCGTTTTGGCGGGTGCCGTGTTATGACTCGTTTCCCCGGAAGTAGATTATATCGGTTTATATTATTTCACTGTAAACTATATTATTTAATAACTACTTTTTTATATTTTTTTTTTAACTCTTAATTTTAAAAATGTCTATCTGAATATTTAAATAATATTTCTTATGTCATTGTTTTGTGAAATACGATTTTTTATTTTTAAATTCTTATAGATAAACTATGTTATCTAGTGATCAATCTTTTTTTTTTATAATTTAATTTAAGTCTCCAGCCTCAAATGATCCAATCTTATTATTCTCTCTCCACAAAATATTTGTATGATTTTGTAAGTATTTTGATATTTAGAACTTATATACAAAATGTTTGGTGAAATAAAAAACAAAATTGCACTTGCATTGTTACATATTCAATGACAATTTCAGTGTTATTCAATATTATATATGCTCACTCAATCCGATATTACATTCTCTTATAGCTTTAATTGTTTAATTAGGATTGATTACTTAAACATAAAAAGAATAATTACATAAGCAAAATTTTGAGGAATTTTCATTATTGAATTTTGAAATGATTTTTTTCTTGGTTGAAAATTGTGAAATATCAAATTAAATATTTTGAGTGCATTTAGAATTTTAAATTTAAAATTTAGATGTCATTAAAAAATTTGTATACAATCAATGAAAATTTATTTTGCGTAATTCTAAACTTTTATTTATTTAGAGATTTAGTGATTTTATGGAAATCTAACATATTTATATTATTTATTTTTATATATATATTTAAGCTACTGTTATTTTAGTTTATTTATTTATTTATATTTGAAATCTCATTCATGAAGGATTCGAGATTTTCGCACTGTTATAAAATCTTGACTATGACACTACACACAATCATTGATTTAAAATATCAAAGAAAGTCGAAGATAGGCTGATCCAGAAAATCGATGTGCGGATTATAAAAATGTTGAAAATGATTTCATTGGGGTTTCTTTCATTTAGAGGACGAGTAATTTAAAAATTTTAACTATTCATTAGCCCCAAATAAACAGAAGTTTTGCACATGTACTAATAATGAAAAAATCGTTTGATGTTTGAGACTTAAAATACAATATGAGAGAGAGAGTAATCAATCACTAAATAGCATAGTTTACAGTAACTTAAAAATAAAAATTTAAAATTTTCAAAGGGATAGTTTATGAATTTCAACTGTTGACGGACGTTAGCGAAGGGACTAATAACAAAATAAGAATTTAAAATTGAGGATTTAAAAAGAAATATAAAGAAGAGAGTGATCGATCACTAATTAATATAGTTTATATGGACTTAAAAATAAAAATCACTTATGTTTATTATGGATGGCTTATTTAGGTATAAAAATAGAGATATAATAGATTAAAATAAGAGTGAATAGGCTTAAAAACATGTTCGGTTGAACGTTATATAGATGGGTATAGTTATGTCAAGATAGAAACAAATAAGACGTGTCCTGAACATATACGATCACCGGAATATAATAACTATTTAGAATAATTATTATTTATTTATACTAAAATAATTATTCTTTATCCATCCATTATTTTAACTAATTCAGAGGCCCGATCAATTTTTTTGTGGATGAGACTGTCATTCGAATTTTCAAACAGTGGTCCCTTCCATTGGCATCATGCCATCATGTGAGAAAATTATCCATTAAGGAATATATAACAAAAAGTTTGTACTATGTGGGATTAAATTGATTATTTCACATCCTGCAAAATATTCTAACTAAACAAATCTCATGAGACAGGCACGTCTCTGTCAGGAAATTTCATTGGGTACACTGGAAATGCAATATTTTCCTTATGTTTGAACATTGACTTTTTTGCGTGTCCTAGAATCACAGTCTCTGTCCCATTCAGGCACTTCTGTCTGGTTTAATAAAAAAATAAATATTTAGAATACATTAATCTGATTTAAGAGGATGAAAATATTATTATTTTTATTTAGATTTATATTTAATAATACATTTTATTATCATTTTTTTTTTTTTTTTGTATTTTTATCTTGAATTTTGTATTTGGATCAGATGCAAATGGGATAACTTCAATAAAAAAAAATAAAAAGATCTCAAGTCTGTCATTCTTATTAATGAGACATTAAGCTGTTGGTTTTTAACTCTTGCAACATTTGTTTAACCCTTCTTTCAAGAGTTGTTGCTTCTTTTTATTTATCTGGTTTTCATTTTGTGAGAAGGGCAGTATGTTCTACCTTTTATCCAAAACAAAATATCATCATTTCTACCTCAAAATACATACAATTTTACATGTTTTATCCTTTTTTTTTTTTCTTATACCACATGGGATAACATGCAATTTGACCCAATCATTTCTTTATCTCAATCCCTTATCCTCATGCCAAACCAGGCCTTCAAATTTAAGCACGGATAAAAAAAAAAACAAGGAAATATTCAAATAACCCCTGAAAACTACATGAAATCCATATAATCCCTTACCTTTTTCCTGAAGTTCATATAACTCCATGAAAACACTTATATAAATCCAAACAACCCCTTGAGTTAAATTTCTATTGACAAATGAGGAATATTATGCAAATATTTTGTTTGGTTAACCCTGTATGAAAATACAGTATCAAAAACCCTCTACAATGTGTTAAAAATATGAAAAACCCTTTATAAATGACGATTTAACACCTATGAATAAATTATAAAACTCTTTCCGTAGTAATAAAATCATCATTAATAAATTATTTTTTACATAATATTTCTCATCAGTCAACGAAAATTTAACTCAATGAACTATTTAGATTTACATTGGGGTTTTCAAGAGGTTATATGAATTTCAGAAAAAGTCAGAGAGTTATATGGATTTCAGACAGTTTTCATAGAGTTATATGGATTTTCCCAGAACAAAAAACATGGTCCCATGATTTTTCCATAAAACAATTCTCAATTTAGTGCTGATTATAACGGAAGAGGTGTTCTTCGATGAGAAAAGCAGAACCTCTTGCATTAACGTTTATATGAACATAAAATTCATAATTGTATCAGAGTTGTTACAAGGCTTTGATACACACACACACACACACACAGATATATGTCATTTTTGGTACTGCATTTTGGATTCACCTATGCCTTAGGCTGACCAGCTCGATGTCGAATATCAGGGTGCCTAACGTAGAGCCCTCACCATTTGCGAGTCGGGTTGGGTTGAATATGGTCGTAAACAGTCTCTGTCGATCAAAGAACTGCAAATACCAACAAAAAAAACATGGATAATGAAGGGAAATAACAAAGAACCAACAAAGTTCACATTGAAAGCTGACCAACTGAATTTTATGTACTAGTAGATACTTAATTGAGAAGCAAAGAAGAAAGTAGAGGGTCTCTAGACAACAAAGAAAAAATCAACTACTATGAGATAAGATGCAGATTCATTCCTATGAACAATTGATGAGTATTTTCAATCAGCCACTGCATTAGACTAATGGTTTCTTTCCCCCGACTCCACCTCAGGTATCTTTGCTTGCTATTAAGGATGCATGTAATAATATTTAATACAGAATCCACCTGCTGATAAGGCCCATGTATATGAGTAATTATGTTAGATGAAGAGGAGGTCAAGATTGAATTCATATATACTCGCATATCCAGGTGGAATAACCAATGCTGTTTATAGTTAGAATGTGGATTATGTTGATTGATTCTGTGCTTAAAGTAGGCATGGAAAATTGCTAAAGGTTCTCAAGTTATAAAGTGCCCTAATTTTGTGAATCAATCAATGCATTTCAAACCCCAAGCCATAATATGTATACTAACAAAAGTACCTCTCTTTTCCATGATTTATAAATGCTTTATCCAAAAAAAGAATTCAGACTACCAAGTTAACAAACAATTAGAGAAACACCAATGTAACGATCTCACATAAGGAAACAAATATGCACGCTTGTAGAACTAACCACATTATATAATATGAATTAAATCAGCACTTGCTGCATTGACAACATGAGAAATCTCATGGAGCAAGCAAAAATTAAATTATCAATGGACATGATTTGTTTTTCGAGAATAGTTGAATCATTGGTGTATCTTCACAGTCTTCTGAGAGAAAACAAAATCTTGTCTTCTCTGATGCACATAATGAAGGTTTAGATAGTGTAGTGACAGGAAGAAATCAGACAAAACAAGCTTTAAGAATCATCACAAACGAAGAGAAGTAGGTAGTCATATCAATTTAGTCCACAAACTATGAAGACTTTGCTCAAGTAATAAATCACATACATTAGGTGGTAGGGGCTCTTGTGATGTGTTCTGATACCCCTGCGAGGGTGGAATAACAACACGACGAATTCCTCCAACTCTCATTGTCTTCACTGCCGCCTCAATCCCTGGAATTACCTACAATAATAAGAACAACATCCTTAATTTTTCCTTTATCTTCATCATCAACCACTGTGTGCTTTTATACTATCAAAATAAAAGTTAGATGCATGGTTTCTGTCAAACTGTAACACCAAGATGAATTCCACCAAATTCAAGTTGCCATTTTGCAGAAAAACTAAAATGCGCGGTTTAGTTAGCGTTTAGAAACATTTTGGATTACTTTGCTTCTACAGAAATCATATATACTCCAAATGTGTTTCCAAACACTCCACGTGGTTGCTACTTCTTAAGAAAAGAAGAAAAAAAAATTTTGGTTATAAACAACGGAAAAAAAAAAAAAAAGCTTTTCAGGAATCTAACAAAAGAGTGATTCCTAACAATCTAAGGCACTGTTTAGAAGTGCGTTGGGGGGGGAGAGAGATTTTGAAAAGCTGACTAGCTTTTCAAAAGCATTATTTCCACAAATTCTCAAACGCGTTAAAAATAACACAGTGAACGCTGGAAACGCAGTGAATGCCAAGTTTCGGAAAAAAAAATGTTTGGATTCGCGTTTGGGGGATGAACTAACATGGATCCAAATGGGGCGTAATTTCAAAAGCACCTCAAAGGTAGCCTTTGAAAACCCGTTTGCAAAACATCTTTTCACTTACAACTGCTTTTAAAATAAAGCATGCATTTATTATATTCCTCAAAAGTTCCAGTTTTTTAATATGTATAATTAAAAGCAATGTCTAGCTTCTCAGGAAAAGTTGCCACCACTTTAGGCATCTGCATACACCATTTGGGTTAAGTTGATTCCTGCAAAAGAAGAATCAACCAAAAAGTTGCTTCCAAATGCTCAGTAACCATGTCTTTAGTTGATTTGCTTAAATGGGTATCTAAAAAAATGCACAAAAGAATCCATATTTCGCCAGTATAGATTTCAAAATTCAAAAACAAAACTCAACAAGTTGAAACAAGAAGAACCAACTTTGCCGGATCCGATAACGAACATGAAGGGGACCGGGTCGCCCGTCTCGTCCTTGTGATCGTAAGTCGAGTCGAACCGCCACCCTTGCTTCGCCGCCAACCTCCCATAGTAATGAATCGCGACCTTCAAATCACAACATCAGATTCACACATCAAAAATCTGAGACCGGAATCCGAAAAGATTCAATTTTGTTGACCTGGTCACCGTCGGAGGGAGCATCGCCGCCCGCGTCGCCTTGACGGATGTCGAGGGCTCTGACGCCGCCGGAGTTCTGGAGGTCGAAGAAGGTGGAGGTGGTGGGGGTGGGAGGAGGAGCAAA
The DNA here is from genome assembly GCA_030737835.1 of Acorus gramineus. Taxonomy (NCBI): domain Eukaryota; kingdom Viridiplantae; phylum Streptophyta; class Magnoliopsida; order Acorales; family Acoraceae; genus Acorus; species Acorus gramineus. The sequence continues at coordinate 17,106,460 of CM060847.1, read as the reverse complement.
GGAGGTGGAAGATAAGGCGGAGGAGGGGAGGAGGAGGAGGGGAGGAGAGGCGGAGAGGGTTAATAGCGTCCTTCGCGAGGGGAGGTTTCGGTTTCGGGTGGCGGAGATGGTGGGAGAGCGGAGAGGAGGAGATGGGGAGATGGCGCTCATGAAGGAATTGTCCTCTGTTTTTTGGGATAATTACGGTGGAACCCGAGCATGGTTCCAGCCATACCTAATAAATTAGAATCATTGCGGAATAACAACGATGTTTGGATGACTTGAATAAATGATGATTTGTATGGGGTATATGAATTCCAATCAACTCTTGTAATTATGTTAAATAAACTATCATAATTTTGTAAGCCCCCACAAAATTGAAAATGTGTGTCGGCTGTCAAATCGACTATCATTACCTCTTATAAAGAAATTGTTAAATAAATTGTCATAATTCTTTCATCTTTTATAAATCTTTATTCATATTTTATCCAAACAATAAAATATTTATTATTACTTTTTTCAACAAGAATAATTCAAAATACAACCAAACAAAAAATCATTTTATACTTATGTATATTAAAATAGTCATAAACTTCATAATAATTTAATTCTCTATCCAAACCGGGGAAAAGAACGAACAGAAGAGAGAATTTTTTTACGTGATAGTTGTGTTATGTTTGTGTCACTTTTTAGGAGCGGTCCATATCACGTTTTTATTTATTACTAGATTTGGGGCCATCAATTCAAAAACTGAATTGCAAATTTGTATTCCTCGCATTCATATGAGCTTATCTATAAATTTTCAGTAAGTTCTGACATAGTTTTAAAAAATTTCGCAGTTCTGAACGGTATCCGGGTTAGGTCATTACTAAACTTTAGTTGGTGTGAATTATCAAGAGCAGCTCTATCCCCACCAAGCATTTTGCTGTCCCCACCTAGTGTCTGATCCCACAAGCCATACATTTTGTGATACCCAATCCCACCACCTTATATAAACCAATCAATTAAACAACCTGATCCCACCACCCCTCATTTATCATAGGTTCCTTCTTCTTCATCTTCAACCCCTCTTCTCTCCTCTCCCTCCCAGTCGATCTGCCCAAATCTCAGCCGTTCAGATTGCCGCTTTCATCCCCGGTGCCTTGCCGATCTTTCATCAAGAGGAGAACTGAAAACCTCCGCCCTATTCCGCGATCCCGATGAGCGCTAGGTAAAGTATCATTCATTCTTTTTCTTAAATCATTTGAATGTCAATGCTATTGATCGATCTTGTTCTTAGGATTTAGGAAGATTAATGGGTGGATTGAAAGATTGGTTAATCCAAAATAAATAAATAAAACTAGGGTTTAGTATAGAACCTAGGGTTTTTCATAGAATGTTTGAATTGGATTATAGGTTGAGGAGATACTTTAGGTTATTGATTCTGGGCAACTTGTCAGAGCTTGTTATGGGGAAAACCTGATTATATTAAAATGTAAAATATATTGTAAGAGCAGGATTTTCTGGGGAGGGATGGAGTTGTATTAAACTCCCTAAATTTTGAACATTGTACATGATAAGCTTGTCAAACTAATGGATGGATACCTCTCTGATCTAGTGCTTGCAAGATTTGGGACCACAGTTATATTGCTAATAGGTCTCCAAGGTGTTGGAAAGACCATTGTTTATGCAAAATTAGCATTCTATCTCAAAAAATTGGTATGCTGAAAATTCTGTAGAGTTAATGAATTATTTTCTTTGTTTTTTTGTAAAATTGAGATCATCTGTCAACGCTTCAAAATACAAATTGGATTTGGTGTGCAGGGGAAGAGTTGCATGTTGGTTGCTAGAGATATATAGAGACCCACAGCTATTGATCAACTTTCAATTTTGGAGGAGCATATAAAATCAGTTCATTTGCTTTGTTAAAATTAAATAAAAGTACAGTTTTTTCAATGTATGTCATAGCATGGATTTATTGCTCTTTATTTTAACATCAAAATCTTTGGACTATTTTATTCATGCTCATATTCAATTATAAGCTCATGACAGGTGGGTGTACCCGTTAACACGGAAGGAATTGATGTTAAGCCCTCAGAAATAGCAAAATGATGTTTGAAGCAAAGACACAATCGACACGGATGACTTTAGAACAATTATCTTGTTTTCCTTGTGCTTGTCAACCCATGTGTCAATCAGTGCTTGTCTTTTTTTGTTGAAGTGGAGACTAAACTCCAAGACTAACAAAGTGTGAATGGTTTAAAACATTTTGAATGCTCATGTTTGAATGAATGAATGAATTGGTAAGCATAGTCAGTGTTCGAAGTACTTGCAGTTGATTGCTAGACTACATGGACGACAGAAGTCTAGTCGACCTGGGCACACTTTGGCGACTGCAAACCTATCGAACAGATATGGTTCTTTTGACTTATTTTGTTGGGATTCCGATCAATACCCATTTTCCTGGAGGACACTAGTCATGATGCTTGTACACAATCTTCTATTTAACAAGTGGAGAAACCTAATTCAAGTTTAACACTTTAACATACTTGAATCTAGAAAAAAAAAAAACAAGCTAAATTCAAGTATCATTTTATGAGCCAAGAACCCAAATTTTTTTTTATAATGAATGCCTTGTCTAAAATATGTATGAATGGTTAATTGGGATTGAATGATCGATAAAACAATGTTTCTAATGAATCCTCTCATTCAGCTGATGTATGTGAGGAGACAATCAACATGACGAAATGTGACAGTTTACTATATCACGCTGTCGAACAAATTCCAGAACACAAGCTGCCTGTTGGCTTGTTCGACGGGTCTCCTGTCACCCGTGACCACCCAAGTCGACTGACTTGTTGTCGTCCGTCAATACATATATTCGACTTCAAGGTTGTCGAACAAATTCTAGAACACAGGTTGCATGTTGGCTTGTTCGACGGGTCTCCTGTCGCCCGTGACCCCCCAGGTCGACTGACTTGTTGTCGTCCGCCAATACATATGTTCAACTTCAAGGTTGTCAAACAAATTCTAGAATACAAGTTGTCTATTGGCTTGTTCGACAGGTCTCCTGTCGCCCATGTCCCCCCAGGTCGACTAACTTGTTGTTGTCCGCCAATACATATGTTCGACTTCAGGGTTGTCGAACGACTTTCAAAACACAAGCTGTCTAGTATTCTGTTCGACGGACCTATTGTCATCCTCTAGTACATATGTTCGACTTCAGGGTTGTCGAACGACTTCCAGAACACAAGCTACCTTTGAAACCACAACACAATAACCTCCACCGATGCAACCACATCTCCCATGAGAAATACAAAAATTCAGAGGAAAACAAATGAAGATTGGTTCCTCACCTAAGTGATTTGGTTATCCAACTAGGGCATCGATTATTCTCGCGGAGGGTTGGCGGGAAGTAATTGTAATGTCGTTATAAGGATCGCCAGAGTGTGTATCAGTCCCACCGGATTTTGATCGGGCAGTCGAGGAGGTACGTTGTTGTCGAGCGTGGGAGAGAGAAAAATGTGGGGAGGTCGACTGTTTGTATTTTGATTCAGGTAGTGGGGATGGCCTTTCAAAGTTTTTGAGCTGGTGGGGAGAGAAAATGGATTTCAAAACCAAAAAGATTTTGTGTTTTACATTTCTTTTTTGTTGGGGGGACAACAAAGTGCATGGTGGGGATAGAACTGCCTATTATCAAATACTTGCCATGTAAGCTTCCTTGGTGAGTAGGTGGGTGAGTTTAAGCAAATGACACCCCCTCTCCATTTTTCCCCCTTATAAAGCCTATTATTAGTGGTGAGAATAGGCTAACACTCACCCCCTTCCCCACCTTATTCACCTCAAAAGTCAATCCCATCAACCCTCACTCTCCCCCTCTCATTTGCACTCGAGACCCCTTATTTTTCCCCATTTGAAGAAGAGAAACCTGAGGCAAAGAAGAAGAGAAGGAAAAGGTGAGATTTTGCTTATGTGTGTGCTTAGTGTGGTTGATCTCTCTCTCTCTCCCTCTTCCTCTTCCTCACCCTCTCTTATTCACCCTCTTTGGACAGCTCAACCAGCCATGTTTGTGTGTGTTTTGTGAGTATTCAAGGGAGGAGATGGAGGGGATGGGGTGACAATGTGTTCATGTTTGAGTGTGGTTGTGCCCCTCTCTTTTTCTAGGTGAGTTTTCCTCTTTCTTTGGTTGGTCTTGTGGATGTTTGAAGGTTATTGGGTTTATGCATGAGTAGTATTTGGTTTTATGTGTGTTTGGGTGTTAAATAGTTGAGGGGAAGGGGAGGGGGATGCATGCTGCCCATGCAGGGCAGACCCGCGCTCGCGCGCATGCACGCATGGGCTGCCCGTGCGTGCGTGTGCGCTCTGTTCGCGCGTGCTAGCCGTGCAGGCCACGCGCGCGTGCGCGAGTGATGCCTGCATGCACCCAACGCACGGTTCGCATGGCCCCGCGCCTCGCTTGCCATGCGAGCTCGGTGTGTGGTCCGTGCATTCATGTAATCAAGCCAAACTCATTGCTTTGCTCAGCTATTTCTATGTTATTGTGATGCAGGTCTTGTAGATTGGACACGTGGTGGTTCGGTTGTTGGTGAGTGGTTCGACCCACTCATTTCGGAGCGTTGAGCAATTTTCTTTGGGCTCCATAGCTATATTTAATCGTGATGGCTAGATCATATTGATTTACTAGACTCATACTATGTTAGATAGCTTACATCATAGGATTATTATAAATTGTAGCTTGTGTAGGATCCCATGCTTGCTTGTATATCATGCCCATGTAGCATAACCATACTTTCATACCCCTCCTTGTTTTGTATAATTATGTAACTTGCCCATACATGAATGCATAAGTATAAAGCATGCTTTAGGTTGTCTCTTGTAATCCCACTACCATGAATATCTATTTACTTGAATGATTAAATCTCTTATGCATCCATGATCCATGTTTGGTTAAATCTATCATGCACCCATGATCCTTGTTTTAAATCTTTAGCCAAATGATACTTATTATGTATATGTGCTTAGAATAATAGACCCCTTTGCCTAAGTGTGTTAGGCACACGTGTGACCCGTCTCTAGGGTCATTCCATGACATAAATCAGATGAGAACTTAATTAATCTTCCTACATCTGAATGATGCATCATTGTATAACTTCAGTTGGATTTAATATGGTTTGGTGAGTGATAACCAATGATAGGGGATCCAAAAGTATTATATTGTGAGTGTAGATATGCTTCTCCCCTACCTTGTATCTGTGTTGAAACTACCCGGCGTTGAATGGTGCCGCCATATTATAGGAGGTCCAATGTGTATTTCAACAACCTTGTGGCTTCGTACCTATCTTGGAACTCCGTCAGGAAGAGGGCTACCCGGGTGAGGGCTACCGGAAGGTTAAGGGAGTTAGCAAGTTTGATTTTCTTTCTTCAATAATCTCATGTCACCCTAGGGGTGAAGGTGAGGATGAGATTGGGGTTGCATGACACTTATGATTGTTGGTTTGTTTTCCTTAGTTGTTGGGACTGTTTATTATTTTATGGGATACTTATTATCATGTATGATGTGTGGATCTGTGCCACTCACTGAACTTGTAGCTCACCGCCTCGCATGTTGTTTCTCCGGTTGAGGCCGGGTCGAACGTGAAGCCGAAGCTCCTGTGAGGTGCATTGCGTCCAGTCTTTTTGGTCTGCGAGCATGAGGCCGTCAGCATTCCTTCTTGTATGTAATCATATTCGTGTCAGTTGCATTGTGATCTTTTGTTGTTGACTAGATTTTAGGCTCTCACAGGACAGTGATTATAGTATCTAGTCTGTAATGATTTTTTTTTTGTATTACAGACTTTTTATATATTTTACATTTTTGCACCTTCAGTTAACCATTGCTCATCATTGTCTTGTTTGAGTAATTTGATTTTTATTGGTTACTGTTGTACTTTGTTGGAGTCATTATTTGCCTCTTGTGTATGACTCCCTGATATTGATGTTATTGGAACGCTCTGGGACGGCAACCTCGGGGCGTAATAAGTTAAGCATGACTTCTTCTTAACTATATAGTTATTTTTTAACCAAGAAATAAAAATGACAAAAATAACATTAATATAGTATTTGGTATATATAAATAATTAATAATAACCTAATTATTTATTATTATTTTCAAATGAGAGCCATTGTCCCTGTTAGGTTGTCACCCCCTTCTCAGCCTATCCTTTATTTCTTTTTTTTACAATCAATATCTAATTTTTTTATTATTAATTTTTCATTTTGGAGTGTGTGTGTGTGATTAGTTATTCTCAAATTAATTTAATTTTATTTCTACTAATCTAAATATAAAGGTACTTAGTCATTTCTCCAAGGAATAAAAATTTGAATGGAAATTAACTAAGATGGTATATACATAATTTTTAAATATTTTAACGATATACAAATAAATAAGTTATTTAGAATGGTATAAAAATATATAACATGTTTAAATTCTAGCCGGTATATATGCAAAAATCCTTAAAATTAATAATTAATAGTCATACAAATCATATTTACTTATTTTTTGTATTTACGTCAAATTAAATTTAAAAAAAACTCTGAATTAACATATTTACACCCACCAAAACACACAAAATCTGTCCAAAACAATTATGTAGATAAAAAAACAAGACGATGATATTAAATCAATTTCTTACCGGCTCAATTCGCACGTGTGGGCACACTCATGCATGTTTGTCTTTCTCCACCCCATGTTCCATTTTCAATTTAGATTTTTCATGAGAATCCCTGCAACCACACCCCCACATCCTACATTTGTCCCATCAATCCCTCTTTTTTTTTTTTTAATAGAAAACCCACCTATTTCTTTTTAAAAAGTCTCTGACATACTCCACTTTTTTTCCGACTCTCTTTGGTGTCTTTAATCTTCATCATACTAACAAAAGCTTGTCATACATTTAATAGAGGGGAGGGATTGAGATCAGTGGTTTTCAAGGGGAGGGGGTTTTGTTTTGGAAGGGAGTGTTTGTGTTTTGTTTTTCTCTCCCTAGCACGGTAGCACCTTCAATCTTCATTTATATAATAACTCTATAGCACACCCAAAACACATGCTATCTCTCAACCACATACTCCAGTGCACTGTCAATTTAAATTTTTCATGAGAATCCCTACACCCTCACCCTCCACATACTACATTTGTCCTATGCACGTACCAATGCTTTTTTAAAAAGCCTCCGGCAGACTTCACTTTTTTTCCATCTTCCCCTGGTACCTCCAATCTTCATTGTACCAACAAATGATTGTCATTCATTTAATAGAGGGGAGGGATTGAAGACAGGGGGCAAATGGTTTTCAGGGGGTTGGTTTGGAAGGGAGGGCTTCGGATCGTCTGTGTTTTACCACAGGATTGTTTCTTGTAGCAGCCAGTAGAATTTTGTCACCTGTAATGAAGAAAAAGTCACAATCTTTCCTCACTCACACGCATAATAACAAAGTTTGGCGAATTTCACCGAACACATTCGGTAAAGTTCGCCGATTTGAGGTCTCCCGTATGAAACGGGCGTATATACGCCAGTCAGCCGAATCCACCGAACATAAGAAAAGTACACACCGAATCCGAACCATTCGGATTTTTCCAATCAACTTCTTCAACATAAATTAAAAAAAAAAACCCTAAATCCATGGTCGTCGCATGACTCGCACACACGTTACCCGGCTAGACCTCTGACATCCGCCTCCGGCCAGACCTCAATCTCTGTCGCTCACAAGTCACAATCACATACTCTATCAAAACTTTAACCAGTCATCACCCTCTCCATCTTTCATAAACTTTGAATGCTCTGCATTTTTTTTTTTGTTTCATATGTACTGGTGTAGAGAAAATAGAGTGCAACATGGTTGTCTTTCATGTGTCATTTCTATCATTAATTTTCTCTAACACAAAAGTTTGACTACTTGCATAGTTAATATGTAATTTTTCAATGCTTATGTTTTTTATTATTATGTGATGTGATATGCTATATTGTTTTCACAAATGTTACGTATTATTTATAATCTACGATTTAAGTTATTATAATTGTTATATTTAAAATAACATATATATGATAATAATTCTCTTATACAATATATTTTTTATTCCTGTACATTTTTCGTATCGATCACATACGATTCACGAATGTTCACGTACAGTACCGAACGGAACACTAGCCGAACATTTGCCGTACACGAATTTTGTCACTATGCTCACACGTCACCCACAAAGAGCTGTCAACCAAAACAAAGTGATTACATTCCAAAAATACCCCCAACACAATATTCATCCCAAAGTACTGCATATCCCTCTAAAATCTTAAATTCCCAAATCTTTTTTTCTCTCTTGTGATTCTTCCTTTTCCCTGTGGGGTTCCACCACCAACTGAAGAAGTATTTCTTCATTCTTTGGGTACGGGCATGGACGAGGAGGCGGCGGATCAATGGTACGACAATGGTCAACCAGATGAAATAGGTTGGTTCTCTCCCTCCCCCCTTTTACATTTTAATGTCATTGTTTAGATTTTGATCATTTGTATATATAAAAAAAAACTATAATACCTTGGTTACAACATTGAATCATTGATGAAACACACACTACTTTAACAAAACCACTTGAAATACCCCAACCAATTATTATCATTTATTTTGTAATGTAGTTGCTCTATTTTTTTTATGGTTTTGAAACAATCATTCGATCTTCCATCTAGTAATACCATCTTCTATGATGAATGTATAAGATATTTCCCTGATTATTTTGACATACATACATAAATGATAGTCATGCTATCCAAACAACAACTTAGTGTCTTAATCATTCCTAGCTTCACATAGGTCTTCAGTGGATGTGAAGTTTTATTCACAAAAATGTGGTTTTTTTTTCCTTATGTGAATGGACTAGGCATTATGAATTTATACTCAATTAAATTTATATTTCTCATAGATTAAGAATATTGATTTTTTTCACAAGTTGTGTATTAGAATTTTTGGATTAAATTTTATCATTTGTAATTGTTGTCTCTATTTGGATTATATTGTATAATTCTTGATTGTTGTCTCTATTTGGATTGAAATGTATAATTCTTTATTGTTGTCATGGATTAAATTGTATAATTCTTGATTGTTGTCTATGTGTGGATTAAATGATATAAATCCTGATTGTTGAATATATCTTCTATAGATCAATCGAGTGATAGTGGGATATCAGAAGTTGGTATGCAATTCGAATATGAAAATCACGCCTACAGGTTTTACAATAGCTACGGATGGAAGCATGGTTTTAGTATTCGAAAAAGTTTGTTTAACCGCAATAAAGGCATAGTGAGTTGATGTCGGTTTTGTTGCTCAAAAGAAGGTCAAAGAGGTTTGGACAAACGACAAGAGAAGATCCAAAATCCACGACCACAAACAAGAATGGGATTTAAGGCAGAAATGATAATTAGTTATCATCCTAGTGGAACATATCATGTCATCAAGTTTGAAGCAAGTCACACATCTTACAGACGTAGAGAAAAATAGGGAAGGTTGAACCAGCACAAGTTGATATAGCAGAAGGGTCAGGCATAGCACCAAAGTCGGTTGTAGAAATGATGGGTCGACAAGCGGGAAGTCGAAAGAGTTTTGGTTTTTTACTTGATGATGTCAAAAATTATTTACGCACAAAGAGAGAGAAGAAGATGGAAAGTGGAATTGCATGTACTCTAATTAAATATTTCAAAAGGAAGCAATTGGAAAATCCAACTTTTTATCATTCCATGCATCTTGATGCAGAAGAACAAATACAAATATATTTTGAGCTGATGCGAGAATGATGGCGGATTATGCTTATTCTGGAGATGTAATTTGTTTTGATGCCACTTATCAAACAAATAACTATGAGATGCGAGAATGATGGCGGATTATGCTTATTCTGGAGATGTAATTTGTTTTGATGCCACTTATCAAACAAATAACTATGAGAGGCCTTTTGCACCATTCATTGGAGTTAACCATCATTTTTGGTGGTGCTTTATTGTAGATGAAACTGCATAGTCATATATATGATTGTTTGAAACATTTCTTGAAGCAATGTCACGAAAGAAACCAAAAACCATTCTCACATATCAATCTGCAACAATGGCTAAGGCAATTGCTATTGTGATGCCAGAGACACATGATCAACTTTGTGTGTGGCATTTACAACAAAATGCTATTAAACATCTCTGTCACTTATTGTCGTGGTTAGATTTTAAAGTTGCTTTTTTTGCTTGCCTTTACAATTATGAGACTAAGGAGGAATTTTTTGAAGCATGGCATGCTTGTGAAATACGATGTTGTTGATAATAGTTGGTTGTTGCAAACCTATAATTTGAAAGAAAAGTGGGTATTGGCATATGGTAAGGAAACTTTTTGTGCAGACATGAGGACTACACAATGAAGTGAGAGCTTCAATTATGTCTTAAGGCAATATTTGAGTTCACAGCATGATCCCTTGCTCTTTTTTGAGCACTTTGAGAGGGTTGTGGATGATCGTCGTCATGAAGAAATACGAGCTGATTTCAAAATGATCAATACTATCCCAAATTTAATTGCACCAATTAAGATGTTGACACATGCAGCAAGTTTATATACACCTAAAGCATTTGGCTTATTCCAGATAGAGTACAAAAGATTTTTGGAATGCTCTATTTATGTTCATGATGAGGCAAAACATGTCACTGAATACAAAGTTAAAGATTCAGATTCTGCAAAAGAAAGAATTGTTATATTTGACTCATCTCATGAACTAGTTTCTTGTAAGAATTTTGAGTCTATGGGTATCCAATGCAGGCATGTTTTAAAAGTTTCGGACTATAGAAATATAAAGGAACTCCCAAGTCAATATATCTTGAAGAGGTGGACAAAAGATGCAAAATCTGGAATTGTGAAAGATAGTCATGATTCTATAGTGATGGTTGACCCTAGAGCTCAATTGGGAAGGCGCTATCAAGAATTGTGTCACATGCTTATTCAAATAGCATCAAGGGCAGCTGAAAGTGAAGAAACATACAAGCTTGTTAAATGCCATGCAGAAAAAATTATGGGTGAAGTTGAGATGTGTTTGAAAAGAGGAGCTACGAATCAGCAATGTGAAGTTGGTGCAAATGTAGGTGATGAATCTCTATGTGATGTTCAATGCACAAGCATTGCAAGTACTGAATAAGTTAAAGGATTCAAAAGAAAAGGGGAGAAGAAAAAGGGAGGCAAACAAACAAAAAGGCTGAAAGGTCCACTTGAAAAATGTTCAACTAAGAAGAGAAGTAAAAAAAGTCAAAATTCTTTACAAACTATAAGCATCCCATCCAATCTTCCTGAAAGCTATCCATATGGACAAGATTGTCACACATTATTGACACCAACAATTGGAAACCCACATGTATTTATTTAACAATTGCTAACCTATAGGAAAAAAAAAAAAAAAAAATTAGGCATGCGAGACCAACTCACCTGCAGCGGGCAATTCAAAATTTTCAATACCTACGTATTGACATAGATTTACATTAAATTATTTTGTAATCTATAATTGTTTTGGAAAATGACATATCAGCCCTTCAAGTTTCTAAACTTAATTCAAATTATTTGGTTCTTTATAAGATGTATCATGTTTTATTTTTATTTTTATTTTTTATGAACTAATGTTTGATCGGTTTATACTAATATATTTTATTTTCTATGCAAGTACAAGAAACTTTTGTTGCTACCATTCAATTTAGTCAGATGACAAATACTAATGCGACACACATGAATGGAGGACAATAAAGTGCACATTTAACATTTTGTTGTGATTAAAAGTCTACATATGTTATAGGTGGGAGTTAAATTTCACCACACTTCCAAACACTTAAACTATGGGATATGGTATTTTTTGGCATATATTTGTAAATGGATGTGGCTTTCATATATGTTTTAGCAGATATCATAGAACTAGATTTTAGTGTCAATAATGGGACAATTTGTAAATTCTGCTTATGTCACAAAATTGTATCTTTTTTTAGCAGATCATATATTGGTAGGTATTATGCACTTATTGATAATACAAGTCCTCCACATTTTTTGTTGTGTAAGGAGATGAGATCAACAAGTGTTATGGTTGCTTAAACATTGTCTCTGTTTTTTTGTTAATTATTACATTATGTATAAACAATTTTGCACAAATTTAATATGGGACAGGGTTTTAAAATTTTACATTAAAACTTATAATAGCATACTAGATACTAAAACATACATATAAAAATTAAAATTTTAAAATATGTGGTTTTTCTTTGATGAGCAGACAAACAGAGGCAAAAGAAAAGTTTTATTTTGGTAAAACTGTTAGTTTCAAATTTTGTGGGATATTTTTATTTTAGGATCAGATGTTGTGGGATGTGTGGGATGTGATTGACTGTATTGTGAGAGTAAAAACGCTTTGGGGGTGACGTGTGAGTGAGAAAATCTGTGTTAGGGATATTTTTGGAATGTAATCACTTTTTGGGTTAACAACACTTTGTGGGTGACATGTAAGTGAGGAGAGATTGTGACTTTTTTTTTAATTACAGGTGACAAAATTCTACTGACTACTGCAAAAAACAATCATGTGGTAAAACACAGGCGATCCGAAGCTGGAAGGGAGTGCTTGTCTTTTTTTTTTAACACGACATTTTCCGCATTAGTTTTATTTAACACCACATGTTTCCAACTGTTATGAAACACCTTTTAAAAAAAACATGACAAATTTGTAAAAACCAACCTTGAGAACTCAATTCCAAACGAGGCATTAGGCTTGTAAAGTTAATTTATGTATTATAAAAGTTGGTCTTATAATGGAGTGACTTTTTATTAAAATAGATGTCTTATGAAATACTTGACACATACACCGCACAAAAAAAAAAAAAACCTGAGTTATGTATTTTATATTATTATTATTTCTCTGAAAAGCAAATCTGAAATGTTTTTTTTTCTTAACAAAAACATTTTCAAAAAATTGTATCTTCCCATGATAACCTTGGTCGACATTTTCCGCATTAGTTTTATTTAACACCACATGTTTCCAACTGTTATGAAACACCTTTTAAAAAAAACATGACAAATTTGTAAAAACCAACCTTGAGAACTCAATTCCAAACGAGGCATTAGGCTTGTAAAGTTAATTTATGTATTAAAAAAGTTGGTCTTATAATGGAGTGACTTTTTATTAAAATAGATGTCTTATGAAATACTTGACACATACACCGCACATTAAAATAGATGTCTTATGAAATACTTGACACATACACCGCACAAAAAAAAAAAAAACCTGAGTTATGTATTTTATATTATTATTATTTCTCTGAAAAGCAAATCTGTTCCAAACGAGGCATTAGGCTTGTAAAGTTAATTTATGTATTATAAAAGTTGGTCTTATAATGGAGTGACTTTTTATTAAAATAGATGTCTTATGAAATACTTGACACATACACCGCACAAAAAAAAAAAAAACCTGAGTTATGTATTTTATATTATTATTATTTCTCTGAAAAGCAAATCTGAAATGTTTTTTTTTCTTAACAAAAACATTTTCAAAAAATTGTATCTTCCCATGATAACCTTGGTAAAAAAAAAAAAAAAGCCGCCGTCTGTGGGACTCGAACCCACGACCACGTGGTTAAAAGCCACGCGCTCTACCAGCTGAGCTAAGACGGCTATTTTACAAATGATGTTATATTTATTATATTAATACGTCTAATACATACAATATTTCTGTACAAAGTATATACCGATTGTTGATAGCATTTTTCACCAACACTACCTTTATATAGATATTGAATAAATGTATAATCTTTGATCAATTTAATGTTAGATGTTATATCTTACTACAATGCAATATTTGATAGATTTGGTATTAATGGTTTTTCCTCCCACAGAAGCAATCTTCCATTATAAATTTCACATTGACCTTCTTCGTCACTCAGTGGTCTTTTTAACCTGTGTCATTCTCTTTTCAAATTCTGTATTCAGATCTAACCTCCAACTTGTCATTTCTTTTTCTTTTTTTCACTTTTTGAAATCCTTCAAGTCTGTTTTTCAAATCACGATTTCCTGTTAAATCGGGATACGCTCTTTATTTTCTGTCTTTTACTTTTTTATTTTTCTTTTCATCTATTTTCTCTCACAAACTTTAGAGTTGTATTTCAAAATAAAAAATAAAATCATGATAGTAATATCTACCTTTATTTCAAAAAAAAGAAAAGTCTATATTTCAAATCCTATCATTTTTTTCCCTATCAATACAAAAGAATTTCATTGACCAAAAAAAAATGGAAATTTGAAAACATCACTAGCCCAATAATGAGAGAGTGCCATTACGCATTAGATTTCCGAATACATTGGTCATACAGGTTTTTTTTATGCCCTCCTTTGATTCACCTCATTATGGTTTCAAAACATCTCCCTCTGAGAGGGGTAAGCAATTCCTTCATGAGCCTCTGAAATGATCCAAGCAAGTTTTGTTGTTCAAGAGCTCCAGCATTAGTTGAGAAAACCTTGGATGCACAGAAGAATAAATCTCGGAGATCAAAACTCGAGATGTACAGAGAGTAGACATATGACTCTAGCCAAAGAGTCAATCTCGTGTTCAGTGCTCACATAAGTGCATCTTATTTCATATTCGATCATTTTCCGAATCCTAAAGAAGGAAAGCTTGAAGAGGAGATGCAGCATTGAATTACATAACATCGGATTACAACAGATAACCATATCATATCGTCTGCATGATAATTACTCACTGTTGACTCAATTTCTGCCTCTCCTGCAAATGCCGAGGTCCAGGGTCCAATCCTATTTATATCATTGTAATTTTCCTGTATATTGTGATGTAGTTATGATGAACAATGATTTTCATTTTCAAGTGTGCCTTCCCAATTTTATATATGCTTCTGTTCCAAGATTTGAAAGCAAGGTTTGAGTGATTTTGGTTTTGCAGGACTCAGCTTTTTAATTATACATGTCAATCAGTTTTCTCATATAAGCTCAAACAGGGGCTTAGCTAAACAAATCATAACCCCAGACATGAACAATTCATGGAAGGAAAATGTTTTTTCAGCAGGGTCACTTCTACAGTCAACATGTTTTTCAATTTCTTTGGTATACATATATGCAAAATATATACTTAGAATGTATTAAAATCAAACATTTTTACAATTCACTAGTCGATTTTTTTGGTAGATAATTGTTTTATTTTATTGTTATTTGATTTATTTGTGCCTAGCTAAATCTTAGCCCAATTGTAGTAAGACTGCAACCAGAACCCCTCATTAATTTTTAGCAGGCCCTGTTACACAGCATCTCACTTTCAGTTCCGCCTGCTCAATCGTTATCCAACTAATGAAATATATACTCCATTATATAATTTAATTGGATGATGTATTGGAAAAGAATATTAGACCATTGGACCTAAATAAAAAATAAAAAAAATCCTTACTTCAAGCTCACCTTAATATACTTATATACCTTAACAAAACTACATGTATTTCTACAGTATTATCTAACCCAATTAATAGGCTCACCTAATATTTTTCTCTGAATTTCTCCCCTTCCCCACACCGTCCCATGTAGAGTTTGTAATTTTGTTCTCAGTAATGCAATCGGATAGCAAATATATACATTTCTTTAAAAAAAAAAAAGGCTCACCTAAACAAATTAAACTTTCCACATATGATCCTCCTATGACAAAGTTTCAGAGTTTGATCATGAATGAAACAGCTACAGTTGAGGGGCAGACAAGATAATTATTGATCAAACTCAAATGTAATGATTTACATGCCTACCCAATATGAATGTTCGATTTCAGCTATGTACACTTACTGTCTTATTTTTCATTTTCAAACATGTTTTATATCACATGTTTCTCAAGAAATGCGAGGAGCGCCTGACCTGCAGCCCAGACGTCATCATCCAAGACATACTCCTCAGGGGAATGACTAACACCTCCGCGACAACGGACAAACAACATGCCCACCTGATTCAATGCTAGAGACCAGTTATTAAGTGCTTAAAAAATAGTAAAGAAGGTGATTTTAAAGAAAAATGTCATACTCGGTCATTTCTGACCACACACATTTTGATTTTTTTTTTTTTAAATAAATATATACTTCATTATACATTTTTATAATTAAAAAAATGAAGTAAATAATAGTATAAATTGAATACCTATATGAAGAGTATAGACTGCCATAGTGGAGTATATACTACGTTAGGTAATTTATATACCGTGTTAGTGGTGACTTATAGTTGACAACACCCGATTTTAAAACATACTTATAGCTGACATGAAAGTAAAAATATCGGACCTTTGTTAAATGGGACATCGCCATTGCATCATGACCTGCTCCACTCATCAGCACTGGTACATCCCCTTGAAATCCACCTGGCATCCTCTCCAATGCAGAAGCTGCTGCAAGTTCAAGATGGGAACTCAGCTCTGAGTCACATTGCACTGCTTCAGCTGCGTGCTGATATAATCCAATCATCCAATTGAATTGATCAGTCGGTTATAGAGGATTGATGGATATTTGAGTGAGGATATGGGCTTCAGACCTTCTTTTCCACGATGCAAGAAACCGACCGCCTATCGCATACTTGGTGGATCCTTGAGGACAGTTCAAGAATGACAGCCTCACGGATTGTATTGTCCATGGCCCGTAAATCCACAGTAAAAGTCACCTATATTTAGAAGACAATCAGATTTTTATGGAATTTTTAAGAAAATAATCTGAAGCAAAGCGAGAAAAAAACACTAAAGGCCAATTTGGCGTTCATTTTATTCTCCTTTTGCTGGAACACCTAGGTAAATGGTATTTGGAATCTTCTAATTCATGTGGTTATTCTTGGGCATCCCAAGCAAAATTTTCTTCATTCCTTCCTCCCATGGAATATACCAAAACTAGATTCCCAGGGAAGAAGAATTCTCCTTCTGACTAGAGTTACCAAACTAGCTAGTCTAGCCTTGAGTACTAAAAAGGATTCGAGGAAACATAATATTGCCTGGCCTGGAATGACGTTGCTTGCACTTGGCCAACAAGATATTTCTCCAACTGTACAAACAAGGGATCTCAAAATAGATTCATCCATGAATCCTTTGCATTCACCGTCATAAGATAGGAAGCCCTCGGGTTGTTTACAAAGATTCTCCAGCAACACAATCAGTTCAGCTGCAGCGGCCATTGGATCCCGGCGCATATACATGGGCACTGTTCCAGCATGTCCTTGAGAACCTCTCACTGTTACCTGGGGAATAAAAGCAGAAAAAATAACTTGTTGATCTCCATAAACAAATTTGATTAAATGTGAGGGCATGTCATTATTATTAGTTTATGGGATACAACTTTCACATAAGAATTAGTTTGATATAAGGTTCAGCATTATTAATTAAGCCAATATATATCAAGACTTGATAATTACTTTGACTACAAAGTTACAACACTGCATAGGCCATTTTGCCAAGTTCTTGTGAATGTTCTATTTCTTACAATCTGTGGTCTTGATAGGAGTCAGTGATCCCAATTCAACAAAAAAAAATAGGTCAATAATCAAGCACTCCACATTAGGACACACTGACATCCCCAAAATTGAACTACTAATTTTTTTTTTTTTGTTTTTAGGAATCAGTAACTTGGATTCCTAATATACATTTTATGAAAGCTCAGACGTAAGTCCACAACTTTGCAGTATGCAAAGTTTTTTCTTTTCACTTCTGATTTTCCAAAGTCAATTTTCATAGAAATATTATTCAGGGTGCATAAGACTCTCATTGACTCCTCATCCTAGAGTTCCTCTATCTATGATATGGAGGAATATACTTGAATTGAATTCTGTGCTTCAGAGGAAATTCAGTTCCACCCCAGCAATGGGGTGGAGACCCAGTTTTGGAAGGATAAATGGCTTCTTCATGCTTCCCAGGCAATCCTTTGCTCTATATCGGATGGCTTTGGATGAGAATGACCTCATATGTAACTCCTACAAATGTGGTGACAATTCCATCATTTGGACCCCACGGCTCCGACGCAATCTAAACAACTTGGAAAAGGTGGAGTTGGATTTGTTCCTAGTGGCTCTCCAACAGATAGAATTAAATTTGGAAGATGACAGTTGTTGGAAGTTGACCCCTTGTTCCAGTTTTACTCTGAACTCCTATAGAAAGCTTAACAAGCATCCTCCGCAAGATATCCCCACTATTTGGCACGAATGTCTTATTTGGGGCTCTCTGCTTCGGTAAAGATCTGATGTTTTATGTGGATTCTCACACTTGATAAGGCCACAAAAGTCAACCAATTGAAATGGGCATGTGATGGAAATGATATTTGTGACCTTTGTGGAGGGGAGGAGGAAACAAGGGAACATCTTTTCTTTGGATGCTCATTCAACTCTCGAATTTGGGAGAAGGTTGGCTCAGCCTTAGGGTCAAACTATTCCTTTAAAGATCTTGAAGGAATGTGGGGATGGTTTCACAAAAGACGGAAGAGAAGTGATCATAGTAATCTCGCAAAATTTCAATGGCTTATTCTGCATGCAGTTTGTTGGAGCATTTGGTTGACGTAACGAATGTATTTTCTAACACAAGAGAGTCTACATGGGGAATATTGTGGCAATGATCTCTTCCTTTCTTAAATCATGGGTTCTTATTCTTCTTGGGGAGCAGACACCTTCCAACATCATGGGAAACGCTTGGTGGGATTAGGGTATCCTTTTTTGAGTGGTTTCTTTTGGAGGGTGTTTATTTTGCTATTTCCTTTTATTTCCCTTTGTTAAACTTTGTTCGGAGATACCTCATCTCCTTTTGTTCGAGGGCGCTTTCATTTAATAAGATAGCACCAAATTTCACTTTAAAAAATCTAAAACTCTATCTTCAAAAAAAAAAAAAAAAAATCTAAAACTCGTGCTAAACATGCAGTTCATTTCATTCATGTTCTTCTTCATCTTCTCCTCTATCAAATGTCATCATTTGGCACAAGTAGACTTGTATGCATTTCTTGTGATGAGTAGGCATAAAATTTTCTACACATTGCCAGCATGCATTGCATTTGTGCCTAATTTTTTTTTTTAGATTAACCATTGTGGATATCAGAATTTACTAATATAGAAAAAATATGGGTATCACACCTTTAATCTTGTTTGTCCAGCTATTCCCTTCACAACTCCAAGAGGAAGTCCAATGGACTCCAGCACAGGGCCTTGTTCAATGTGTACCTATGACATAGAAAATGTCATAACACTTCAAAATAATTTAAGGGTGCAAAAACCTTAGATTTGGAATGAAAAAAATAAAAAAGACATTCTCAGTTGGCATACCTCAATATAACCCCAGACTGACCGCGGGTCATACTTCATCTGTAGAAGGCTATCCCCTGTAGTTTCAAAATAGTTTTCTCTAAGAATATCTTGCACTGTTACACCACTGATTGCAATTATATTCATCAAATACACCGAGAAAAAAATAATCAGCAAATATTTAAAATGGCATAGGCCCAATGTAAGAAACCTTTTGTCTGAAATCTGCAAAGATGAAGCTGGTAGAACACCAGCTACAGCAGCGCTTCCTAAAAAGGTTGATTGAAACCGAACACCCTCCTCGTCACTGAATGCAATAACCTGGAATGTTCAACGGAGGTTATGAGCTGCTCATTTCATGGATGAAAGTTTTTTTTGAGAATCAATAGATAAAAGCAAATTCAAAATGATAGACAAAAGAAATAGTGTGACAGTCAACATTTAAACAGAAGATAGAATTTGAACACTAAATAGGAAGAACTGTAATACATTCTTAAATGCACATTGTGTATTAGTGGAGGGTCTCCGTTATTGTGAATAGTGTAACTTGAATAATCCTCTGTGGATTACTGAATATTAATGAAGGACCTGAGTGAATGGTGTTCTATTTGTAATTGCGTGCCTGATATTGCTCAACTTCCTCTATTGTAAACTAACAGTTATAGTGTTATACCATCCATCTTCTTGGAGAAAAGTTGACCCCGCCAAGGGGTTAAGATAATCTAATCCAATTCTCCTGCAGACATCTGCGGGCTTGCGGCAAAGTAAATAATCATTATTCTTTTGACACATAAGAAAAGATACGTATGATTCCTCACATATATTGTGTTGCTAGAAGACTCTCAAAAAGATGCTGACATTTTCATAATATAGTGAGTAGTGATTACTATTATAGGGCATATAGCACCCAGGTATCCCTAGGAGATGAATCATCTTCTTAAAGCAATGAACACACAAAATTTAGCAGCCTGACTCTCGCCGAGGCATCATCCAATTTTTACCTATCAGTTTTATAAAATGTGGCATGGTGCCTAAGAATGAATTCCATCGCATATTCTGGGCTTGTACATGCCTTATCCCCTGACTTTATCAAAGCTTAATTATAATGGGGAAAATTCAATATGTATTCAGGTAATCTAGAGCTCCAAAAATAGCCCTTAAGAGTAAATGAACATAAATATAAATGTCAGAGAACTAATTTATTTGAAAAAGGATAAAAGCATTTTAAAAAAAATCTCCACACAGATTTATTGTCCTACGCAAAACATCCCAAACCATCAATGTTGTGCATGAACTGGAAGTGAACTTTTTTACATAAAAACCTTTTAAAGGTATATATTACAATCACAGATTAGATTACATAAGAGGATCTAGCAGTTTGGTGAAAACTTTTATTATACGAACAAAATTAAAGATTTTATTAGTGATAAAATAAAATACATTTACAACCAGCTTATCAACATTTTCCTCCAGAAAACGATCTCTAATGCTCCACAGTGAGTGGCATTCATTTGATGTTATGAACTGCCTCCATTTCCCTAAATATTGTATTACCTTTAGTAATATTCTACTTTCCCTCTACACCAACCCCGTTTCTCTTTAAATGTTGATTTCCCATCATGACATCTGTAAATCTTTCCTCAACCCATATCCTGTGGCTCTGATACTTTAACTGGTGGAGGGTAAGTATGAAGGAGAAAGTATTGGAGAAGAGCATATAACAAATGAAATCTTGGACAGCAAGCTATCAAATCTCCTTGGACGTCACAAGAACTCTTTAATTCAATTAATAACAACAAATACTATCTTTGATCAAATGGTACTTCTTGAACGCACCAAAATGAACAGACCAAGATTATGCAGCTTAACCCTTGATATCAAGATTGCTAATTCGTGCTCAAACTATATCACATCTAAACCACCTAAAACTTAGAAATATGACCCTTCCACTGGAAAAAAAAAGGCCTTAAGAATCCCCAAATAAATACCAGATTATAATGCAAATTCCCAGTGTTGCAGTATCCAACAGCATGAAACCATCTAGGTTGCACTTCTCATTGATAAATGGTCGCGGATACTACTTCCCACTAAATCAATGACCCATTATTCTTAAAAATAGTGCCCCCCCCCCCTTCCAAAAAAAAAAAACACACACCTACCCACCCCACCTGTCTAGAAACAAGGTGCATGATGATTTTTCCAATATCACTCCCATTACATTCAAACTTTAAAAAAACAATCACTCTAGAAAAATACAAAGTACAAACCAACCCTTTAATATTTTACCGGATGAATTCAACTAAACCTCTGTGCCAAAGAAACTTATAGAAATCTATATAATAATCATATCTCATCTATTACTTTCTCTTGTATCATCAGGCATCCCTAGTAAAGGATTCTTGCAATGCAGCGCATTTAATAAAGTGGGAAAAAAGCTGACTGACCTCCACCGGTCGCTGAAGTTTGCCCAGCTTCCCATTGATCCTCATAACCTTCAATGCAGAAAGTGCACTGATTATGCCTAACGATCCATCATAATTGCCAGCATCAATGACAGTATCCTGTTCAAACCAAGAGACATTAACATTGTTTCAACATGAAAAGCGAAAAAGATGCAGATTGTCTAAATCAAAAGAAAGAATAATCCTGTAATTACCAGGTGAGAACCAATTAGCAAAGCGGGTACACTAGCATTCACTGTTTCTGCTCGCCCATGTAAATTGCCCATAGGATCCACCCAGCTGAAAGCCACTACAATTTTAATTCAAAATTTCACAACACGAGAAAAATAAGTTGAGTGAGAAACAAACGTTCTCAAACCCGCATCCTGCATCCAGCTCTGAATAAGATTGCTGGCTTTAACTGAGGCAGAACTTAGGAATGTCCTCTCAAGATAACCATCCACGTCACTTATCTGTCCAGAAAGATAAACTAAGATATAAAGCACTTTATATTTCCAAATACTTTTTTTTTTTTGGAGGGTTGCCAAAAAAAAATATACATTGTTCCAAATATATTTCCAAATACATTGATACAAGCTAACTTAATAGATCTACTTTCTTGGTATTTTCCATATATAAATCAAATTACTAGATAAAGGGATATCAGTTGTTATGGATGAGAAAAGCCCTTAAATTAAGGCAACCTTCATTTCTCCAACTTAGCATCAATCCCTACCTTATCAATAATATCATCAGCATCAATGAGAACTTAGGAACTTATCATGAATACAATTGTTAATTCATTTTAATAGGACCCTAAGATTGATCAAGGACAAGTAGAGATTTACTTTAATTATCCACAAGCAATCTCACTTTCTGTGTGGTACCTTCATACATGATTTCAACATAAGTACATCTATATATCTTTGGCCCCTGAAACCTACCAATTCTTTGAGAAGTCAATCACATGCTTTTGAGAAATTAATGAATACCAGGTGACGCCTTTCCATCTTATATATTAAGCTTACAAATTCTTCATGAATTAGATATGATAATGATCTTCATAAATGGAATTTCTATCATGGATCCACATAGATATTTTGATTTTTTATCCATCACTTGTGGTGTCATTTATTACTCATATTTGTTCACTCTAAAAATATTTATTTCTCATGCTAAAAATATCCATAATGAATGCAATGCAATCTATTAAAAACACTATGAATGCATGCAATCTCATCAAACTGAGCAGCTCTCTATCAAAGTAAAACTTCTCATGGACAGAGATTAGTTCACAGCAGCCTCTACCGAACTCAGAAGAGTTATATTGAGAACATATCTAAATGTTGGGACTCACAGCTTACCCACCATTCCCAAGAGTTTCACCAAACTTTGTGAACTCCTCCACAGTTCCACATCAGAAATGTTAAAGAAGCTTCATAGTGAGGTTTGGTGAAAATTATGTCAAAAATATTTCAGCTTTAATTAGTAAGAGGAAAATTTGCATCCACCTTGATGCTCTGCCAATACTAAACTCAGAATAATGAATGGTCATGGTAATGGTAACTATTATGATCCGTGCCTCTAAAACTTCTTCCAAAACCTCAACCCCTTAATTATAAATATAAAAAAAGATGCACATGCTCCACCAACACATCATTTAATGAATGAATGTGCGAACCTACTTATAGAAGAAGTGAAAAATTATACATGCTTCATTTAATGAGATACACACCTCATGGAAGATATATGGGACTTCTTTCTTCAAAAAAAAAAAATGTTTGATTTCATAATGCAAACCATTAACACATGATGTACACACCAAAACATATAATTAATATAAAAAAAAAAATTATTGCAACTTAAAATTTTTAAAGGCTTGTAAATGCGCCATTTTTTATGCACTGATTAATAATCCTAATTTATGCACTGATTAATAATCCTAATTCCATATACTACGAATGATTAATCTTCAAATATTTAAATCATATTTAAAAGTTTGGATTATGAAATTAAATTTAAAAATTAACCCCAATCAAAATTTCAACTTCAATTTTTCAATCACAAACACCACAACTAAAAAATAGCATTAAAAAGAAACAACCAAAATCAAGAATCCATTTCAACTGATCAGAATATACCTTCCCAAGCTCACTAAGCCTGGCGACGGCCTCGTCCCTCAGAACCTCCCGAAACAGACCGCTCCCCTCGTCTCCTGCGATCATAAAAAAACTCTAAAAAACCCTAAAAAAAAACCTTCTTCAATCAAAACCAGCGTTTCAGAGCGGAATTTTCACCTGCCGAAGCGATTGAAAAGCGGGAGAGACATAAGAGGAGGAGAATCGAAGCCGTCCAAGTTAGGGTTTTGGAGACGTCGCGGAGGGCCGGAGGAGGAGCCATTGCCGCGACGAAAGAAGCAAAACCGGCGACGGAACTCGGTCTCTGTCTCCGCCTCCTCGGTTATCCACGCATCCAAACGGGTTTAAGAGGGGAGGGGATGACGGAACGTGACGTCATTGAATGGTGGCCTTCGAAAGACCTGGACCGTCCATTTTGAATCTCTGACGGTGGGTGTGTGGGACCCAGAACATGAGTTTGGATTCTTCCGACCATCACAGAAACGATGAATCGTGACCGTCGGATGACGCAAGATGCACTCATGCATGGCATGCAGACACGATTCCGAATATGTTATCATATTGTATAAGGGAAAACGGCATATAGCCCCCTGAAAGTTTGCTTATATCTATGTCCCCCCTTTCTTTTTTGAAAATCCATGCAACCCCCTAATTGTTTGGATTATATTGATACACTCCCTTATCGTTAACACATTTAAACTGGGGTGTTGTTAACTTAACTACACATGTTTAAATTATTTTTTTATCCTCGTCACTTTTACCGAAAAATGCATATAACCCTTTTAAAGTTTACGAATATCCATATTAACTCCTCATTTTTCTAAATATTCATACAACACCTTATATTTTCTTATGAATTTTTAAGCCCTTGAATTAGTTTTTTTGTCAAATTTTAAAGAATATTATGGGTATATTTTACTCATCTAAAGATGTTATAAATGTGTTTATCTAAATAATCTCATAAGATTTAAGAAAAATTCAATATAATCCTTCTAAATCTAAAGTAATGGTAGGGAGTTATATAAATCAAGCTCGTAATTTTAAAAGGTTATATGGATATGTAAAAAAATGAAAGGTCTATGTATATTTTATAGAGTTATATGAATATATATTTTCAGTGTGACATTAAGTAACAAAATATTCTATCAGTGTTCTTTCTAAATTGATAATAATTTAATTCAAGATTTTTTTTTCTTAACCAGATAAATTTCAAGGGGTTAGATGGA
This sequence comes from Acorus gramineus, assembly GCA_030737835.1. Classification (NCBI taxonomy): domain Eukaryota; kingdom Viridiplantae; phylum Streptophyta; class Magnoliopsida; order Acorales; family Acoraceae; genus Acorus; species Acorus gramineus. The sequence goes on along the minus strand of CM060847.1, from coordinate 17,081,392 downwards.
TGTTTAGAAAGAATATGGGATATGGATATTGGGGAACATTTTTTCCATTGTATAATTATGTGGTGGGCGGTGGGCCCCAGACGAAAATCGAGATCCAATCTTTTTTTGCGGATTCTGCCTGTGGTTCACGGATGTCCCACAGGCAATGAAGGGATTTGTCGGCATAACTGGGGCCCATCACAGTTGTTATTGGTTCAATCAATGGGAGGCTCAAGTTGAGTCCCACTGGCTCTGTTTGGTTGCGCGTTGGGGCGCGTTTTTGTTTTTTAAAAAACTGAAAAGTTAAAAGCGTGCAGTTAAATGGGATAGCTTTTTACAGAATCGGAAGCTGGATTCCTTTTAATTTTTCTCTCGAAATCTGTGTTTTAAAAAGCTCAGAAACAACGTTTTTTTGTCAGAATCGATTTTTTGAATTGAAAAACAACTTTCTCTGCCAAACATTAAACTCCTTTCAAATATTGATTCCTGATTTTAAAAAAAGCATCCTAAAAAAGTCAAGGTCTAAAATCATCTTAAAAAACAGCTTTATTCCAAAAGCTACTTTTCAATCTGTGTTTCCAAACGGACCCTAAATTATAAGTAAACTTTCAAATTTTATAAATAAATCTTTCAAATTTTAATCATCTAGGATCTCTGCTCTTGAAAAATTAAGAATTTTTAAACTCAGTTTCAAATAGATTTTCAGTGTTTAAATTTTTAAATCGCAATCTTCTTTTAGACTAAAAAATCTTGAAACTCTAATAAAATATAGCTTTTTAAAAGTTGAGTTTAGAACCTAAGATTTTAAGAATCTCAGTGTTTCAACCTCACATCCAAGCGCACCTTTAATGTACAAGTCCCTTATATATTAACAATAAATAAGCCCCTCTCACATCAAAACCTCTCTCCCCACCCCTACCCGTCTCCTCCTACAAAACTCTAATTAACATATTCTAATAAAAATATTAATGTATATATAAAAAGAATAAAAAAATCCATTGTTTTTGCACATATTCACACGAATCCTCAAAATCCTAATCCCTAAAAAAAAAAAAATTAAACCCTATATATACACAATATAGATGCTTATTAAAAACAAATTAAAAACAAATTAGGTGAACTTATTTATTAGAAGGTATGGTTATGAGAAAAATCTAAATAGATCTTTAACAATAAAATCTATTTAAATGAGGCTTACTTATACATCAGAGGGCTCAAATAGAGCCACCCTCCATCAATAATGGAATCTGAATTGACAAAATCCAAATAACCCCTCGCAAATGGCATGAAATCCACGTGACTTCCTTATGTTTCTTTAAGAAAACACTTTTGTAAATCTAAATAACCATTTGATTTAACCTTTTATTGACATATGAAAAATATTCTGTAAATATTTTATTTGGTTAACTCTGACTAAAAACACAGTATATCTAAAAAAAAATATTGCAATGTGTTAAAAATAAGAAAAACTCTTTGTAAATGATCATTTTACTCTTCCAAATAGATTATAAAACTATATATGAATGGGTAAAATCATCATTTACATAGAATTTTTTCACATTTTTAACACATTATACAAGATTTTTGGTATACTGTATTTTCAGTCAATGTTAACCAAACAAAGTATTCGCATAATATTTTGCATATGTTAATGAAAATTTAACTCAGATAGTTATTTGGATTTAGATAGGTGATTTCAGGTGTTACATGGACTTAAGAAAAAAATCAAAGTGTTATATGGATTTCAGAAAGTTTATAGGGAGTTTATTTGGATTTTTTTCAAAAATAAAAAATATATTAAGATATATTAATAAAAAAAATTAAAATAAAATTATTTTTATGTACTGTGATATTGCTATGATAGTGTATCATAGTACCGATTAAGTGTCGGGGACCATGATCACTTTTAAACTGTAGAGTGGCTAAAAATGGATTGAGTGTATAAACACCCATTAGGAAAAAAAATGATTGTGTAATTATTTAAAAAATCATTTTAAATTGTTAGAAATTTTAAAAGATGTAATCCACCTTTTTCATTTTAGAATAGATTTTCTTTCTTTTTCTTTATTGAATAGTTAGAAAAGATGTAATACACATCTTTTTTTTGTTGTTTTTTATTAAGCACGTTGTAGTACCAAGTTCTCAACATTCTTTTCCATCTAATTAAAATAATCTTTTTAATTATTATTGATTAATAAATTAACAACTCTATAGATTATAGTTAAAAAAAATTCTCTCACATTTGTATTCATTCTAATTCTCATTCTGCTAGAACATTTATAAAAAATAGCATTTGGAATCCTCTATTTCTGTGCTTTTTTCTGAATGTTGCGGATCAATTTTTTTCTTCCACAGTAACCTACCCAAACGAGTCAGCACGTCAGGCTCAACAGCCTCTGGCGGGGCTTTGGACCCTTTGGCGCGTGCGCAACGCCATGATATTCTAAGGTCAAAAAGTCTACGCGGAAAACCTATGGGACGACGTACTGCGGCTGTTGAAGGAGTGGGGGCAGTTCCTGGTTGGCGCGAGAGTCATGTGGGAACCCGGCGGTACACTTCGGTTTGAGACATGAGCAGATTGGAGGCGGGTCTTGGTCCCCGACACTCTCTGCCTTATCACTTCTCGTGAAGGGTCGGACGTCGGATGTGCGCTTGGGCCGCACAGAGTTCATGCGGGCAGCGGCCTACACATCGTAGCTTAAAATTCTGTTTCGCTGTTTTTCCTTTCTTTCCTTTGCTCTTTTGATCTTCTATTCTCCTTCCTTTCTACTCATTTGTAACTTATTATCAGTTATAAATGAACTACCAATTCTAAAAAAAAAAAAAACCTACCCAAACGAGATTCTAAAGAATAAAGAATTCTGTTTGTGGACGCTAGTGCTTAATTCCTTGCTCTACTTGCTAGAACCCTTTTCAAGGACGGACCACATGAAAAATCCAATCATCTTTTAACAGCCAAGTAGTCAATATTTTTAAGAAAACAAAATAAAAAACACCAATATAGATTTGATTGTGGACCCAGTGAAATGTCTATGTCATTCCCATTGAGCCACCAGCAGCTGTGGACCAAATATTAGATGTCGATCAGTGGGTGTGTGCGCTGCAGAGGCATCTACCAAAGGTCACGACAGCTTGTTTTATTTATTTTATTTTTTATTTCTGAAAAATACATTTGTCTAATGGAATATTTAAACACATCCGAATTGATGCACACCTTCAAATGACAAAAAGTGCCAGCACAGGCATCCAGCACTTTCTCAGCACCTTTTCTTTTGAACTAATCCATGTCATGTGATATAATAAGTTTCATCTGCCATTTTATTTGTCTGATTAGCATTTAGTAGAAGAGTTTGGTCATCAATCTAGGATTATATATATTATTCTAACAGTTTGAATGGATCTCTTGTCTAGTTTGTTCGTCCATTTAGCAATTAGCACTCACTTCATCATCTAGGACTATGTTATTATTTTTATGGGATCCCTATGTGAGATTTAAAGTTAATTTGATGTTCATTCTCAATCTCTCCATCTAGTGGAACATCCATGAAAGTAACAAAATTACTTTCAGAATTCTATATTATTTTACTTAATCTTGTGTATACATAATGTAAAATTTCTCATTCCACCAAATCTATGAAAATTGAATTCATTTTTTTAAAAAACAAACTGACATTTAATTTGCAACTCTCATATGTTAAACTAAGTGGGAGCTCAATCCAAATCTAACTTTCAGACGGACCCGCTTTATTCAAATTAAATCGGGTTCATATTGGATTTAGGTTTAACATTCACAGTGTTGTTATTAACAATGGATAAATGAAACTAAGATTGTGCAATAGAATTTATGATAAAAACAACTGAGATGATTTAGATTACATCTAACATATTACACAATTCTTGATATATAAATTTACAATTGACTTTAGATTAAGCCCATGTAATCCATCCTCTCAAGCCAAACCTAACCCAAATCAAACTCGATTCGCTAAAACCTCAATTTGAACCCACCAAAAAAACCAACCAATAAGATGCTATTCTATTTATATGTGTGGTATGAAATTAGGCTCTACGTTCGGTTGCACAATTATAAAACTGATTTTAAACAAAAGCTGGATTTAAAACTGATTTTGCAAGAAACTACTCTCTCCACAACTTCTCAATTTTTGAACACTTTTCCAGATAAGTTTTTGAACACTTTTCCAGATAGACTTTGGCCCCAGTTTTGCTATTTGGAAACGGATTTGAAAAAAACAGCTTCTTACAAATCCAAAAGCTATCCAAACATGTTTCCAAACGAGGCCTAAACATATAACCATAGTATCCTGCCCGAAATGATGAGAATTCTCCGAATTCAAGCAATCTGATTTCATGCATGAAGTCAATTGATGCATCATTTTCACTTTCACTTGAACCCATAATCATCTGTTGATCCATTCATTCATCCGCTTATGCATGTGGACTTCATCCCTCTCTGTCAACTCAGAGAAGTCTTGAATGTCTGAGATTAAAATGGGAAAAGTTTCCAAATGCAAAACATGCAACACCATGAAAAGAAGTTTAACAAAACCAAAAAAATCAATCCAAGATATAATCCTGCCATCAAACAGGGGGGAAATTTGGATGGTCCCATGTCACTGAAGATGACTGCACCTTCAACAATTATTTTTATTACACTTATCGAAGAACGGAATCAGCATCTGATCTCACGCATACAAAAGCATATCGAACGAAGCAGCAACGATCTTCACTCTCGTGGGCGTCCTGGAAGCAGTCCCTTTGCTGGGTGATAATGTAACGTCATGTTATCAGAACATTTTATACTAGAAACAGGAAACTTGGAAGAGAGAGAAATTATTCCGATTACATTCCCATAATATCGATAATTTTTCAGTTTTCCATTTTTTGACTCCATTGATATTTGTGTCATACATATAATTGGTACAAGCTGTTAATTTATAATGTGTAATAAACATGTTTCATTGGGAAAGTTCTTTTATCCCACATTTTCCATGAAGTTTTTAAAATGCATAAAATTCTCACAATCAGAGAGAATTTTTTAAGAAAGAAAAGGTAAACAAAAACAATGAGAATCCTCTCTGAGCTGGAAATCAAATTTAAATTCCATGAATCCCTGGTGCATATCATTAAGAGCATAATCCCTTTAGTTCATAGTATCATTGCCTTCTTTTGTCTTAATGATATGCAGCGCCTACATTGTCTGCTTTATGTTTTATTGTTCATGTTCTCCTGATCTTTTTATTTTTTTCATATACAGGAGGGTATCCAAGTGTTTGTGTGTATGATGGACCTTATATTTTTGTCAGAGATATGATAAAGACTAGAAACTAACCTGTACACTTGTCCTCCCACCAGTAGAAGAAGCGGAGAGTAGCCTCCTCCCTTTCAAGCCTATAGATTTGCAACCAGTGGTTAGCAATTTCACCCCCAAAGGTGAAACCAAAGAGTGCTCCAGCTCCAAAAGCCAAAACAGCACCTGCAGTTATGGCAGAAGTAAGATATAGAAGAAAAGACTAATTTGTATTCCTGAAACAAACCATAGTCCACCAGTTATACTGAAAAATTCACAGATGAAATAACACAACAGGATTCATTAAAATAATGACAAAACATTAATCATATGTTAATGTGGTTGTCATTCACTCATTTATATTAACAGCCAAGATGGCTCAAGGTGATTCATCTGTAATTTAAGATTTATTTGAGCCCGAGCTATCCTGTAAATGTTTTGGTTGCAAGTACAAAACTGGATCATAAATTTTTTTTGAAATATTTCAAGTAACACAAAGGAGGCATTATGAAGCAGGGAAAGGAGCCAGATAAAAGGGTCAGCAACCCTTGCAAAGTTTTTGGAAGAGAGGATATAGAAAGTGAACAGAACACCCAAAAAGTCAAAATAAACAACAGCTTAATGTTGATTGTCCAATAAAGAGGGATATAACTAAACCATGTATGACAAGTTTTCAGGATAGTCAGATGTAAATTATGTAAGCAACTGGTCAGATCTCTGTCTAAAAATTAGGCACATATATAACTTGTTGTCCACCTCAGGTCCGAGGTGTTCCAAAATCAATTAATTAATATATATAAGATGGATCTAAGGTAAAATCAGTATAGGGACTCCGTGGTCAAAAGATAATGGATTTTTTTCTTTTCACATTGTGGTGTTTTGAACAGGGGCTCCACCAGAAAATTTTTTAATTTGTTTCATATTTTGAAAAGGAACAAGATATACCATTCGACTAAATCCAGGTCCCAGACAGCTGAGTTATAACGAGTTCTAAAATGCGATTTGGCAGCATCCAATTTCATTCTTTTTTCTCGGTGACAAGTCCCTAACTCACATTGAATGAATCCCAAAGTCAAAGACCAACTGTTCAAATCAATCAACTCATTGGCTCTTCCAACCACCCAATTGCATAGTGACAAATGCAGGGTACCAAAATAATTCGGTAAGGGGAATTCTGTAATTAAGGAAAAATGCAAAAAAAAAAAAATGTTTTTTAAAGACTAGATAGAAATTAGATCATTCCATCATTTGGAATGTGATCAAAATTCAGAAATTCACAAATAATGCATGAATAACATACCTGCAGATAACACGCAAAATATGGAAAATTCAGATTTCATACTTTATGTAATTCGATTTGATTAAAAAATGCTATACTGCTTAATTCAGCCCCTTTTTGTCACAATGCCCAAATGCACCTCTATGGATGCACATAAATGGAAACAGTTTTTCTCTGATGTTTGCAAGTAGAACAATTCCATAATGAAAGAACACTAAAATGAAGGAGCTAGCTCTTACAATTTACCTTATATGGAGATCCCTACTAAACTTACAACATCTTTGATTGATTATCACCCGCCCAAGGTTCATGGATAGATTATGACATCATGTAAATAGCTAGTTATATTTATGTTGGCTATCTCTGTCATACAATAAAGAACTCAGAATTCCAGACTAGAGGAGGAAGAAGACTGCCTGCTGTCCCAGCAGAGTAAAGGGGGCCCAAATAACAGTTCAGCTACATGATTTTAAAGGTCAGACAAAAGAATTATACAGAGAACTGAGGCTACCTACTTCACTCCGAGCCAATTCACAACATAGCTGATGGTGGACTAGAAAATTGAGATGTGGTGAACCCTGCTGCACTAAGTGGAAGAAAATAAGTAACCTAGCCATTGCTTCTGAGGGTATTGCAAACATTTTTGAACTACACTTTTTGGTGCAGCTGAACTTGATGTCAAAAGTCCACACTCAACTACCAACCAGCTATTGGAGGGGAATGGCTGTGCAGAGATTTCCATAGAAAACATTATCAAGGGAATCGAGAAATACAGGATGAAACAGCCTCAGTTTACGATGGACATCACACTTTTCTTTAAAAGTTCCAGGAGTTTATTATGAGGCACACATATTAAAGAAGGTGCATCAAAGAAAGAGATGAATCAACGCTTTAACCGCCAAACAACTCTCTTGTTGGTGTATTTGTTGGTTTAACATCATCTAGATACAAATTTCAATGGTTAACTCCTCAAGTGGTTTGTTGGTGTATTTGGTTTGACTCGAAATGAAAAAAAGAGGGTGTATATGGAAAATACATGGGTGCAAATTTCATATACGCTAAGGGATTGGGTGAAGATGATTCTCCAAGTGGATAATCCTTCCTCTATTATGGATCACTCTTGGTTTGTGAGGAGTTAGTTTATTTTTTCTTTTTTAATCAATTGGGAGTTTGTTCCTATTCGATTTTTCTTTTTTGCTTTTGTTTGGAGATCCCTCGTCTCAATTTGTTTGGGGGCTTTTAATTAATAAAAGTTCCAACTTCTTTCGGAAAAAAAAAAAAAATTCACTATTCTCTTGTCCGCAAGAAAAATAGATCAGACCTATATGATCACCTTTCCCATGTATCCCAAAGGGGAAGTTTAGACACCCACTTCTAATAATAATTAACAAACCTTTTCGTTTAGGTCAGTTGGATTGACTGACCATGGGATCAGCAGTGGTAATATATTTGTGACTTGGAGAAGCACCATCTCCCTTTGTGCAAATATGTTTTTTTTCCTTCTGCAGGTAAGACTTTAACGTTCCCATCTGCATCAGAATATAGCAATATACTACTGTTATTTAATCAAATTACTATTGGTGTGCTTTCATCTTCATCAAAAACAATTTCACATCTTTTCCTGGCAGCCTCCTGACAACATTTAAGGATTAATTTTCTCTTGATTTCAAATGCCTTCATTCACACTATTTATAATAACTTTCAATGCTGGTATGTAATGTGGGCCAAATGCATACACATTACTTTCCAGTCCTTTATTTTCTAATGAAAATAAAAATAATATAAAAAAATGTCACATTGATGATAAAGATACATGTTTACTCAAGATTCTGATTTTCTTTTTAGAAAGTATGATCACTCAAGAGAATCAATTTGGATGTATCCAGATGATGTTTAAAGGGAATCTCTGTTACCATTATGGAAACAGATATCTGGCTCATTTTTCCTAGAGCATACCATGCACCTCACTCACACATCACCTAGCATGTTCGGTAACATATGAGTAAGTCATTGTCATCATCCATGAAGCCTTCAATGATGATTATTGTCATTTGCAAAACCCCTAACATTTTGCTTATTCCACATACACATCATACTTAACCGAACTCTTCCTTCAACAAAAATCAATAAATTCTTGTTCAGCATTTTCAATATGTCATCAATACCTGCAAGGGGGCTGTTCAACTGTGGTATAAAAAGTAACAAGTTCGTCGGCTGGTGTCTCCATAGGGAGGAGCAAGCCTTGCCATAAGAGAGCACACTTCTATCTAAAAAATTTCTCTTAGTTTTACGACTTTTAAGCACATTTTTTCAAGACATCTCCCAGCCATAGAACCAGTCTACTCTGCTTGTTGTCATTCATTTCTGTTGTTAATCCGCATCTCCATAATATACACAGCAATCTACAGAAATGATTGACACCAGTAAAAGAAATTTTGTGTTGAACCTGATATTTATCCTTGTCTCCCATCTGATTAAGATTGGCATCTTCCTCAAAGTTTCAACACCAATGTAGTACCAAAAGAAGTCTGGTTTTCGCAACTCTTCCTAATTAACCTGCACTCTTCTCCATCCTTTTAATGGTAAGAGATTAGAGGCTGTTTCCAGATTTTGAAGAAGCCTATTTTCCTTCATTCAATCTTCTTCGGTTTTTTATAATCAAGGTAATTCGCATCCACGTGGACCATACTCTTATGATCATAATGAAATTAAAAACTATTATAGTCAAAATAACAGATATTACATTTTAGACAGCTCGTGAACATTCAAATAGATATACTCCAAAATATAAAATGCATCATGACTAAATTCATGTTTATACATGTAATCAAATATATTGAATGTGTAGTCTTATGCAACATATTTGAAATAATAGCCATCTGTTTTTAATTGTTTGCAACTTCTTAATCCATTACAGCAGAGGTGTCTCATAGACCTGTTTCCCTCCCTAGAAAAGTTTTGCTAAGCTAAAGTGGCTAAAAATAAGTCACCCTAAACCAGATGACCCATACATTAAGAAATCCCCAAAACCCTACACTCCGAATTGAGTGGGAAGCTATTAGTAGCGAAATAAAAAGGCAACAAGGGAATGATATTTTTTACCTCAAAGCCATGAACCAGGCCCTTATTGGGAAAAGGAAGAGATTTGTGACTGACCCGGATGAAATCGGAGCCACAGTTATTAGATCCAGGTACTTCGATGCGTGTGGATGGATGCAGTATATGCCAAGAATGTTCTACAAGCTATCTGGCATTTGGAGAAGTGTGTTGAAGACAGTTAAGAGGCTTATGGAAGAGGTCAAACTTGAAGTGGGCTGCAAGTCTGAAGTGTTCTTTTGGACAGACAATTTGCTGGATGAAGAATGTATTGCTGCTGTTTTCCAAGGCATTACAGCTGCATTACAACCAATAGAGATATAAAGTGGAGCAAGCATTTCAATAACACGAGGTAGAGGTAGTGTGGTGACCAAGGTTAAGAAGAGATTTTATGTAAGACAAGCTGAGTGAAGCAGCTGATGTGTTGAATAGGCCTCAATGTGCTCAACTCATCACAAGATAAGAGGACAGGATCTTATGGAAAAGGAAGAAAATTGAGTTTTTGTGATATCTATGATCTATCTACTCAGCTTTACCTGGTAAGCTATAAGGGATTGAGAATTACGGACAACTAGAGAACCTGGTGGAATTTTAGGGTGAAATCTCCAATCAAAATTTGAGTGTTCATGTGGCTTGTATATATGGATAAGATTCTTACAAAGGTAATCCAGATAAATGGACTCATGACAGCAACAGTATCTGTGTTCTTTGTGACGGGGCTGAACAAACTTCAGAGCATCTAATGACGGGATGCCCTTTCAGCAAAGAAATCTGAGGGGATTGAACTAGTCCTTGGCAGAACCGTAGAAGAGCTGCATTTTGTTTGGTTGAGCATATTTGACGCTTCTTTCATAAGAGAAACAAGAAAGAGGATAAGAGTGCAGATGTAAATTCCTCCAAACCATACCTCATGTGGTTTTCTTTGGATTACTAGAAAATATGTATATATATTTGTGATGGGGCTGAACAAACTTCAGAGCATCTAATGACGGGATGCCCTTTGTGACGGGGCTGAACAATGTGGTTTTCTTTGGATTACTAGAAAATATGTATATATATTTTAACAAAAACAGCACTTCATGTAAAATGCATAGAATATGGTGGTGAAGATCTTGAAAGTTTGGAGAGCACACACCATTCAGGCAAGAATTGTAATCAATAGACGGCCCTTTTAATCTTTGTGTTTACCATATTATCATATATCAATATATATTCGGGAAACACCACACCCTTTCTTGGGGAAAAACACCTGAACAACCGACAATCAGTCCACTGACACCAAAAAGTTGACCTGATAATGATTAATGAGTAAAACTAGCAACTGGTCTTTGCATGAACACTATGAGCACCCTTCTAGCATGCTATGAAGATCTAAAAAAAGAATTCAAGAGTACAAACGGTCGACATGATGATGATAAAGTATAACTGGCAAATGATCTATGCATGAACAATCCAAGTGTCCTTCTAGCATGCTAGGAAGATTAGAAAATAAATCAATAGTACAGTATATAGGTAGCTTAAAATTTGGGCTGCTGATAATATGTCATACTTTTCTTACACGTCACACCAAAATATTGAGTCGTCATTTGGCAATATATATAAGTCATATATAATAAATACATTTCGTGGTGATTCTATGCTTCAGTACTATATGCAAAGTCCTTAATCTTAATATTGGGAAAGCAACCAAATAAGATACATATTCTACCTTTTCGGTAATAAAAACTGAAAAAGTTACAAAGAAGGCAACATATCACTTATACATTACCATGTGGAACTTTTGAATATTTATAGGATACTCCTGCTGTAGTTACCGCTCCAATAAGTGCTCCAACATTAGCAATCTTTGTTGCTTGCCTCACAGTCCTCAACTGAAAGATTTAAACAAAACTGCATTTACTATAGAAGTTTATGATGCTTTTGCAATGCTGAGAAACACAAAACAATGTGATGGTACCCGTGATCCATGATAAACTTAACAGATAAACCAGTTCAAAGAAATTAAGAAGCTACTTAAAAAGTAAAATCAAGATGAAGATAATTATAAATAACATGTGCGTGCACACAACACATAAAAGTCATACCAAACTAATGGAAATGCAAGTGCAGTTAAGGAAAACGACAGTGGATAAATGTTTAAATTGCAAATTACATATCAAAAGTCAAAACCAAGATGGATTACGTAAGTGCAGCGTAAATGAATGACATGTATGCATATTCAATACAGCTGGGGATACCCTGCGCCCTCTAACTTGTGCCCGCATCAGCACAAGGTAGACCGTTATCTGACTATTCAACACAGATTAGTTTCTCCATTATAAGCAAATGAGGTCTTTTATCAGCTTTTTAACCACCACTCCAAAGCTAAGACCCAACACAGGTGACAGAATAAACAGCAGCTTGAGCCTTTTTTGCACTCGCAGTAGATCCCTCCTCTACTAGGTTCCTATTTTCCATTGTTTTATTTAGCTTTGATTTTGTTCCTTTCTTTCTGATGCTTGTGCCTGTTTCTGATGCTTGTGCCTGTTTTGGGCTAACCCTTTATCTATATATATTTGAAGGGAGCATGCCTATCGTTATCGCAAAAAAAAAAAAAACACAGCTGGCAGAACAGACAACAGAAACACCGTAGAACTATAGAAGCTTAAAGCATCAAATTATCCAACAGAGGCCATCAGAACACCGAAAGTAGGATCCTGCTTGATAAGAATGCCTAAAAACAATACATTCCAAAATCAAACCAAATATAAATTACAAAATTCCTATAAGATAACCCATGAAGAAACTGAACCTTTGAAGTAGCATGAAATATGAAAATAACAATAATTAATTATAATAAATCACTTAATCATTCCAGCGTAAAATCATGTATGAAACAATTAAAAATGATAGAGAACAAATTAATAACATGTAAAACAAATTCAATAGGAACCAAAAAAAATGTGAAAAAAAAAATCCAAGTGCATCATTAAACAGATCAACAACATCAGCAATAACTTTCAAAACTAATTTATTTCTACAACAAATTGCCCATCCAAGGTCCTCCAAAGAACATCTAAATCAACAAATCATCAAATATCAAACCAAAAGAACCAAATCTCACCAAATACAACAGCATACACAAAAGAAACCCATCCGATTTCATGAATAAGTAACCATGTAAATATTAAAAAAAAAAAAACTATTAAAGTCCGTGAAATGAAGACGTCGCAGTTCGATCTGATAGAGAAAGAGAGAGGGAGATGACGAGGAGGGTACAGTAGACCTGGGGACCGTAGACGGGATCGGAGGCGATGAACTCCTCGACATCATCGGAGGTCCAACGAGGGAGGGGCTCCTCGCGGCCGAGGATCTTCTTGTGGTAGTTGAGGAAGGAGAACCTCGCCTTCCAGAACTGCTTCAGCTCCGACAAATACCCGCTCACCATTGAAGTCGCCGTCGATGATGATGATGATGATGATGATGAACCCTCCTGAACCGCCATCGGTTCCCCCTCTCTCTCTCTCTCTATTCGTCGGTCTTCACACACGAATCACCGTCGAATTAGGGGATGTCTTGTACTTCTTCACAGTGACGATTTCAGAGCAGATGATGGTGAGTCGGATCCGGATCCTTGCCACTCCGTCCACCTACCTCCGGACATGGGTGAAGTTTAGTCATGAAATGGGAAATGTTATACATTTCACATTTTCTTTTTATTTTTTAAATCATATGGTTTTAATTTGGTGTGTACATTTATAAACGATGGTATATATACCTCGATAAATTTAATTATATTATCTATATCATTATAAAAAATATGAGTTGAAGCATATATATTTTAGCTGATTTTATCTCTTAAAATTAATTAAAAATACAACTATATCTATACTACAATAAAAAATACGAGTTGAAGCAGAAACATTTTAACCGATTTTACCTCTTAAAATTAATTAAAGATACAACTATATACATAAAATATTCTTATCTATATTTTACTATGATAGATTTTATCTCATAAATTATATTTTATCTCATAAAATACGATTTTCTAAACAAATGAGTATTTGTTGGTTAATCAATTAACAAATTTTACCAGATTTTACTAGATTTTATTTAATAAATATCATAATAATATTAAATTATTAAAATATATATAGATAAAGGTAGGATCTTAAGAAACTAAAAAATTGGTTTTAATGATAGACAAATTTAATGTATTCTATTTTTAATATTTAAAAAAATAGATGATAATAATAATTTTTTATATTTAAATTTAAAATTTGAAAGAAATATATTACAAGAAAAAAATTGGTTATTTCTATAAAAAGATAATAATCATTTAATCTATAAAAGATATATATAACAGATATAATAACCAATTTTTTATTTTTAGAAATTCAATAAACATATAGATAAAAGTAGATCTTGAAGAACAAAAAAATGATTACGTGGTTTAGTAATCGATCCCTCACTTCTTCATATTTCAGTTTAACTCCCCAGATTTAAAGAATATGTTCATTTGAGTCCTTCGAGGGACTTTAAACAAAACTAAATAATTTAGCAATAGGTCCCTTCCAGGGAATAATAAGAAATATACCTTTTAAATCTAGGGGACTAAAACTGAAATATGAAAAAGTAAGGGATCGATTACTAAATCATATAGTTTATAGAGACTGAAAAATAAAAAAACCCTTATTTTTTATAATTTATGGTTTATGCTTGGTTATGTTTCAATAATAATTAGGTTAAAAAAATAATTTTAACATTTTTTTTAGATGATTGTTTTTAGGGATGATGAATGTGCTTAGTTTTTAATATTTTTAAATATTTTTACTATGAATTTATTAACAATAAAAAATAAATTCTAATTCTTTGATTAAATATTTTTATATCTCAAGAGACTTAATTAATACATACACGAGTTTGACAAATATAAAAAGTAAGTAGTTGTTTTCAATTTTTAAATTTTATTTTTATTATCTTTGATTCATTTGGTTTAGATTGAGTAAATTCTCTTTTGTGTCATCTAAACATTATGCTCGTGATAACTAACATATTATCAAGACTTATTCCAATGTTCCAGTTCACCTGCTTAGAGGTATACAACATGAAAACATTGAATTCCTAATGGGGATCTTTCTTGAGAATTTTAAGGTTTTGATAATAGGTGTCCATCGATGAAATTGTTCCCAATTTTTTTTGCTTAAGACATTTGAAATTTCAGAGAAACATACCCCTTTCAATATAATTTATAATCACTTTTATAAAAAAATAAAAATACCCCAAAAATACCTTAATCATATAATGTACGCTTTTATAAAAAAATAAAAATCACACCTATTCATTTCATTTCTTTTTTCTAAAGTCTTTGTCTTTTTAGAAAATTATTTTAGTTTTTATATTTTTTTAATAATTTTTTGTTTATGTTTGGTTATATTTCAATAATGATTAAATTAAAAATTTTTTTTTTTTCATTTGCTTTTAGATGATTGTTTTTATGGATGACGAGTGTGTTTTGTTTTTAATATTTTTGAATATTTTTAGTAGGGATTGTTTAACAATAAAAATGTTTTAATCCTTTGTTTGATTGAATATTTTTAAATATTAAGAGAATTGATTAGTGTATGTATGAATTCAATACACAGGAAGAGTAAGTAGTTCTTTTCAAAAGTTATTTAAAAAATATAACTCAAAACCAATAAGACATGGATCTAAAATTTGATATAAAAAATGATAAGTTTGGATCAATAACATATTATAAGATATTTAAGTAAAACTGATATTATAAGATATTTTATCAAATATGTAGCTTAAAACTAAAATAACTACATATTTCAAATTGGAAAGTTATGGATGAATAGTATGTTATAAGATTGATTTAAATTAAAAAATTTAGATATGGATTAATAAAATAATATTAAGACAAATTTTATATTAACATATGGATAAATGAGATATGAATAAATAATATTTGAATAAATAAAAATTTCAATATTAAGAAATGGAGACAATATATGATTAGTAAGATATGGATTAATCGATAAAGATACAAAAAATTAATTTAAAACTGATAATATAAAATAATATATTATAAGATAATATCCATATATTAAATTAAAATAGATAAGATTAGCATGTTAAGATAGATAATTTAATTTAGACAGATAATTTTAATATTATTTATTTGAGTAAGTTTAAATTAAACTTAAAAAGAAAATCATGATTCAAAATAAATAATATATTTTTAGATTTTTCATATGGATAAATTTTAATAGTTGAAATATTTTAATTTTAAATTATTAAATTATGGAGAAATAAATTAAATTTTTTAAATTATAATTGATATTATTTAAATTTTCTTAGACGTAGATATTTCAAAATATACATCCATTAGTTAAAACTTATTTGTATCTTATAAATTATTTGTATCTTATATCTCTAATCGAAGTTCCAAATACAAATTATTTTTCTTTAAAATTATATTATTAATTTTATTTTATGTTTGAAAAAATTGAAATTATATGTGAAATTTAGGAATTCAAATTTAAACATATAAAATTAATTAATTTTTTAATTAAATGAATATACGATATGATGAATTTAAATTTATCAATTGATCCGAGATCTATATTTGAATTGCTCATGATGAATTTAAATTTATGTTATTAATATTATAATATTTATATTTATGTTTTTATTCAAGATATGATTTTAATACATATTCTAATAATCAAAACAAATTAATGTCACAAATAGTATTTATATTTAGGGGAAAATCCATATAACCCCCTGAATAAAATTTACGTTTATAGATTATGAATATTTTGTGAATATTATGTTTGATTAACTAGAGTAGAAAATATAGTATACAAAAAAAAAATTCCCCTATAAACTGACTGAAATCCATATAACCCCTGAATAAAATTTACGTTTATAGATTATGAATATTTAGTGAATATTATGTTTGATTAACCGAAGCAGAAAATATAGTATACAAAAAAAATCCTACAATGTGTTAAAAATGTGAAAAATCTTATATAAATGATGATTTTACCCTTTTGGATAGGGTTTTATAATATATTCAGAGAAAGTAAAATCATCATTTTATAGGATTTTTCACATTTTTAATACATTGTAGTTGTTTTTAAGTATATTGTGTTTTCAGTCAAGGTTAACCAAATAAAATATTCACAAAATATTCCTAATCTATTAACGAAAATTTTATTGAGAGGGTTATGTGGATTTACTAGATGTTTTCAAGGGGTTATATAGATTTTAAGAATAGTTAGGGGGTTATATGAATTTCAGTCAGATTTCAGGGGGTTGTATGGATTTTTCCTTTATATTTATGTTTACATAAATTCATTTATTAGTATTGTTATAAGCATAAAAATAGAAATATCTTTATATTATTTGTTACTTTAATTGCATGAGGCAAATTTACATTAATATTTTATTTTTATATCACGATTATTAATATTATGTATCTATTGAATTCTTTCATTGATTCAAGTAGTTTTCCCTTATAAGATATACATTTGCATATTTATATATATATATATATATATATAATTAAAAAATAATAATTTCAAATAATGTTCATAATAATTCATGTGCATCGCACGTGTGCATTAACTAGTTTATAAAAAATGTGAAAATATTTCAACGAGGTATATACCACTAAACAATGATGAATGTGGTGGGGGTTAATGAGGTATATAAAACTGTTAATTTTTTTCAAGCTAAGCTACCCTGATATTAATCAACTCAGAGTACAAAGTCCAAAGAAATAACATGAAAGGGAAAGAGCGAAGGAGGGGAAAGGAAGAAAAACAAAGAACTCGCACGGTAGAAGAGTGATCTATGAAGCGAAGTTTCTTACATTCAACAAAAAACTAAGCCCACATTACTCAATGAAAAGTGCACCACCCTTAAGGTTGACTCTTTTAGCACCAAACCACCAACGATGTGCATCTCTCAGTATCGAATGCTACTAGCCATTGACTCGCAAATATTCTCAACATAGACTCTCTCCCCCATGGTATATAATTTGGTTCGTTGTTACCATATTGCCCATTCACCCACGGGCATGAGAGAGTGCATAATCTTTGTTGATTTGTTGTTATCCCCACATCTTTCCAAATGCTTAGATACCTTCCACATCTCTTCAAGCAAGCTAAAAGGAGGGAGAGGGACACATGCCACCAAACGCTGCCACACCAATTGGGCAACCGAACATCCGCAAAGCAGATGCTCTGTGGTTTCTGCAGACGCAAGGCAAAGGACGCAGGTCGTAAACGCACCCAGGTGCCATTTAGCCCTATACACCAAGGTTAAAAATCGCTCCTGATAAGCGAGCCACATGAAACATTTCACCTTTAGTTGGATTTTGTGTCCCCAAATCTGCTTACATTTGTACCAAGTTTGTGGGCTGGGCCGAATGTGCCTCATCCACCAATCATACCCTTGATGCACTGTGTAGCCTTCCACTGGTCTCACCGACCATTATGCACAGTCAAGTGAGGTCGGTTGGGGTTTGATTTCCTTTATCAAAAGCCCATCCAGCAGTTGTGTCATCAAACCTCCATCTCTCTCTCGGAAGATAATTTTTCAATTGGTGTTCTCTAAGCCCCGTTTGGATACAGAATAAGATTTATTCTTGGGTATACATTTATTCTGGCATAAGTGAGTATAAATAAGGATAAAGTGATTTTATGTGTGGTTTTGTTTTAAATTATTCTCGCTGGGAAACAAACGTAAGAATAAAATTTTGTTGTTTAATAAAATGTGAATAAAGTGTAAATAATTATTTATAAAAGGTGAAAAAATAGTTATAGTTGATTTGACGTGTGATTTATTAGAGGTGATGACAATTGATTTGATAGTGGACCCACATATTATTTGGATGAAATAACCTGGAATAACATTAATTCCAGAGGTTGGTTGGAATCCATATACCAGTTTATTCTGCATAAGATATTCTAGGATATATCAGGCATCCAAATGAGTTAAAACCCCTATTCTAGTCAATACCACTTTATTCTAGGGTTTATTCCCAATCCAAACGGAGGGGGCTAAGGATTCGTCAAGTGGTGTTCTCTGTAGCATATCATTTCCACGTCCATTTTGAAAAGGAAAAATGATACATCCAACCCCAATTACAGTTTACATCAGTTTTTTTTAAAAAAATATCATACACTCTCCAATTGAAGCATATGTTGTTATATGAAATGAAGTATATACTAAGATACATTAGTGTGTTTTTTTCACATTGAAAAAATGATAAATTTTTTTACACTATACACTATGATATTATCTCATACACTATGATAACGCAATATATACTATGTTATCATAGTGTATGAGGCCTGCAAAATGAATTTAGTATATTAGCGCTCTTTTGAAAATAGGGGCCTTATTCATGTCATCACCCTTAACCCACCCTTCTTATTCTTTTTGCACATTTGTTTATATAAAGCTGTATTTAAGACTATAAAAAGGACTGAGTGTAACATAACTCTCATAAAATTACTAATGAGAGGGTTTTTTGGTACAAATTTGGTAACTCTGATTTAGAAAAAATCATCATTTTTAAAATTCAGTTTGGTAGATTATGCGAAAGAAAAATTTTTGTCTAGTTTTTTGAATGATCACATGAATAGAAGATTCCAAAGACAATTTTTATATATGTTCAAACAAATGTAAAATGAGAATAAATGTTAAACCGTCTCTAGTAAGGGAAATGTTAGACTTGGCTATATTTTCAGCTCAAATGCAGTTTACAAACTTTTTATTTTTTTAAGAAAAATAGTACACATTATCTGTTGAGAGGTATATATTTATATAAAAAAATATATATATACACTCCAATTAGATTGGTAAAAAATCTCTGTAACTTTTTAAGTGGCAAATCAGACATTTTATTTTGTTTATTTTCTACAAAAGTCCATATGTTGTTTTAAATATAATAATAATAAATGATATTTACAATATTTGAGATTGAAAACAGAATTGAGTTTAATATTTTCCTTTTATAAAACATCAGGAGGCAGTTTGGAGGCATCTTGAATTTTTTAATGTGCGCGTGTATGATGATTGAATATATAGATTTTTGTATTTTTTAATGGGAAAATGATAAAAAAAAAAGTATCTCAAAAGTGAGAAATACCCAATCAGCCAATTTTTAAAATTATACATAAAAAAGTCTCATTTAACAATTTTAAAAATACTAAAGATTAACCTATCCTTATGTAATTAGATCATTAATATATTTCATACCTCTCAACTTTGCTACAATATTTCACTCTCTTAATTTTGTTAATATATTTCATACATTCTCATGTAATTTTTTTATTATTTTAGATTCTTTATTATTAAGTGGATTTTGTGATATATGTGCAATATAATTTGAGTTTTTGATGATGAACTCGATTAAGTGTTGATGCTTCTTTAAAAAATGGATATGTACTAATAACACCATTAAAATATGTGAATAGCCAAGCAAAAAAATTGTACATAAGCATTTAGAATATTAAAATATCATCTTCTGCATTAGGGTGCAACACAGATTTAAATTCCATATTATGATTATACAAAATAAAAAATAATAAACAACATCAAGAAAGATATATATATATATATATATATATATATATATATATATATATATATATATATATATATATATATATATATATAAGAAACACACAATATGATATATAATAAAATAACCTCTAAGGGGATTGATTTAGGTCATATTTGTTGTTTTGTAAGAAATATATATTTTTGATGTGGAATAACCTAACAAGGATTAAAAGAATGTTAATGATCAAATTACATATGAGTATATTAGTTTTTTATATTTTCAAAATTGTAAAATAAGATTTTTTTATGCATAATTTAAAAAAGTGGCTAATTTTGGTATTTCTAACTTTTTAGATATTTTTTTTTGTCATTTTCCATTTTTTTTAATCAAGTATATAATCTTCTAAATATATTCAAATTGTCAAATTATTTATTATGATAAGACTAAAAGAATGATTAAGTGCACCAACATCTTTTTTTTAAGGGAAAAATCCACACAGCCCCCTTGAATATGACTGGAATCCATATAAACCCCTGACTTTTATTAAAATCCATATAACCTCCTAAAAGCACCTAGTAAATCTAAATAACCCCCTGAATAAAATATTCGTTGATAGATGATGAATATTTTACGAATAATTCGTTTGGCTAACCTTGACTGAAAATACAATATATTTAAAAATTCCTACAATGTGTTAAAAATGTAAAAAATTCTATAAAAACGACAATTTTATCATCTCTAAATATATTATAAAACTTTATCCAAAGGGGTAAAATAATCATTTACAGATGATTTTTTACATTTTTAACATATTGTAGGATTTTTTTTATATATATTGTGTTTTTTATCAGGGTTAACGAAACATAATATCCTTCATCTATAAACATAAATTTTATTCAGATGATTATTTGGATTTACTAGGTGTTTTCATAAGGTTATATGGATTTTGAGAAAAGCCGGGTTATATAGATTTTAATCAGTTTACCGGGGTTTATATGGATTTTTTCCTTTTTTTTAATCGAAACTAATCTATATTACTATATAAAAGTCTCTTAAACCAAAAACCTGCCATTTGACCATTTTGCCCATGTCAATTCATTCAATCCCATTATAATCCATTCACACCACTTTAATGACAACCATTTTTTCATTTTACCCCTACATTTCTATTCAATTCCATTAAAATCCATTCACGTCATTTTAATCTCATTTATAGTATACCATAATACATACATTTCATCATGTAACATATTTATTAACTTAAATTTAAAATTGGTTATCATAATATTAATAGGATACTCCTACATTTCTATTCAATCCCATGAAAATCCATTTACAACATTTTAATTTCATTCATAGTTTATTCTAATACATACATTTCATCATGTGACATATTAACTTATAATTAAATTTGATTATCATAATATTATTAGGATAAGAGGATCCTTCTATTTTTTCATTTTACCCCTACACTTCTATTCAATTTCCATGAAAATAATTTCATTTATAATTTATTCTAATATATATATTTCATCATGTAACATATTGATTAACTTATAATTATATTTGGTTATCATAATATTATTAGGATAAGGTATCAAATATTAATGTAATCTTCATTATAGATTTCCAAAGTATGTTATGATTATACATGTAAAATAAATTGTCAACAAATCCAACTTTTTAGTGTTCCAAAAAATAATAATTCAATGCAATATTTATTAAAACAATTATTTTAAAATGTCATGCTTAAATTTTAAATGTTTAAAAACATTAGTATTATTAAACTCCCCAAACAATCAATGATTGGCGTTTATTGAATCTATTCAATTCACACCCATTAGCATTTATTTAATTCACACATATTTGATTTTATTTTTTCATATACATCTATAGAATCCTATTAACAACTTATTCCCCATCTATTTGGGTTGAAATTGACGAATAACTAATACCGGTATTAGTGTTTATTAGTGTTGAATAGAAATATAAATGGGGTGTCAAAATAATTAATGGTCCATAACATCAACCCAACAAAAAAATATATATAATTGACAGTAACAATGCAATCCAATAAAAAAAAAACATATAAAATACTGCTAAATTCAGATTTCAGCTCTGTGTGAACTCAACAATAAATTTAATCTCATATGCAAACACATGATACAATCTATATTACATTATATTATTATTATATTATATGAAAGTTTCTTAACCCAAAAAACTACCATTTGACTATTTTACCCCACCATTCCATTCAATCCCATTACAATTCATTCACACCACTTTAATCACAACTATTTGACCATTTTGCCCCTATAATTCTATTCAATCTCATGAAAACCAATTCACATCATTTTAATCTCATTCATAATTTAAATTATATATATTTGAATTTTTTATATATACCAATTGAAATTAGATTACTATATTTATTAACTTATAATTAAATTCGAATATCATAATATGACCAAGATAAGGGGATGCTTATAAAATAAAAAGATATTCAAAATATAATTCACTGTTAGAAAATGAAATGATGTTCGAAATAGAATTCTCTGTTACCAACTGAAATTAGATTAATATATTTATTAATTTATAATTAAAATTGGATATCATAGTATTATCAGAATAATGGAATACGTAAAAAATGAAAGGATATTCAAAATATAATATGTTGTTATAATATATTTTGTACTCTATTTTAATTATATGAAAATTATGTTACCACATATATGTAAATAAATTCATAATCCTATTTTTATTAATTTAATCTATATTTTATGTTGATTATTATATACCCCTAGTAATCACTCGAAAATATTATAACAACAATCCCTTCACACCTATTTAATCCTGCGATATTCGTTCTAAAACTTTCACTCGAAGAATTTATCCCATTCAATTAATAAAATTCCTCCAAACCCTTTCTCAATGAATCATTCATCATTCCCACACCATTTCACATGAAAACATTATTTTCATTAATTACTATTAAAACCTTGAAATGAAAATTCATCACTCATCAAATCTAGAAAATACATTATGACCCTAAAATTAAAACCATTCCACTTCCTTCCCAACATTTCAAATCATCTCATCTTCTCCTCCTCAATCACCATCCCTAATAAACGTCCGTGGGTCTTTTGATTCTCTCTCTCTCTCTCTCTCTCTCTCTGTTTTTGCTTTTCGGTTGATCATTCGTTCGTTTATTGATTGGGTTGTGTGTTTTGTTGTGTGTTTATTTTATAAAATTTTGTGACAAAGCCGGATAAGACAAAGAATGCTCCGTGAATTTGATGGTGTGATATTGCACCATCCCTGGTGAGGATGTGTTATGTTCTTGTAGTCATATAATTCTTAATTTTCATGTCCTGATATTTTATTCCCAGATCTCTTTATTAATAAACTAAGTTCACGGATTGCATTTTTACATATTGTTTAGCAGATACAGGACAAACCTTTTTTTTTATTAGACTGTGGCAAAAAATAAAAAATTGCATTTTACCCAAAAGCGACTTACGATTCTAATGTATATCTGCTACCCAGAATCCCATTAGAGTAATACCATTGTAATGGGACCATTGTAATGGGTGTTTTTTATTTATTTATTTTAAGTTTTGTTTGGTTTATTCAGTCAGTGTTGCAATAATTGGGCTTGGTCCGGACTTTACTAGAACAAAATCATTTGGTTTTGTGGACACTTTTGCAGAGAGTTTGGTGAGTTGTACCATACTTACATTGCTAATTTTTTCTAAAAACATAACTGTAACATAATTATATTTTGCATGAACAAGTGGCTGGTTTAGATAGAAGCTGGAAGAGACCTCCTGGGGTGACAACAAAACTAATAAATTCAAAAGCCGCAAAAGGTAATTAATCACCTTTACAAAACAATGTAGTCGATCATGAATATAAAATATTATAGCATCATTGATTTATATGCATTAACAAATTTTAAACTAAGCAGGATTTTATTACATTGAATATATCTTTGCAAAACCTTGGAGAGACATGCAGACACATACTTTGCAATCGGGATGGTCAAATACTGTTGGTACAATAGACCATATACCATGAGAGGGCAGGTAAATACTCGACATGAGTGATATTCTTTCATAACATTCACGTAAAAACATATTTTAAATGCATGTTTTTGATCTTCATTTGTCAAGGTTTGCTGAATTTTATGAAGGACGAGTCAGAGAAATACAGGTCTCCGATTGACATAGTAAGAAATTTTTTCAGTATATCAACTTCACCTGTACTTTGAGTTACTGGTTGAACTTCATCATAATCACTGAATCCTTGTGTCTTGCGGTGTGTTTCTTCTTTCACCTAAACATATGATAAAGAAATCATGATTCAAAAGCATTGTAATTGAAGGTTTGAGATCACATGTATGTGCAAACGCACATTAGCAAAGTCTAACAAAATTTAGTTACAATAATATTTTCTTATTTATGACATGCAAGTCTAAATGTAAGAAGCCTAATGTCTATGAACAAATGAGTACATGAATTTTTTTTTAATAGTTGAATTGAATTTTTAAATAATTTCATTTTGAGATCTATATATATTAGGAGAGGCTTATAAAATCAATAGATATTCAAGATATAATTATGTATTATAATTTTTTGGTATTCTATTTTGATTAGGAAAATATAGGAATCAAATTATATTCTAAAAAAATCTATGAATAAAATCCTTCTAATATTAAAAACAGATTTCATATCGTTTAATTACATGTAAAAAAATCTATGAAATCAAATCCTTTTCAAATTCTTAACCTTACATATTGGAATCAAATAAATTTTTATTTATATGTTCATTGATGAGTTAAGCATTGTGTGAAACCAATTTCAAATCACTATATTTTCTAATCTACTCATTGAAAGATTTTTTGTTATGCCATCCATGAAAGGAAGCATTTTTTTTTTCAAAACTGACTCCTTCCTTTGGTACTACTATATGTTTAGAGGTTCGAATTCATTACATCATCATGTATATAATCAGAATTTCTGATTATTTCCGCTCATTCTTGCAAAGAATGAGTTTTATTTATGATGTTTTAATAGATTAATCCCTTGTTTGTATAATATTTTATGTGTCACATAAAATTGTTTATATTTTCAGAATAAAACTCAACGGCTATGCCAATATAAGCTAAGATCTGATAGTAATTCTAGAGGTGTACTGGAATAGTCTACTTATATAATATAGTCTATAGTGATGGATTAGAGTACTCTTCCATCCATTTTATAATTATTATCTCAGTTATTACTCTCACACACTTTGCACATATTCCCTAACGCAACAGCTAATATAATAATAGAATTGTCATTCAAAAAATTAAATTATTATTCACCTTGTATCTATTGTTTTTCTTCAATTTTCTTAGGGTGTATCAAATAATAATAATAATATGTTTCTAATGAGCATAACAAAAAAATGCAACTCAACAAAAAAAAAAATTATGCATGGATTATTATGTACCATGATGTTTCTATTTATGTCAGATAGGCCTGTGACAGCCCCAAGATAGAGGACACACAATATGTTCTTCACAGTGAGTCATTTTTGTTAGCCTAGGATGACACACAATATGTTCTTTGTAGTGAATCATTTTTTTTCTGTCCCTGATCATCACACATTCTGTATTTGAATAAGTCTTTTATTCCTATTTTATTATCTTGGAATAAGTAATGTTAAGATCCATATAATATATGCCCATTGCCAGAAAGAATCATAACAAAAATTTGAGGGACTAAATTAAAATATTATATTATGAGACACACTCAATAAGACCTAATAGGCATAACAATTCAATTGATGCGCAAACAGACAAGAGAATTAAACATCCAAACACCAACCTAAAACAATTTATAGATGGTTCAATTAACAATAAATATTTAGAAAACATAAAAATATTATAATCATTAAGTATTCTAAGTTACTATGTTTAAATGGAGATGGCCCCGAACTTTTATATCGAAAGCAAAGAGTTTATGATTTTTTTTTGTCGGAGCATCTTATTTTAGGTGCTGAAAGGATGCATATATGTGTTTGCTTTTGCACCTTCATAGCCATTTTGCATTAATAAATGCTTTATTGCTGTGTAAATGATAGATATGAAAAATTAGTATACTCTTTATTTCTTACATTGAATGCTGGGAGAGTAAATATATAAAAATTTCGCGTTGTGTTGTCTTAATTTGTTTATCAAATGGTTCATTCTCTATATGTGATATATATATAGATTAAAAAAATTAGATGGAAAAAATCGATATGACTACTTGAAAAGTTACCTAAATCAGTGTTAGTCCCTATAAAATTAAAAAATCGTCATAGGTCATCAGAAAGTATGTATAGGTAACAGATTTAGTCCCCAAGTTAAATTGCTCCAGTAAATACATTAAAATAAGTCCCAGTAAAATATAAAAAAAATCGATTTAGTCCTTTTGATGACCAAAAAGCCCCTGTTTTTTCTTGAAAATTCTTTTGCTATCCTATACTGACTAACGGTATTAAAAAAAAATGGTACAACTCTCTGGAAACTTATGAAAATGAGAAAACGTTTCTGTAAAAATCTCCTTAAAGTCAACGACAAATTTGGTTAGTGTCTTACAGTAATTTATCAAATAAATTGTAAAAGGGTATTACAATAATTCAACTACAAATCTGGTTAATTTCAATTACGATAGGAACTAAAATAAATATCGTCTAAAAAGATTTAGTGATTTTCATAAGTTTTTAGAGAGATATATCGATTTTTCAAAAATGAGGAGTGAGGGCATTTTTATAACTTTTAATATGTAGTTAAGATCAACCATGTACCTGGTTAGTTGAGGTGATGGTAGGGACTGAAACAACATTTTTCTAATAACATAGGGACCTATGGTGATTTTCTAATTTTACAGTGGCTAAAACCGATTTAGCTAACTTTACAAGGACTTGTATCGATTTTTCCCAAAATTAGAAAGGATAATATAAGCCATGTATGTGTATGATAGTGTGTTCCATCAAATTCATTTTGTGTTGTATGTTTTTCAAATCATATCTAATATATCCTATTATCTCTGACAAAATTAGTTTTTTTTTTAAAAAAATTCTTACTCTTGTGAATCATATTCTAATTATCATATTTACTTCTATTTTTGTGGTATATTTTCAACCATTTGTTATTATCTTTTTTGTATGTATGTTTTTAAAAATAAATCCATATTTGTTTAAAAATAAATTTATTACATTACCTAATATATCCTACATTATCTCTAACGAAAATGATTTTTTTTTTTTATAAAAAGCAATTCTTACCTGTGTTATTCATATTCTCATTAGCATATTTACTTGTACTTTTGTGATGTATTTTCAATTATCTGTTATTATCTTTTTTGAATATATTCCCTTCCTATAATTTATTTAAAATTTATTCATCGTACTTTTTTTTATTTTTTTCTATGGTTCACTTTTGCTTTCCTATTTTTAGGGATGGCAATAGGTCGAGTTTACCATAATCCAAACTCAATCCATCTCTCTAATATTATATTTCATTCATGCCCCACCCCATCTCGGGTTTTATAATTTGAAATCTATATCCATTCCATTACATTTCGAGTTTTCCATCATAATATCTGTATCCGTTCCACCCCACCCCACCTCGTTTAAAGTAAGTTAAATTGATCGATCACTGTATTTAATATAATAAAAATATTATATGATAAAATAAATTATTTTTGACATGAATGCGGATTATATTCATGAAATAAACTTCAATTTGAATACTAAATATCAAAATAGATATATCATATATAGTTTATGACATTCATTACATACAATATTTGAAAATTAATTAAAATATTTTAGAATATATAATATAAATAGTTCAAAATTACCTATAAGACCAAATAAATATTTTTTTTACTTATATGTTGAAAGGAAAAGGGAAAAATAAAATACTATAGAGTGTCAATAATTGGTTGTAAGAAAAAAAAGAATGACGATAATTGACTCTTTTTTTTAACTATATTAGGAATTAATTTTCATTTATTTTATAAATCCTAATGATCGAATAAAGGTCGGGTTTGCGGGTTGGGTCGGGTTTTAAACATAAAACCGAAACCCAACCCATGTATTACACGGGTCGAGGCGGATTGGGGTGAGTTTGAAAAACATGGAATCCAAACCCGTCTTATACCCACCCATAAGGCGGCTTGGGTCGGGTTACTAATAAAACCCATCTCATTGCCATCCCCACCTATTTTCTTATTATCTTGAATGGTAATCCTCCAAATCGATTCATTTTTTAGGTGAGACATTCATTTTAATTTAGTTTGGATATCTCTCACTATAAGTTTTTGGATTATTTGATTATTTTGAATTGATTAATTATTTATAAACATTTGATTCATTTGCTTAGATCATTTTTTTTTTTGGACTAATGTACTTACAAGGGTGGTTTGATTTCTGGGTATTTTTTTTTATGAACTATTTAATATATTTTTTTATGATTTTTAGAAAAAATGCATATGAGACATAGTCTACTGTGAATCTATGATTATTTTTTTTTATGTTTGATACCATTATTTTCATCATTTGATTGAATAAACTAAAGACATTAGATTTCTTGCATTTCGAGTCATTACTATAAAGATGTTATTGTAACTAAATTATTTGACATTAATATTAATCGAATCATATGTTAGACTTTGTTTATGTGCATCTGCACATGCACAACTACTAATGTTCTAAGAAGTGTCGAGTGTTAGTCAGACGGTCATGATTAACTGGTTAGGCGGGAACTAAATTAAATGAAGATTAATTAATATTTTTTAATAATAAAATTTCATATGTACATACGTATACTTGTGTGTGCGCGTGCATATTTACCTTTGTAAGTATATCCATGTATGTATATACATATTGATGTATATATGTGCATTCGTATGTAATTGTAATAGTTTAAAATACAAAATAAATAAAATAAATGCAAGGCAATAATTTGAATTAATCTTATTGAAATTTTGCTTGATTTTCTTTTAATCCTCGTTTAACCGCTTAATCACTTCTTAATACCAGCCGCTTAATGCTTGAATGAGGTAGGTTATGTCTGATTCCTCCTAGACACCCACTTCATCCCTGTTTAATGTTGCTTTTGGGAACACTGTTCCAAACATGACATATCTTACCTCAATTTAGGGTGCATGTGGCAAAAAAAAAAAGCATTTTTATAGTTTTTTTATAAATTAAAGCTAAAAGTTGTTATTAAATATATTAACTTAAATATATCATTATTATTACATTTTGTCTCTGGACTGTGTCTTAAAATTTGTGTTTCATAGAACAGTTATCATCGTTACACTCTGAAAAGATATACATAAAGCAATTAAAAGCTAAAAATTGATTTTTAAACCGTGTTTCCAATAATTTTATTTTGATATGAAGTACTCCCGAGTTCTTTTTTCTCTAATCAGACTTTGTAACATGTAATATTTTTTTTTTAGCCTTACGTGCGGTCTCATTACATTTAAAAAAGTATATAATTTGTGTATATGAAGCTAATAGTTTTTTTTTATGTAAGTAAAAATAAATGATTAATTGGAGTAAATATTTCAATTTTTATAAAAACACATGTTTTATTGAATGAATATATAATATAATAAAAAATCAAAATAGGTGGGGATTTATTATTTATTATTTCTAATTCAGCGGATATGCACAATTTTTTCATGATCATCTTGGATAAATCAAATATTTAAAATTTATTAGTTTAAAATAATTTTGTTTCACATCACCACCAATGCGGCCACCACATCACCACCGCATATACGAATATATGATCACCACTTATTCGCCTCTTCTACCTGGCGCTCATCGCCCTAGCCACTCACTCCTCAACCTTTTCTCTCTTCCCTCCTCCCTCCCCACCTCTGCCGCCCTTGATCCTCCCCTACTCCCTGGCCTTTTCTCTTTCACTTTTACCATTCCATCGTTGGTTGAAAAGATTGGGAGTACAGGGGAAGGGGAAGTAATGAGATTATTAGTTTTATCAACAAAAAGAAAAAAATTTAGATTTTGAATTTTATAGAAAAGTGGGCTTTAAAACTCATTGATAGACATGAGGATGGGTTTGGATCCAATCAGAGTCCTGTCAATATTGAATTACAAAGCCTATTAATTTTATAAATAGAACTCCACAACCAATTGTTCCACTCTCTCGTATCTATAAGGGAATGAAATATGTATTCAACAATATACTGTGTAGTTTGATTCAAAGGTTGTATAATTTTTAAATTGTGTAATTCAATACAGACAATATTGATTGAAACTAGTCTTAACTTGATCAGGATTCTCCGGGGATGTGTGTACTTTTTTTTATTTTATTTTAAAAAGGCATTTTGCCGTTTAAAAAATTACTGGACCGTTGCCATATATTGATCCTGAACCACCCGATCTGGACCCTCGATTCCAACATCAAGGGCCACCAATCACTCAAACGCTGAAACTCCGCTTGAGGTCCACCGCAGCATTTTTTTTATTTTTTTCATTTTATTTATTGCACCACCTCCGTATTCCCGACAATAAAAAAAAAAAAAAACACGCGTCCCCCAAATTTGAAATTCTTTCTCGTTCTATTTCCCTCTCGCTTGGAACTCCAAACGCATCGGAAAGAAATGGTGGCTGTGAAGGCGAGTAGAAACCCTACTTCACTCTCTTCTCTCTCTCCCTCTCTCTCTCTCTCTCTGACCGGATCTGCTTTGAAAACAGGGCACGGCGATGCTCAGGAGGCCTCCCATGGCCGGAGATCGATCCGTCTCTCGGAGAGGTACGGGCGTTCGTCTCTTCTTTGATCTGTCCAAAAATTAGGGTTTCTTGGTTTTTTAAATGTTATTTTCTCCTATTGATAGCCGCAGTTGGAGTTGGCCTTAAAATCTACACGGAAAACAAAGCCTCCGATGGCCAGAAGAGGTATCTCGGTTGTCTAATTGGGGTTTACTTATTTTCTTTCTTGAAACCTAAATTTTGGGGTTTGATGTGGCTTGGTTTATTTTGTTTGTTGAAGGAAATCGGTTCCTGCTCCAGTTGAGGGCAAGGGGGAGATAATGGTTGGTCTGTTTTTGGATTGTTCTATTTTAGGGTTTGATTTTGAAATTTTGACGTCCAAGAAGATGGGTTTATCTGGTTTTAATGTATAGGGGATCGCTAAAGCAAAGGAGAATGTACCGTCCAAACAAGATGTCTCTGGTAAGAGATGAATGTGGGTTTCCCTTTTTTTTCATTTGTTTATTCTCATGTGGCTTTCTTTGTTGGATTTAGGCAAAACTGTGGCTGGAAGGAAGGCGTTGGCGAATGTTAGCAATTATGGATCATATAGTCTTAGAAATCGGAGTATTGATGCATCCAAACAGTTGTGAGTTCTAATGTCAATGCAATAATTTCATCTGCAAAATTACATGTTCCCTATTTTGTTGAAGTAGTTGATTGTATTTGTTTGCAGAAAACCTCCTGATGGAAGTGGTGTTTGTGGGACAAGGTATGGTTATATTGTCATTACCTTTTTGTCCTATGTTTTGCTTCAGTGCTGATCTGTTCTTTTTCATGTTTTCCAGAAAGGCTTCACTGACTAAATTTACCTCCAGTTTGAATTCAAAGTTGGGAAAACCCGCCAGAGTATGAGAACACTTTACTTATGTTATTGAATTCTATTTTCTTTTTCAATTTCCAAACTGACCATTAAATATGTTATTAAATACTACGATACTATAATCCTCCTGCTTTTTAGATGATGTATCAAACAAGGTCCTGAACATTTATTAGAATCATCTTAAGCTGGAGGATTGTTTATCTTTTAGTAATCCCTTTTTATGTTCATATATTATCTAATGATTCATGTATGACTAGCTAAATTTCCTTATTGTAACCAGGGAAAATTGAATGCTCATAGTAATCATCATGGGGCTGAAAATTTCCATTCTTCTTCTGGTGGTAAACCATTCTTTTCTTTCAGGAGATATCTCACTATATTGCTTTATCCTACTATCTGAATTGATATTTCACTAATAAACAGATAGCGAATCGAAGATGTACTCAGACCACACGAAGATCACTGCCTCTACTTCTAGATTTTTTGAAGGGTGATTAAATTTTTTTCTCTTGATTTTTTCCCAAGCTTTTCACTTAGCTTGAGACCGAAATTATGGAGCATTTTAATTGATGCTGAAGGTTTAATGAATTTTCTCAAATTGACAGGAAGGTTCCAAGCAAGCATCTAGTAGCAAAAGGGTAATTGTGACCAACATATTTATTCTACACTTTGTCTCTTGCTTCTCTCTGTTCTCTCTCTTTACATATCCATTTATAAGCGATAAGTCCACCCTTCTGCACATCTATGAAATGTATTCAAATAGCCTTGGTTTCCGCATTTTGAGAGACACTGGACTTCATTGTTAGTGTATCTTGGTTCTTTAGCAGGTTAGGATTACCATAAAAAATTTATTTAGTTGTTTGTTTATGCATTATGGCAGTACTTTTCTAAGCAGATGGTTTTTCTTTGTTAGTGATCTTGGTTCTTTAGCAGGTTAGGACTACCATAATTTTTTTTTTTTTAGTTGTTTGATAAATACATTATGGCAGCACTTTTCTAAATGTATAGTTCTCTTTTCCTTGCTAACTACCTGCATTTGATGGGCTTTTAGTTTATAGTGTAATCTCCCCCAAAACAAATTATCAATGAGGATCTTTTTCATACTTGAATTTATATCTTTGCTTTCTTCAAACTTGCCCAGCCATATCTTTGGTTTTCTGTCAGATTTCTCTCTTATTGGATACTTCTCTCTTTCTTGAGCACCATACATTTTGTACCATCTTCGTGGTCTGGTCAGAAGTACTTTGAACTCATGAATATTTTTTCAGTCAACAATTAATCATTATTTTGTCTTCCAACTATCTTCATCCATACATCATTTCTGTTCTATTTGCTGTCTTCAAAAATTGCTGTTGTCTTGCTATTCACATCAGCTCTCATCACATTAATTTAATAAAAAATACATTTATTGTCTTTCCTCCTACCTGTGATCCATTATCTTTTTTTTCAAAGAATCTGGGTAGTTGCTTACCAGGATTTACAGATTTGCTATGACTTTACTGGCCCTGAATAGTTTCCCTGATCAGGGTATATGCTTGCCAACTTCATTTTTTTCTAATATATTTTCTTTTGAAATACAGTAAATTGGAAACTTCAATTACTAAGAGGTCAGGTGATAACCTGAGCACCTTAAAGGTTGTCATGCTCACATCTAATTCTCCTCTGTTCCGTCTATTCCAATCATGTGGTCTCTGCTCACCTTGTTGTTTCACTGTTCAGGGTAATGTAAATAAACCAAGACAGAGTATTAGGAAAAGCAATAATTATGGTGAGTAGTAGTATGTTAGGGTCTATTTATGTTTTGATGTCTACCATATATGTTGAAAGTCTGGAAGTCATCTTCAATTCATACATATATGCCTATATATACTGTCTTAACAATTGTTTATTTGCTTTTTCTGAGTAGCAAATTCAGTGATGGGGAGAAACACCTTGAAAGAAGAAAATAGTGATACGGATAGGCTACAAAACAATCAATCAAGTGATGATTCCAGACATATGTAAGTTTTTCACCCAAAAACCCAATGATGAGTTTAGTGTTTCATTGACTTTTCTTTTCCTTTTTTTATTTTATTTTAA
Organism: Acorus gramineus; assembly: GCA_030737835.1. Taxonomy (NCBI): domain Eukaryota; kingdom Viridiplantae; phylum Streptophyta; class Magnoliopsida; order Acorales; family Acoraceae; genus Acorus; species Acorus gramineus. Next base: position 17,047,440 of record CM060847.1, on the reverse strand, counting down.
TTTTTGTAAGTTAGCATTGAACATGCTTGTGCTGCTGTCATTTCTTGTTCTTTCATTATATTTTTTTTTAGAGGTACAAATCAACCATTACATCTCTCACTGGTTTTGGTTTGTATGGCTTTTGTTGAATGATTTGTTACAGACAGTATCCAGGGGGGAATCGAATTTTGCTATCTAGGTATGAGAAATGATTTATTCATCTTTTTCAAAGATTATGGTCAATCGTAGCTGACTTCACCCATCTTACTTGTGACTTTATTAAAGCAAGAAGAAAAGTGGAATCCTTCTGGCTCATCCAAGGTGAGAAGATACAAATGGATTGTTTGCTTTTCATAGCAATTTTTTTTATCACTTAGACCTGTGAGCCCAACGTGCTATGCTCAATAAAATCAGGACCTCATTTACGAATCAGAGGGCCATGTCCAAGAAGCTCATGGACACAAGTGCTTCATCAAGAAAAAATGTTGGGGTATGTTAGGTGCAAATTTCATTTTATCGTTCCCAAGGAATATAGTTTTCAAATTTTCATGCATTGTTGATATGTAATTATCTTTTCATCTGTTGTTTGACCAATTTATTTTATATATTTTAAATTTTGTAATGTGTTAAATGCCTTTTTTTCCTAAAATGTGAATTTATTTTATATATTAAATTTTGTAATGTGTTAAATGCCTTTTTTCCTTAAATATGTGATGTTGATATCTAGATTCCAGCTCTTCTCCTCCTTGCTTTCCACTCTATAACTTGTTATATTTTCGTGTGATTTATTTTTAATCCCTCAACTACTTTAATGATCTCACACACACACATGCACACAAAAATGTATATTCATTCCATAGGGTTGTGGAACAATGCGAAGGTTGGATGTTGAATTGAGAAGCTTGTAACTACTGAAAGTAATTTTTTTGTCATTTATGTTTGATTTTTCCTTGGCTTGGAATGAGCCTCGATGAGGAAATTCAATCAAAATAATGAATATCCTTGTTCCTATTCTACCCATGATAGACCTGGAGTGTCTATTCATGGGTGAAGCTGGAATGACATTTTCAGGTTTTCATCGCAGAAATTCTTACTTATCAGGTTGCATCCTTGGATTGGCCAGCAGAAATCTGAATTGCTATTCCTCTTCCTATAGATTCAAATATCTGTTCTTATTCTTCCTTGTTTCTATTCCCAAACCAAATGGGTGTTCAAATCCTGTCTGCATTGATTGTCTTTTGCAAATATGCAATTCCAGTGAAGCAGTTCTATATTTTTGTAAATCCAATTCAACATTCCTGAGTTAATTTGTTGAAAATCTGTATCGTTTTAATGTGTTTTCAAGTATGTAATTGATTTGTATTTGGTTTTCTTCCTTTTCTCTATGGTGTTGGTTCATTTCTACTCTATCCTTTTCATTTTTATTGTAATTCTATGTAGTATTCATGCTTGAATACAAATATGCTACAGAAAATAGATTGTACACTTCCTTGGAGAAAATAGGATCTCATGGAGGCATTTGTGATGCAGACAGTTAGGAGAGGGGTGCATGCAAGCTCCAAGGTCAAGTTGATCTCAAACTCCACATGTACGCTTGGTGCACCGAAATCTGCTGCAGAAAATGCATCCTCGAAGAAAGAGGTGGAAGTTGCATGTCAACCCATCCTTGACAGTGTTGCATGCATTATTCCAGGGAAGAGTGATTTAGAAAAGGTTCCTTCTGATGATGATGGCAGTTCCAAAGAGACTGTGACAGCAATAATATCTAGACCTAAACGAATGCGTCGAAGGTCATATACATCTTCATTAGTGGAAAGATCTAAGGTCCTTACCTTCTAAGATCTCAAGATTCTTTTTCAGGTTCTCATATATGTCCACAGTAGGTATAATTGATCCATTGCTTTTTTTATCAATGTGGTGACTTTTTGTTTATCCAGGACAAGTTACCAGCTATTGATGACGACACAAATCCCTTAGAGGCAGTGGAATATATTGAGGATATCTATGAATACTATTGGATAATGGAGGTGAACTTTGACCTTGTGGTTCTATTTTTTTTTGCTTATTTGCTGCCTGAATTTTTTTTATTGCCCTTTTGTTTTATCAATTTCCTATCTGACATTGCTGACTTGGCATGCAAGTCTTTCTTTCATTAGAAAGCTATTTTTTCTTACAGAAAAATTGAAACATCCAATGTCAGTTTTTCAGGTCAAGCTATTTTGTTGAGCCATATGGGTAGATCCCTTTGTATGCATCTTTTAGGGTTATTTTGACATTAATGTTTGAAGAGAAAAGAATAGGAGAAACAAGTCAAGAGAATTACTAACATGTTCTTGCTGATTTAATGCACATTTTAATTATGAATGGAACCAGTAAATGTTGAATTATTATTATCTGCTAGTAGCATTGCATCTCTCTTGTCCTCATCCTTAAAGAAAGTGAAAAGGACTATTTATTATTGTTGTTGGAGCTGTATAGCGGTGCCATACTTGTCTTTGAGGCGTGAATATCAAACTAAGTTATGTTTCTGCGAAGAAGCAAGGCTCCTAAACAAATAGGATGAGCATATTACAAGTTTTGACTTCTCTTCTTTCCTAACAAGTCCTCTTATAGACTTCCAACAATCAACCTCATAGATATAGAAACTAGAAACCCACGTTAATATGGTGTTCAAATTTTAAGAAGCACAAAGTCCTAGAACAAATTTAAACTATTGGGATTTAAAACTAAAAGATTCCAATGAAGTGTAGTTAGGTTAAAAAAGCGAGTTATAATGTTTTTCAATATGGTTTATCTATATGTGCTTTATTTGTCCATCGCTCTGTGTTAGCTATCTGGTTGACTACCTGAAGCGGAATAGGTATATTATTGTCTAAATATAGTGAATACATTAGGTACCTAGTGCTAAATTACATACATATAAAATGGAAAGGAATGGAGCGCAGTTGCTCATGTTGGTTTCTTGAATCTGTCAGCTGCCAACCGAGCAATCCTGGTGTTGCCTGGACAAGTGTAGTAATTCCTGAATTTATGGGAACTTATATTGAATTGGTAGGTCTTGTCTATAATTATTTTATCTCATGTTAGTGGCTTTGTGGAATAGTGTGATTATATTGCACTTTTATCTCTGCGAGCTCTTTTGGCTAATTGTGTGCCAAGTATCCATTTTCACGTCCATCCAAAAAAAAAAATATCCATCACTAATTAGTCTATTACAAGCAGGTACAAAATCCATCATTAGCAAACTATATGGACATCCAAACAGATGTTACTCCTAGACTGCGTGGCATACTGATCAACTGGCTAATTGAAGTATGATCTTTCACTAATTTATTCTTCCTGAACATTTTACTAAGTTTTGGCAATACTGACAAGACTCTCTTTCTCCCCTCCCCTCTTTTTGTGGCATCAGGTGCATCATAAATTTCAGTTGATGGAAGAAACATTGTTTCTCATGGTGGAGCTGAATGATAGATTTCTTTCGATGGTTTCCATAGACAAGGATCAACTGCAATTGGTGGGTCTCACGGCCCTCCTATTGGCTTCCAAATATGAGGATTTTTGGCATCCGAAGGTTGTGCGAGAATCTAATGCCTTTCTTATTAACATTTTTTTTTTATTAGGATGAGTCCTTGGTTGTGTTGGGACTGTCTTTACTAACCTCATATATTTTACTTTCCACATTTTTTTTACAGATCAAAGATTTGATTAGCATCTCAGCAAATGCGTACACTAGAGACCAGATGCTTGCAATGGTGTGTATTTCCCTGCTTTTGTTTTTTTATGTATTGCTTGAATATGGATATGACTTGCCCATATATTTTCTTCTTTTCAGGAGAAGCTGATTCTCAGGAAGTTGAAATTCCGTTTGAGTTCCCCCACTCCATATGTTTTTATGTTAAGGTTTCTGAAGGCTGCACAATCAGACAACAAGAAGGTAATGACTGCCTTGTTCTCAGTTTAGCTCTTCAAAATTCTCCATGTTTTCCTAACTTCTATCCTGCTAAATTTTTTCCAGCTTGAACATCTGGCTTTCTATCTCATTGAATTGTGCTTGGTGGAATATGAAGCCTTAAAGTTTAAGCCATCCTTGTTATGTGCAACGGCTATATATATTGCACGATGCACCATTCATATTTCCCCACCTTGGACAGCAGTTCTTAGCAAGCATGCTCGCTATGAGGAATCTCAGCTAAGGTACAGTCTTTTAGCTATAAAGTTTAGTTAAGGTTCTATTTGTCAAGCTTCAAAATGATTTTGCACGCCTTTTGTGATGCCCGTGGGGTAGCCTGTTGACCCAGTCCACTGGCCCAATGCACTTAATGTGCCATGTGCTAATGATTATATGGTCATTAATTCTCTCCAAATGACCAAAAAGAAGGTATTTACTTGTGTTATGTTTTTGAAACATTCTTGTCTAACTGGTACTTGTATGTAGCGCACATTATGCTCTCTTTGGGCCTGTATAGGCTGAAACCCAAGCTTAACTTGGACTGTCATTGGTTTTAAACAAAATTGGGTCTCCACCTGATTATATTAGTGGAAAATATACAAAGGCCTGAAAAATGAAACATCTCAGCATAAACAAAATAAAAAGAACTACTGCACAACAAAAAAATATTGCCATATCCTAAATCAAAGAGAAATACCTAAACAGCCCAATATACCGCTTCACGCGTTTAAAATTTATTGTTGCCTCCCCAGGATGCCATTCTTCAGGCATATATTTAATTGCCCTTCAGATCTACACTATTGATTATGCTATTTTTTCTAAAAATTTAGGTGAATCCTGTTCGCTTTCAATTTCAAAACTTTATGGGTAAAAAAATGTTATATTAATTTTCTAAAAATATAGGTGACTCCTGTTTCCTTTCATTTTTCTATCTTTATGCATAAAAATAAAATATTATTCTAATTTTCTAAAAATATGGGTGATTCCCGTTTTCTCTCACTTTGCATTTATCCCTAATTTGGGAATTCTCATAATTATCCCAAGTTTCTATGCGTCAGTAGATAATGGCTGGGTAGATTTTTTTTTTAATTCATTGATTAACCATGATCAGGCATCCATATAAGTCTGATTTATCCAGAGGTACATAGATGTTAGATGTGGAGCTGAAGAGTGAAGAGACGATATAATCACCCAGTTCAGTATGCTTTACAGGATATTTTATTTTTTACTAAATTCTCACGTTTAAAGCTAATTTTTTATTTAATATATTTATGGTAGACCACTTCACAAACAACATTTGGAATAACTTCTGTAGTTAGTCCTTTTAGTGGATCAATGTTAATCTAATCCTGACAGTTGAATATCAGATATTGATCTTACTGTGTACTTTTGTTTGGCAACGAGGAACCCCAACATTAGTTGGGTATGCCCTCGATGCACATAATCACCCACAAATCATGTGCATCAAATATTGATCTTACCATAGATATTCTCTTCCATGCATTGATAGTCATATTGCATCACAGAAAATGGGTTGCATTTATAATGAAACCATCTATACGAGATTGGCCTGATATTGTTTACGGTTTACCGCATCCTCACACTGGGAAGGGCTGTTAATTAATAAATCATCACCAATAGGGTATCTGGTTAAAGAATCGAGGATGACTAAAGAGCCAACACCTTAACATGGAAACCTTTTTCCATGAATATTAGTTGATTTGAATTGTTGCAGGTCCTGACCGAGAGCACTACAGGTTGCATAACTCATATCCATGTATCAGTTTTGGTCATTATAATGAAAAGAAACTGCATTGCTGTAAATGTTTAGCAAACAGAATTCCTTCAAAATTTATGAAGATGTTACTTGACTGTCATGCTTTCTGATGCAGGGCCTGTGGAGAGATGATCTTGAGTTTTCACCGAGCCGCGGCTAAGGGCCCGCTGAAGGTCACATATGAGAAGTATCTGAACCCCGATCGCTGTTGTGTCTCCGCAATTAGACCACTGTCTTCTCTTCCTACATGACATTGATCGATTTTTGTTACATGATGGGCTAATACTAAATGATGTGTACGCTGGTCATGCAGGATAATTGGAGGTCTCAATTATGTAAATTCATTTTGCTTTGTAATTAGTCTCAAAAACATTTGTTTTGTTGTATCAAAAACAAGTCTGATAAATTCCTTCTCCGGTGTGATCGAATTATCAAGCTTGGTTATATCTAAAAACTTAATGCAATAGTTGATGAAGATTCAATGTTAAGAGATTACAAGCCTCTGTGCGCTTTCAAAAGAATGTTATTTTGAAAGGAAGTGTCTCAAAGTTTGCATAAGTTTTGTTGACAGTTTTGATTGGATTTTCTGATGTGAATGAGATTATCTTGTTTGAGGGACTCAGTGTGCTCGGGTTGATACTCCAACTCTGCATCTCTTCTTTGTGACTTACGTGGTTAAAAAGTTAGTGTATGTTAAATAACATGTAAATTTTCTGTTTGGGATGGTGCATGTGCATGCATAAATCATATGAGATAAGTGTGATAAAAAATACTGAGACAATCATATTATTTTATAGTCAAAGCCTTGCCTAATAAAGTGGTAGAGGCACTCTCCCAATAGGTAGGGGTGGTAAACGAGCTGAGCTTTGACATAGTTAAGCTCGGCTCGTTTATAAACGAACCGAGCTTATGAGCCTAGTGTTCTTCTTCATTTTAGGGTTTTTAGGGGTTGAAAACAAATTTTTAGCCTAAATGATTTAAGCTCATGAGCATAACCGAACATATTTTTGTATTGATTTAATGTTCTGATTTTACAAAGAAATTGAGTCAAATTTTGCCTAAGTTTTTTATAACATAAATGAGTTAAATTTAAATACAAAATAAAGTTCGATTCAGGTCCTGAGCCAAATCGAGCTTTAAAAATTATTCAAGCTCGCTCATTTGTCTAATTGAACGAGCTCAAACCGAGTTGAGCCCAATTGACTTGGTTCGTTTACGAGCCCTACCAACAGGGGGCTCCCAATGTTCAAGCCCTAATTCTATTTCATGATAGGATGTGAAAAATATGGTACTAATGAATCTTGGGCCCTTATTATGTAATAACACTAGTTGAGTCTCAAAAAAGAAAAAGAAAAAAAGAGAATGTTAAAATTAGTCATTTTTACCGTTCAAAATTCCACGTGTGTTTTCATTTTTGAAAAAGTAGTAAACATAGTGTATGGGTTGATAAAAAGTGTATATCGCTCAACGCCCAAAAAAATATTATACTATTTTATATAGATGCATTTTTGTCATTAGTATTGGCATTAGAACTAATGCAAAAAAATTTAAAGTAGGCCAGTAGGGTGTGAAGGCAGCGATGAAAATTAGGATTAGTTGTTTAAATTATGATTACATCATATAAACCAAATCTTTATACGGACTCTGAAATATAACAAATTCGCAATTATACATAAAATATGTTCGTCCAATCTATACAAAAGTTTCCAATCAGAGTACTATTTTGAACATTTAGAAAAATTTATCTCCATGTTTACACCTACCTCTCCAAAACCTATTATCTTATGAACAGTTCAAGGGTAGGATTTTAGTTAAAATTTCTCATTCCACATGAATTTATCAAGATTTGATTGAAAAGAAAAAAATTCTCTTTCTAAATCAAAGTCATTAAAATTTCCCGAAGATTTACTAATTGATGTAGAAGCTTATGAGGAGGAGTTTCAAATACGAACACATCAGTTGTGTTATATTGCAAGTATAAACCTAAAAATGAATCAAATAGTTTCAAAGAATTATAATATCAGGTGCACATCTTCCACAACCAAATTTCCAATATGAACACATCAGTGAGCATTATATCCCAAATAATTCATCTGCTCATAAAAAAACCTTCCAAAATATAGTGCATCAGTCAACCCCATTCCAATACTGCAAATGTTACAACTTGGTCGTCACAATAATTTTAATTTTTTAAGGTATAATATATATGTGAATTACATATTAAAAAAATAGAATATGTGCTTGAATGAATTTAACGCATGTTTTTTTTGCATTTTTATGCATAAATGGTTCTTCTAAGCAAAATTGGCCATATAAATTTTGTGTTTATCTTTGAACATATTCTATGATTTTATTTTTTTGTACAGATACCCTTCAAGCTATAAAATGGATCACACACATGGTTTTTTGTACAAAAATCTTATTGAGCTACATATGCATTGTATATAGTGGATCGACCTAGTAATAGAAAGATTGCACCATGATGGGTTAAAATGAATTGTGGAACATAAGCTCATGAAACTACAAACAAGAGATTACACATAATATTTGCAATGTTACAAACAAGAGATTACACATAAAACTATATAATATAGTGGGTCGACCACTACTAATAGGTTTGTACACATAATATTTGCAATGCTGAAAACAGGAAGAGACCCAGGTCCCCCAAAGGGTGATGCAGCTCATCAGTTGCTAGGCCATTGGCCTGAGGGACCATTCTATGCTACTTTTGGTGATATTTTTAATGCATATAGCCACTCAAACATGAGAACATATTGCATAACATAAAAAAATTTATTTTAATTATTTATTCAAAATTATATTTATATTTTTACAATGCACAAGAAACATTTCTCAAAAACGTTTTAAAAAATAACTACTGAATAGAAAATCATCTAATGCTCATCCATTATTGTATATAATTATTTTATGCCTGCATATACCAAACAAGAGATTATAAAAAAATACATATATTTAAATATTTTGCTAAATTAGTGTATATGCTAGTTTCAGGGAAAGATGAAACTCCCACGCATTTAATGGTTGAGAAAATGTTAGACAACGCCATTTCAGCCTAAATGTAGTCCGCATCTTTTCATTTTTTTTTTCTTTCTTAAAAGTAGTATATCCTATCTAAATATGTATATAGTTTTGTAGAAAATAAAGTTTATATCACAATGAATTGCATGATCTCATTTATGGAATGTTTTAATTTTTTTTAATGAAATATATACCTTGTTACAACCAGTGTAGGTAGTTAGCAAGGTGTATGGACTTATAAAATGGGTTGAGTGTAACAACTCTCACATTTAACTGGGTAGGTGGTAATCGAATAGGAAAAAATTACACCCAATCTATTTTTTAGTTCAAAACAGAGACAATATATGTTTTCATTTTTTAAAAAATACTGATATCTCATCTTACGTGGCATGCACATCTGTAAAATGAGAAATATATATACTCCCATGAACCAGTAGAGAAAAACTTCAAAAAATTATTGAACTTTGATTATTATTATTTATAAAAAGGGAAATATCCAAATAACCCCCTATAAACTGTCTGAAATCCCTATAACCCATTGATTTTTCTTAAAATTCATATAATAATCCCTTGAAAACACCTATGTCCAAATAACTCATTGAATTAAATTTTCGTTAACAGATGATGAATATTATGTGAATATTTCATTTGGTTAATCCTAACTGAAAACACTTTATATAAAAAAAACCTCTATAATTTGTTAAAAATGTGGAAAAGTGTATATATGTAATGATTTTACCAATTCAAATATATTATTAAACTCCTCTCGAGGGTGAAAATCATCATTTATAGATGATTTTTCGCATTTTCAACACATTGTGGAGGGTTTTTGATATACTATTTTTTCAATCAGGGTTAATGAGATAGAATATTCGTAAAATAATTTTAATTTGTTAATGAAAATTTAACTGAGAGATCTATTTGGATTTTTATATGTGTTTTCAGAGGGTTATATGGACTATAGAAAAAGTCATGGGATTATATGGATTAATCGTAAAAAAAAAAAGAGGTGTAAGAAAGCTCATGGGATGGGAGTCCGGATCCAGTTAGACTTCCATCAGTTTAATCAGTATTGAACTATATAGCCTAAGAATAGAACTATGCAAATTATGAATTAAAGATCCGGACTCATGAAATGGAGCCACGTCAGCTGCTGTGTTTTTGGGCCAGGCCCAACATAAATCGGGCCTATCAGAATCTAAATTTCGATCTGATTGTGCGGAATGCACGTGCCGTTACGTGCACTAAACATTTCACATAATGACCATCATATCCCCACATTATATATAATATATATAATATATATATATTTATTATTTATTACATTATTATATATATTTTTCCAATCTTACAATAACAATAATCGATCCCGACATCTTCCCCCAAAAAAAAACTAAAAATTGAGACAAAATAAACCAAACACGTTCAAAAATTAAAACGAATCGAAACTTAGAACCCTAAAAAAAATATTAAATCGAACGACGAAGACGAAATCGGAAAACCAATCCCTCTCGTCCCCGACATTCGATTCGAATTTCGGAAGAGTTAGTCCTTCGTCGTCGAAGCCCTAATTTTTATGTTCCCGTGAAGAAGCCCTAACCCTAACCCTAGCTTCGAAACGCGGGGCTCTTTCTCTCCGGGCGCGGGCGGGGGCGTCTCTTCGAAAGCGTCGGGGGTCTCTCTGCAAGAGGTATGTCTCGAGGAACCCTTAAAAAAGTCTTTCGTTTTTGGTGTCCTCTTTGTTCGGAATGCTTTCGCGGCATTTTTGAATTGGGTGAGTGAATGAATTGGGTCGTAATGTTAAGCTCGTTCTGTGGATTTGGGTCTACTTTCTTTGGTTTTTTCCGCGAGTTGTGCGTTTGTGCGTTTGTTTTGTGGAATTCGTTGTTTTCATCGTGTCTGAGTGGTGCATTTGTTGGGAGAGCTCTCTCTTACTGTGTTGCTGAGTGTCTTGAGACCCGCGGGAGCGCAAATTGTGCTTGTAAATGTTTGCTTCAGTGTTATCTGTTTAGGAGGTAAGGATTGCAATGACGGACTGGCTCGTTCTCCATGTTTCTGAAATGTGGTCAGTGTGATTGCACGCATGAGCGCACGTTAGCTATGGAAGTTGACTCGCAAGTCGTGTATGCCCTTTATTCTACTGAGAGCCAGTTTCCTGATCCTTCTTATTCTCCTTCTGCTGGAGTACCCAAGTAAATGAAATTTGGAATCTTCATTCGTGTGGGTCATTCCTGGGCACTCCAGGCAAAATTCCCTGCATTCCTCCTTTTCACTGAACTATCAGAATTGGATTTCTAAGGAAGGAGGAATTCTCATACAGGACCAGGTCACCGAGTTGGCCCTAAATTTCTTTAAGATCATCGCTTTTGGTGTGAGTGCAAGTTTTTGTTTATGATGCACAGTTTTTATTTTATTTTTTTGTAATGGAAACCAATTGAGAGCTTATATGGATTACATGAAAAGATTTATTGCAGTGTGATTAAGAATGGCATCACAGGATGATTAGAATAGAGTTATAGTGTTTGTTTAATTATAATGTGAATGATGAATTTCTTCCCCGGTTAATGTGGTAAGTATTGAATCAGATCTCACATAAAATTAAGTCACGGGGTGTAATGAGCACTCCTGTAACTTTTGCTGTTCTCAAATTGAAGTAAAGAATCCTCGTGTAAGTGGTGTTCTGTTATTTATATATTTATAATCCACATTTATCATTCAGACTGACTCATATGGATAGTTTTTAAATGACCTAAAACATTTGTTACAATGAGCTCCTTGAGTTTCTTGTATCCGGGCCTAAGAAATTTGTCTTCTCCATGTACAGTAAATCAAACTGATTGCATATATTTAAGGGTCATATAGATAATTTATTAGTTTCAGACATCTTTATTTTTGATGTCATGTTCTGCTTGGATAAAACTTTTCAAGTTGATTGTACTTCCCATGTTGACATCAGAGAAACACATTTTTTATTGTTTTTTCTTTTCATTCTGCTTGTAGGAATTTTGAGGGGTCTCCTCATGTCATGGGACAGGATATTGGGTTTGGATATATCTACTAAAAAGCAAGCATAGAAGGAATGCATGGACACAGCCCAGGGTTTGGTCTTATAGTAAATGCGGAAGTTGACTCCATGGGAGGAGTAATTGATGGTGGAGTCGGTGTAGATAGTAAAGCCTCTCCACTTCGTGCTGAAATTGAAAGGGCGCAGGCAGAGCTGCGGTAAACTGGCAAAATATTCTTGTACTTGCTTATTGATATTGTTCTACATAAAGTGTGTCACTTTTTGTCTTTGTTGGTTGCAGGCAGGAACATGATGTACGTGAAGAACGAAGAAGGGAGCTAGAATTTCTTGAGAATGTATATTATACTGATTTTAGTGTTATTTGTCATGCATTATTTGAGAATTCAGGTAGGAAATTGGTTTAATTTGTTTCTTTCTCTTAGGGGGGAAATCCACTTGATTTCAAATTTGGGCCTGCCATCTCAATCAGTGTACATTCTACTTCGCTTATAGATCAGCTTGCCGAACAGTAAGTCAAGATCTTTAGAACATTACACAAGCTGGTCTTTATATAAAGATAATCTGCCATCCTCTCATTCATTTTAATTAACTGTTACTCTACAGTGAAGCGAAGGGTAGCTTCGCTTTGGCTACCTCACCCCATGGAGATTCTGTTGAGAGCAGTGGCAGACCTGGCGCTTCCCTTGGCAGGGAGACGAATACTGCTGATAATCTTTTGTTTTTCGATGGTGAAAATGATGTCGTGGTTGGGGGAAAGAACTCTGCAAACCCCCCTAAAAGGGATAAAAGTGCTATTCCGGAAGATAAGAAGCGAGATGTAAAGGACTCCGGAGAGTCAGCTATTTTCCGCCTTGGTGTGAAAAGTCAGGCATATGCCCGAAGGAACAGATCCAGAACAAATCGTGATATTGCTCACACCGGTTCCTCTGATTTAACTAGTCATGGAAGAAAATCAACAAATTCACAATCTTCCCGACAGTTTGCTATGGATGCAAAGGGACAAATTAATGAAGCACAAGTAGAAAAAGTTCATAGGTCTTCCATATGTAATACAACAGATGCAAGTCAAAATGGCAATGTGGTCTCCAACACCCCGGCATCGCATGGCCAGCTGGATGTGGAGTTTAATGCAGCGAAGCAGCATAGGGCAAGTCCTGATCTAATTAAAGTTGCAATTCCAGAAGATGGGATAAATGATACAGTGAAAAGGTTGAGAGATCGTGATTATGATGACAAACATCCTCAAGATGATTCTAAGCACGGTCTTGATGCTTCTCCCATCCATTCTGGTTTGATACGGAAAAGGGAAAAGGATGTGACTGGTGGATTTGTTTACCCACCCTGTGAAACTATAGAAGCCCCAAAAATACAACCTAGTGAAGGTCAAATTGATGAATTTAGCGTTCCTTATGTAGATGTAAAAGATCAGCAGAATGATGACCAAGATAGTAGAAATAATTTTGCTGGGACTACCACTGCAGACTCTGGTAGACCTTTGGATTCAGATTCTTCTTTCACCCAGATTAATCATAACGTGGATGGAAATGCTGTGAACGATCAGTGTTCAGGTTTAAGGAATGTGAATAGGATTTCCTGTGGGGACTTCAACGATCAGAACATGGTAGTTGAAGAAAATCTTATTTTACCAAACTCGGAAAAGACGAATGAGAAAAAGGAAACAGCATCTGTTGAAGATCTTGTTGTCTCTGATAATGAACCAAAACTAGATTTTGGTGACCTGAAGAACTCTATTGTACAAGATGAAATTGAGTTTTCCAATAGTAAATCTGTCAGGCAAGGCCAAGAGGAACCTCTCTTAGATTCTGAGGGTACAAAGCCTAATGATAATTATTCTTCACAACATGTGGATAGTTTGCCAGATATTGGTCATGATTCTAAAAACGTGTCAGCATGCCCTAAAACTCTATCCTCTGGTGATCTGGTTTCCACCAGTCTTGGCCCTGTTGAGGCTGTTCCTTCTGTGAAAGATTGTGTGATATCTGCGGCTACGCCAGAAATTCAGAACAACAATGGAACCCCCTCAAAGTTAGCAGACAGGGCTCATGAGGATGCTATATTGCAAGAGGCTCGGGCAATAGAAGTGAGTTCTGACATTTCTGGACTCTATTGAGTTAGCATTTCAAGTAAATTATTCTATATTGTGATTAGTGAAATTTAATTGTGATTAGTGAAATTTAATTGTGATTCTAACGTACAGGCTAAGCTTAAGCGTATCAGTAAGCTATCTATTTGTAGTTTTCCTTCTGAGAGGAGGCGAAAATCTCAGTGGGACTTTGTCCTTGAAGAAATGACCTGGTTGGCAAATGACTTCATGCAGGTCCATTCTTTCCTTTTTTTATTTGGATTGATCAATTCTGTGTTTGCATTTCTTAACAACAGAATAAATAAAAAAATTGCAGTTTCTTTTGCTTTGAATAATTGATGCATACATTAGATATATTCGTGGAATTAATGATTTCTGCTTTTTATGTTCTTCTGGTTTCTTTCTATTATTATGAAGTTGTATGCTTGAAGCCTTTAATGTTCATTTATAATAGGTTATGCCTTTCAGCATAACAATTGAAATTTCATTTTTCCACTGATTATTTTTTAAACTATTTATTTCTGGACAGGAACGCCTTTGGAAGACAAGTGCTGCAGCCCAAATATGTCGTTGGATTTCTTGTACTGGGAAATCAAATTTTGACAAGGCATCCATACGTCGAAATCAGAGAAAGGTGGCCCATTCATTGGCAAAGGCTGTCATGCACTTTTGGCATTCGGCAAAGGTGCTTCAGGTTAGCAGCGAATCAATTGCTAGGGTGCATGGTCATCGTATTTCTTCTGTACTCCAGTTTTCAAAGGTTAATGCTGGGGAACCAAGAGATGAGAAGGTCAAAGAACCTGCTCTTGCGATGGTGATTTATTTGTTCTTTTGTTTATTTGTTTATGTATTTTGTCTTCAATACAGAATGGTAGATATTATGTGATTTCTTTATTATACCTTATCGCTTTGCTTTATAATTGGTACATTTTAGTCTAATTAATAACCTTATGTGAACTTGTGAAGCTAACAAGCATTTCTTTTTCTGTTTTAAGTCTTCTGCCAAGAATATATATCAGAAATTACCTGCATGTAAGAAAAGTAGTTCATGCCTCAGGGTTACAGAAGTGGAAGGACTATTGTATGGCAGTGTATTGTTTTTTTTTTTTTTTTCGTTGACCTTTTTAAAATCTGAATAATATCCGTGTAACCTTTTTTCTCTAAAGCCTATTGGTGTACTATGCTATCTGATATCTCTAATTGGCTGATATAACATCTTCTTATTGTTGCTAAAAAAAAGGTATTTCGACTCTTTATTTTAATTCTTTTGATCTTTCTAAAGTTAATTTCTTTCTAAGGTAATCTTTGCCTTGGTTTTTATTGATTAAAGAAGGTAAAAGATGGTATGAGTTGCTTCTTGAAACTCTTAGTAGAGCTGGGAATTGATGGTTTATGAGTCTTCCTGTACTACGAAGTGTATATATTGGGTTTGGTTATTAACAAGAGAACTTTGGTGTGAAGGTAACTAGGAATTGATTATCTAGGCATAGAAGACGGCTATATGAAGAATAATAGACAAGATCTTAAACTTGCTGATGTATTTTATCTTAACCAGGTGATGAAACATAAATTCCGTAACTTTAAATCTTGTCTATGTAGTGTTGACATCAAGTTGAGATCTATCTGCAATCAACTTGCAGTCTTAATCCTTGTAAAATACTAACTACTTGAATGTACTCTTCTGTTATCACTCTTTTTTATTTCATTGCCTATTGATTTATGGTTAAGGTACATTATATGCGTAATGGGACTTTGTATGCTCACAATATGTTTTGATTTTGAATAATCTGGCTTGGTTTTTATTTGATGTTAATCTATAGTTTAAATGGAATATATTTAGGTTAGGTGAATTTTTTGTGCAATCTTAAGCATGGTTAACATAATTTTCTTTGAGAATCATGATACCCATTGAAAATTTTCCCCACTCCCATATTTTACACAAGGATGGAAAAGAAAACTTGCCCTTAGTAGCAGATGGGGCTGAATTCTATGGGCAACTGAGTTCTAACCTTTGGCTGCGGGGTTCATCCGTTTTTCTTGATCACCTTTGCGATTTTTTTGTTTGTGCTAGTCCTTTTTAAGGTTGCATGTATCTTTGTTCTTTGAGTGGGAAGACTGCGATCGGTACAATTTCTTCAATTGGTTGATTTTATCTGTTCCTCTGGTATTTTTTTAAAAACATTTATAAAGGTGAGATTTATGGAAAGCTATTCCATGAAGTAGACAAACCCTGTGATTGTTTATCTGGTGATGCAGTTTGATTTGTGATAAATTGAGAAGGACATGAGGCTAGTCAACCTCCTCGGACTCCATTCATTAGATGTTGGTCTTTTCTGAAAGATAGAAAGGGTGGATATAGACATTAAAGGAAAGTTTTTTGATATCTTGCCACAGGCTGTCTGATGGGCTATTAGGATCACATGCAATAAGGAAATCTTCCAGGCTAGGATTTGTTATATTGAAAACAGCCGGTCCTCTGTGGTCAGTATGTTTAACGATTTGGCGACTCATTTATTCAGAGGGGACAGAATCCATTTTCACAGAGAGGATCTATTGGAGTGGGGAATCAACTGAATTTCATTGTTATTCTGTGGGGCATTCCTTATGAATAATCATTGTAGGACCGTTAATTAATTCTGAACATTGTGCATCGTGTTATACATCATAATTCTTGAGATATATCATGCTTAATTATGTGGTTCTTTTAAAAGCATTTAGATAGATCACTGGTGTGGAATTCTTATCCGAGACATGCTTTAATCTTTTTGAACATTGTCAGTGCCTGGATTATATGAATACACGACCCTTTTTATGATCTCTTTATTTTAATCAATG
The DNA here is from genome assembly GCA_030737835.1 of Acorus gramineus. Taxonomy (NCBI): domain Eukaryota; kingdom Viridiplantae; phylum Streptophyta; class Magnoliopsida; order Acorales; family Acoraceae; genus Acorus; species Acorus gramineus. The sequence goes on along the minus strand of CM060847.1, from coordinate 17,030,726 downwards.
TAGGTGGACCAGAAGATCATTTAATATGATTTCATGTGTGCAACTGACATGTCATAGTGGTTTCTTGCAGGATACTGGCAAATGCAAGGATGAAGAATATGTTAATGCCAGTGCTCATCTCCCCATTGAAAAATATGCTGTGAGGTTCTTGGAATATGATAACTCTGCTGATGGTGCCGCAGTGGCTGAAGCACCAACTACCCCAGATAGAATGTCTGATCTTGGCAGTTTGTCAATGTCTTGGGAAGATTCACTTTCTGAAGTATGAGCCAACTCCCTTTCTGGTTTTATGTGATTGTAGCCAGAACCTGTTTGCTCCGCCCAACTCCATCAATTTTCAGTTCATTAGTTTTATGAGGATTTATATTGTGACCTTGATTGATAAGTACATATATCTAATGGTTGAAGAAATACAGTTGGATTTGATGCTACAACTATTATATTAACTGCCAGATATTTATGGAGATTGCGTGTTATAGAACTAATGGACTGCAATATGATATCTGAATATGCTATATACTGCACTTTGAGCTACAAAATATTATGTGCTGTTAAATTATATAGAATGACTGAATGTGATCATGCCCTTGAGTCAGCATGAGATCTAAGAGAAAAACACTTTCTTGGATGTCTATTAACTCTAATTTTCCCTTTTGCAGGAACGTCTCTTTTATACAGTCCTCCCCGGCGCAATGCAATTCTACAGGACGTTTATTGACTCCTGTACAAATTCTGTGGTAATAATCATATGCTTCCTTATAACCTTTTGATGTTTAAATAAATAAAAAGAATATCTGACTTTTATTTTGCAATCTTTACGGACTCCCATTAATTCGAAGTTATGGATAATCAATTGGCTAATATCAAGAAGATATAGGAAAAATTGTATCTCCTATTTTTTATGCAAATACATTATCTAATGATATTGAATGACTAGGAAAAAATGTTTCTTCCAATTTCTATAAAATGTGGAAGTACATTCTTCTGTCAAAAAACAAAAATTATTGTAATCAATTGATGTATAATCTTTCTTTAAATGTCAGTTTCTGATTTTGGAATAAAATTAATTTGCTATTTTATAAGATGGCTACCCTGTGTAATAAATTTTTTTAGAGAAGATTACTAGACCATGGAGTTCGTGTCCTTAATATTGATTTTAAATCTTATAGCCTTACATGACCCATCTTGATCCGTTAAAAGTTGTTTCTAACAAAGCGAAAGTTTTAGAAAAAATATATCTCTTGAATTCATGTGCCCAGAATATGAGGGTAGCCCAGAATATCTATGTGTAACAGCTGTAATCTGCCCAGAATTTGATGGTTTCAAACTATCAGCATGAGTCCATGACATCCATGTGCATAAAAATATCACCAGTTCGTGCTTTAATACTCATTGGCACATAGCAAGATGGTCTTAGTTTACCATATGCGATTTTACTTCTATCAGATTGCCATCAGAGCTACACTAATGTGCATGTGGTGGGAACTATAATTAATCCGATGCCTTTGGTTGAGATGTGCTGCTTTTGGCTGTTGTGTTACTAATATATGTCTTTGCGTGGAACATTTTAATTAATAAAGAATTTCAATAAATTTTCATACTAAAAGAATGTGACTAGTGAAAGGATTTCAGATCCTATAATTGACATATCCTCGCTTTTCTTGTATTAAAAACTATCCAAGTTTCTCAAATTTTGTTGGTTGCACAGTTCAGTTCTCTACACTTTTTAAACATATGTGATGTGATTGATGAACATCAGAAAACTATTTTCCCCTAAGCTGTTCTCCATTTATTACCTGATACACCCTGAATCCACACTCAGTTTGGTGAGATGTTTACGTTGAACACATTGAGTGCATTATCTCATTAGGAGATGGAGACCAAGGGCTAATTTAGTTTATGTTGCTCCACTCTGTTTCCTTGCCATTTTGCACTTTCCAATCTCCCTGGAAGCATAGATTGTACTACTACTATTAGAAATACTAGGATGGTGGTGTTATTTTAAAATGAGTTCTCTCTGGTATTTTTATTTTAAAATGGCACACAATTCTAAGAAATACTAGGATGGTTTCTATTGGAAGAAAAGAGTTCGTGTTAAATCTTGTGATACATGTGATCATTTGTGTTAGATAATCAAGAGAGTCATCTAGTTCGATATGGATCTGCCGCATCTGCAGCATCTGCTTTTTGAATAATATTGCATGAGAGAAATAGATAAATAACAGATTTGAGCATAACAAAGTGGACTTGTTAGTAGAGTAAAGATTTAGATTATAGATGAGATGAAAGCCTTGATTGTATATTTGTATCTTCCTCCAAAGAAATTGTTATCATTTATATCTTTTATGTATCCTGCCACTGAGCGGAAATGTTCATGTCTGGTGCTTGGAGAAATGGGCATGGAAATGTTCATGTGTGATGCTTCAAGAAATGGGTATCTGTATAAAGATAACTGCTTTCTTTTTGCATTACATTTACTTGCTTCCTTGTGGTATCCATGGCTTTAATTATTTGATTTGTCTTGTAATGATTCCACTGTTCTACATTTCTTATGGAAGAATAATGTTCTTTCTTCATACATTTAATTAATTGTACATTATCATCATCAGTGATGATATCTTGCATTTGGAGCATGTTACTGCTGAATATAATTTGTTTGAAGGTTTATTACTATATAACATATAAATTTTGGAAAATTAGACTTGGGTACATGTTCTGAGTTTTTAGTTTTTTTAACCATTATGATGCTGTAATGGATGCATGGAAAAGTTGGTATGTTGTCTAAAACAGTTATTTTGCCCCATATTTTATGCATTTTGTTTTATCATCTTTACTTTGTTTTTTTATTATACTTTATGATGGCCGCAGCCACCTTTTCCTAAAATTATACTTCACGTTTAACTGTCATATACCCTGCAGAAAATTGCCAACTCCATGCATCAAGAGGATTGTGGGACATCTATGCGTGGTTCTGTGACAGGTATTGTGTAAAATAATTTAATCTTCAGTGAAATTCTTGAATATAAGCTTTTGCTTAATATTTATCTCGCTTCACAGAATTTGGTGCCCAAGTGAATGCATACGAAGAAGATGAAGGTGAAACTGATATGTATTATTCTCCTTTAGCATTTGAAGGCAGTAAGTCAACAAAATATTTCCAGAAGAAAAAGAAAAATTTGCACAAGTCACATGTTGCCAGATCATATGACGTAGGGGCTGAGTTCAATGGGATTGGATTAGAAGTTAGACATGGAGGCCAATCATCAGTTTCAGGAAAAAGGCCACCAAGTAACCTCTATGTTGGTTCAATTCCAACAAAACGTGTGAGGACAGCTTCTAGGCAACGAATTGCAAGTCCTTTCAATGCTGGAGCAACTGGGGGCATGCAAGTGCCAAGTAAAACCGACATCTCCAGTGGGGATACCAGTTCCTTACAAGATGACCAGCAGAGCTCTTTACATCTTGGATCTCAACCTCCTCAAACTATGGAGGTTGAATCCCAGGTGGATTCTGGGAAGCAGTTGCCATATGATGGTGTTGAAACACCTATTAGAATTAAAAAGAAGAAGAAGCCAAAGCATTTGGGTTATAGGAACTCAATGAACTTGAATGATTGTGGAGGATTTATTGGTCCAGGAAATGTGAGTTTTTTTTCCTAACCCAATTCTTGTTTCTTATCATGTTTTTAAGCTTTCTGAGCTATTTGATATTTGCAGGGTTCTGTTTATGAACAGAAGTGGCAATTTGATTCCATGGTTCAGCATGAGCAGGTGATCTTATATATATAATAATTGTTTTAGCTATATGACATATTAATTTGCCCTCTTCAAAGAGTTTGGTTAATCAATCTAGCGTCCTTGGTTCGGTGGGATTTATGCTGTGCCCAGAAAAAGGCACCGGGAGTTATTGTTATGCAATTTCTGCAGGGCTCAAATCTACTGGAGCTTAGTTCAGCACTACTGGCACTTGGCATCACATTAAGTGGACATGAGCTTGAAAACCAACTTTTATCTCGAAAGAAGTTGACATGAGGTTGGCATTGTCATGTAGGCCTACTGAAGAAGAAGGGGAGTCTTGGAGGAGTTGGATGGATTAAGAATCAATGGTGTTGGGTGGAGCAGGCTGGGTTGGAACTGATTTAGGTGTTGGGAAGGTTGGGTGTGGGGGTGAGGTCCATGGACATAATAAATAAAATGGTGGGTTTGAGGAAAGGTGTGGTCAACAGAGTTGGGTGGAGTGAGCTTGGTTTCGTTTGGTGGGGCTATAAGACTCCCATGTTGTTTAAATAATAAAATAAACATAAAATAAAAAATGTTTTGTAAGTTACCTTCATTGCGGGATTGTTGTCATTGTAAGTGACATGAAGGGTTTGTTTGGTTGGACATAATCATTACCTATAGCGGCGGTCGTTTTTCCTTTATGGCATAGCCTCCCCTGGTTGTGCTATTAGAAGATACCTCTTCTTCTATTAGCACTCAGTTTTGTGATTTCTTGTGTGGGAGGGTTTGTAGTTTCGTTGTTTAGGCTTTCTATTTGATTAATACAAAGGTGAAAGCCAACCATTTCGTTCAAAAATAAGTGAGGATCAAAAGTTTTTCTTTTAAATAACTCTCTCTATTGACAAGTTCATCGATCTTAAGTCCTGTTTACTAAATTGTCTCATACTAAGAAGATACTTACGTCCAAGATGAGCATTCTCCATAGTGACCCACATTTTGTTGTGGACCAAGGCAAGGGATGAATGATATGGGAATTGTATACATTTGTGATGTAATTTAGGGAGACCTTTGTTCACCCATTTCTGTGGGGATGTTTAGCATTTCTATAGAATCTGGTGAACATCCCACATTTTGCTCAAAACCAAAAAAGAAATGGCTAGACTAAACTTTTATGGTGATGGGTCCGAGTTGAAGAAGATGACGTGATGACGGATCATATGAAACTCATTCTTCTTGACATGGGCACCTACCTACTACCTACTGGTGCAAGTATCATATTTATATATCCTAAAGGGATCCATTGCTGTTTATACTAACGATATACAATGAAAAAGTGCAATACGACTTTAAGAAATTTTGATATTAAAAATTATGCTTTAGTTTGTTTTTTTTCTAATAAATATGGAAATGGTGGGTTGTCTTGGTTGGCAATTGGACAAGCATGAGTTGTTCATTGAGAAATAGTGTGGTATGTCTTCATTTGGAAGGATACATGGCTTCATAACAACTTATCTTTATCCAACTCTCTTCACAATGCAGTTACCAGTGACATCAGAATTAATAGTGCACATCAGTGTTCTGATGGTGGAGTGATCTGATGTCCTAGGCTGAGGAGGAATATTATGAATATCAAATGGTTGAAACCCAATCCTTGCTAGAAAAGCCCAAATTATCAGCAGAAAGTGGTGTGGTGTAGAAATATGAAAGAAACTTCGGTTTTCTGTGAAATCCTTTTACGTTATTATGTTAAGCAGCTCCAGTGGAGGGATGCCTGGTGGATGACTCTGGAAATGCTTCTGAATTGGAGGATAGGACCTTTTAATGTATATGCTTCCTGTTGATTTTCTGCCAGAACAAGGTCCTGTGGATGTTCTGCGGAGCAAGTCGATGTGGGCCCCAGGTGCATCTGCTATTTGTGATCCCTGTCCGTCCGAAGAGGGGATACACACCATATTTTCAATAATTGTTGGGCTCTGATATCTGCATGAATGTCATACTTCAGAGTGGCACTGGGGAAACATCCAGTTCTGTTTAGTGGGCAACGATGACTTGGTGGATGCCATTTTAAAAAAAAAAACAAAGAAAAAAGAAAAGAAAAAGAAGGCTAATACTTATAACAAATCGTGAACACTCAAATGTACTCTGTTTATGTTAGTTGTTTTGTATTGCCTCTACATAACTGCATTATATCTCTTAAACAGTGCTGCACATTTGTTTATCCTCCAACAACTCAATTGGGAATGTGATTTCTCTTGTAATTACTTCTCTACATTGGGCCATTACATCCAGAAAATTATTTCAGAATGCATGTAGGTTTTTGCAACAAAATTGGTTAGCTTCCATGGGAGGGGTTCACATGGAACTTCATGTGAAGTGTTCAGAAATCTTGCCAAGATAACTCATGAGGCAATCTAAAATACAGTTCGGCCTTTGGTTCCTCTATCATTCCTGGTTTTTTTTTTTTTTTTTCAATTTTTTTTGTTTTGAAAAATGTCCTCTCATTTCATTTAGTTAAATTTCTGCTAAAGGCATCTCTTGTTTTTTTTGCAACCATTCACAAACAGAAGACAAAATAATCATTACCAAAGTGGATTCAGCTGATTAATGTGTGGAATATTGTTCTTGAGTAGTCCAGTTTATCTAACAATGGACATTTCCGAGCAGTTTTATCTAATATTGAACATTAGTGGATTCATACATCATCTGTTTGTTTTTCCTTGCTACAAACAATGTGAAATTTTTGCATTTTATATTTTTTGTTATTGTTTTCCTTTGTCATTGTATAAAATCTGTAGATTACTATAGTAATTTGTTATATCATATTCATCTTCCTTGCAGAAGGACATTATAAAAAAGAGATTGGAGAATCATCATTTTGAATCAAATGGAAGCACTGGTAATTCTATCTTAGTTTGTACTTTCTGCACTTTTTTTTTTAAACATTTACTAACAATTCATATGGGTACTTGGGAGTTTGAAACTTTTTGTTTCAGTGTTTGTCCCTAAATTGTCTGTTGTTAACTCACTGGGTATAATTGATGTACAGTCCAAATGACTTCTGTTTTACTCTCAGGTCCTTTTGATCAACATCCTGCAAAGAAACCTAGGCTTCTGAAGCAGGTGCGAGAAACTTCTCCCGAAATGGTCGCCTCCATGCCTGGATCCATTCCTTCGCCTGTAGCTTCTCAAATGAGTAATATGTCCAACCCAAATAAGTTAATTAAAATGATGGCTAACCGGGATCGTGCCAAGAAAACTAGAGCACCGAAGGTATGTTCTATGAAGACACCTTGTCTAAATATTTTTGTTCATTGCACTTGTTGGTATCTGCTTTATTATTGTTTTTTACTACTTTTTCTAGTTGTGAATTCTACAAGTTAAGTGATAAGTGATAACATTGACACACTATCATCTCAGTAACGCTTGTGTTTGTTTTTTGGGGGGTCAGTAACACTTCTGTTGGTCATGCAACTTTCGGTACAATGTATTTCTTCTTTGGTCCCCTTTTTAGAGGAAATTGTTCCCTTTTTGATGGTCAATATTCATATGCATTTAGTATTGTGGTTAGTGTTTTTATTTTGTTTTGGCATTTTGTTGAGTTGAACCTAATACTGATTTTTCTATTATCAGGTTTATTTGACTAGATTCTTATGTTAGTTAATCTATGAAATTTGAGTTCAGAATATCTATCTTTATGATGACATATTCAACTACAATCTCACAGGGACGTGAATACAGATTGATGGCTTATGTGTCATATGATGGTATTCTTAAGGCTTTTTGTGTGTGCAGATGGCTGGAGGACAATCAGGTTCTGATGGTGGGTGGTCAAACTTTGAGGACCAGGTTGCTGCTCTTTCTTAAACTGTACTTGATTATTTCTTGGAAACTTCACATTTTGATATGTTATATTTGTTCTCTCAGGCACTTGTTGTCCTTGTTCATGATATGGGTCCAAATTGGGAGCTTATAAGCGATGCTATTAACAGTACTCTGCAGTTCAAGGTAAATTCATGTTGAAGATTCAGAGAGTGGAGTTGCTAGCTTTGGGGCATGCTTCGTTTTTCTACATTTCTGCTGTTTATATTATTAACATTTTGAATTTTCAGTTGTATGCCAGTTTATTCATAACATTTTCCCCTCTTAAATCACAGTGCATTTTCCGCAAACCCAAAGAATGCAAGGAGCGGCACAAGTTTCTAATGGACCGAAATGCTGGTGATGGGGCTGATAGTGCAGAAGATTCGGGTTCTTCTCAACCTTATCCATCCACATTACCTGGCATTCCAAAGGCATGTTGTTTGATCCATCTTTTGTCCACCTTTCGATTCCATGGATTTAGCTTTTGATATCTCAGTGACTGATAGATTTGTGCTAATTCTCTGTATTTTGGCTTTCCTCTTCAGGGCAGCGCTAGACAGTTGTTTCAGCGTCTCAAAGGACCAATGGAAGAGGACGCGCTAAAGGCTCACTTTGAGAAAATTATTTTGCTTGGGCAGAAGCTACATTCTAATCAGATCCAGGTTTTTCTCTTGTTTTATTATGTAGGCGACTGTTGGCAGTGGTTCTTTGTTTATTTATCTGGAGGATCCAGCAATATCTGTCACATGATATTTTATTAATTTTATCTTGAGCATCAAAATTTGTTTTACATGCACTTGGTACTCCAATCCATATGCTTTTATTTTTTTTTTAATTTTATCTTGAGCAACATATGTTTTCAATAAGAATGATAATTTAAGATTGATTATCAGGAAACAAAGCAAATCACTCCAGTCCATGAGTCACATATTCTTGCTCTCACTCAAATATGCCCAAATAACATGACTGGAGGTCCCCTCACGTAAGTCTGTTTAGCTTCCTGATAAGCTTCCTGTTTTATTTATACCTATTATTTTAAAATCATACTGATCTTCCCTGCTGAATGTGAATGAAGGCCACTCGATTTTTGTGATTCAAATTCATCAAGCTCTGACACCCTTGCACTTGGATATCATGGACCACATGGCAACAACTTAATAGCATCAAACCAACAGGCTGCTGCCACACCAGTTTTATCCTCTCCTGGTTCCAATACACTTCAAGGATCTTCCAGGATGGTAGTAGGCAATGGCATAGCATCTCCTTCCGCCGTGATTAATCCTGCTTCTAGGTGCTTTGCTTTAATGACCAGTAATGTTTCCAAATGCATATTGCTATGCAATTTGTAAATTGTTCTGTTTTCTTGTAGGGATGCACAGAGGTATGGCTTGTCAAGACCAACATCATTACCAATTGATGAACAACAAAGAATGCCACAGTACAACCAAATGCTTTCTGGCAGAAACATTCAGCAGACAAGTATGACAGCTTCTGGGCCATTACCAGTGGGAAGTGAGAGGGGAGTTCGCATGCTTCCTGGTGGAAATGGTATGGGTATGATGTGTGGGGTTAATAGAGGCATGCCTCTGCCAAGGCCAGCTTATCAGGGAATGAGTTCACCAGGCATGCTGAACATTGCTTCCTCTGGAGCTATGCTGTCTTCCTCTGGAGTTGGGATGCCAAACCCTGTCAATATGCATCCCGGGGCTGTTTCAGGTCAGGGAAATTCGATGTTGAGGCCACGTGAAGCTCTGCAGATGATGAGGGTAGGTCCATCTATTAGTTTTTTCTTATGTTTTAGATGATGTGTGTAAGAAGCCTAAATATTTGTTAGCAATATCCGTTTCACATTATTGTGAATTGCTATCCACATACAATGATTTCACTATGTTCATTAATGGTAATTGTATTCCAAGTGGGGCCTAGTCATGTTACAAAGCTATCCATAGATGTGTCGGTGACATGATTAGTTATGTCAGATGACCTTAACTGTTGGGTAAAAGCATGATGATAACGGCTATGATGATGAGGATAGCATTAAACTAATTTTAAGATATTTTCTTCTTTTTGTGCATATTTATTGTGGCCCCGTTATTGACAACATTTATTTTGTGTTACTCTAGCCTGTTCAGAATCCAGATGACCAGAGACAAATTTTGATGCAAGAGCTTCAGCTTCAGGTTCCTCATGGGAATGGTCAGCCAGTTCTCCCTTTCAATGGTATTAACACGCCTTATACCAATCCATTGGTTCCTTCATCAGTCCAGTCATTCCCAGTTCACCACCAGCAACATCAGATTCCATCACCGCAGCAGCAGACTCACATGCATGGAAATTCTCACCATCCATCCCATATCCAGGGGACCAACCAAAATAATCATCAGCAGCAGTCCCTGCGCGCCTCTAAAGGTAGGCAGCAGCAGCAGCGTCTATTGCATCAGCAGCAGCAACAGCAAAATCAATTTCCTACTTCAACTAATTCCATGCCGCCTCTACAATTGCAATCTCAACATCCCATGTCATCTCTGCAAAACAATTCTCAGATTCAACAACAGGCATCACATTCAATTTCCCAACACACCCTCACTGGTTCATCTTCTACTCCCTTGGGTTCTATACCTTCACAAGCTCAACAGAAGCCTAATCAAATGTCACATGCGCTTGGTCAGAGTCAATCGCCGAATCAGATGGTTAAGCAAAGACAACGACCACAACAGCAGCAGTCTAAACTGAACCAACAACAAAGACAACCTTCACAGGCAAAGCTCCCGAAGGGCCTGGGCAGAGGTGGGGCAATGATGCACATGAACCTCCCCATTGATACATCTCATGTCAATGGTGTTTCTTTGCCCCCCGGGAGCCAACTTACCGAAAAAGGGGAGGCACAACAGGTCATGCACCCAATGCAAGGCCAGAGCATGTTTTCTGGATCAGGCTCCAGTACTGTCCAATCTTTAAAACAATTGGGGTCTCAGCCTCCAAACCATAGTCAGCAGCAACCGAAACTTTTTTCCCGTCCTCCACACCCTTCGTTGAAGCAGATGTCAAACGTGGCCCGCCCAGATGCTTATACTCAAGGACAAGGCCAACTTTCTCCTGATCACACCTTGCTGACCTCACAACAGTCGCCACATTCTTCTTCCACGATGTCTTTGACTTCTCAGCAACAACAGCAATCACAAAGGCAGGTGAATCAATCCCAACAAAACTTGCCGAGGATGCTTCATCAGACTCGTCAAACAGGTTCGGATGGACAGATACCGTCACCGTCTGAGCATGCACAATCTAACCAGTCACCAGGTAATATTGGATATCAGATGGGACCACAGGCATCTGTTCCACCGTGCACGGATTCCACAAGCACCGTACATGTTCCATCAACTTCTTCTCCCAACCCTCCATCTCAATGGAAGGCTGATTCACCATATGAAACAAATACAGTGACCCCATCAGTTCACATGGTGGCCTCCATGATAAGTTCTCCACAGTCTAGTCCGCCGGGAAATGAACCAGTGCCACCATCCACCCAAGCATTAGTGCCGAGGCAATACGTTGGTGGCATACCCATCCATGGCCATAGTTTAGTTGGGCCTTGGCAGCAGCAACAGCAGCCTATGCCTCCACTACAAAATCGGCAAGTGGGAGAAGGGAATTTATATTCACGGTCATCAAATTCTGGACCAGGTTGAAGTTTGGGAATGGCATCTGCACTTCCCAAAGCGGCATGCCCCTCGATGAATCTATGGTCAGCATGCTCTGTTAACACTAATGTACAGGTTAGTTAATATCGTATCCTGCTAAGTCAGATATAAAATATTTCATTTTTTTTTTGTTTTTGGAAAAATGCTTATTGTTTACGAGAGTTCTTTTTATTATTTATTCCGCGCTATCTAGATGCTTGGATCGAAAATAAATGCTTTCCAAGTTTGAATACGACTAATTGATTGGAAAATTCCAAGTTTCTTTGTGATATATCAGTTCATCTCCAAGAATTGGCACTCCCTATCACGCCACTATAACTGTATATTTGTAGTTCCTTGAACTTTTCATGCTAGGTATGACCAATGTCCTTTGTGTTCTTTTCCGACTGCTAGCTCGTAACTTGTATGATATAGTTGGATTACATCTACTCACTGGGGTTTATCTGTACTTAACACACAGCAGTCGAGAGATGTGTCTGTTACATCCAACAATTTGGATATTTTTCAGCATGTCTGTGTGTCTCTAGTTCATTTTTTGTTGTTATAGGAGGAGACCAATTGAAAGACATCTTCTAGCTAAACCTGGTTTCAGGCTCTTTTTTATATTTTTGGTCTCAACTCTCAAGGTTTATATTGCGCTGCGAAGAGTGTCTCTCCAGTCAGCGGAAAATTGAACATTGTTGAATGGGAAGAGCTGACAAGTTTCAGTTTGGGTGGGAGGACCGGGCAGCTACCTCTTCTACCCATGTTTCTTTTCCTTGCTTTGGTTGATGTCTTGTTTAGGACTGCTTATTCTGTCAGTTTCCTTTTTCTTCCTTTTAGCTCTAAGATCTGGGCACCATCTTTGGATTAATCTAAATCAAGGCTGGATGCCAGCATTCCTCTCAAAAAAAGAAGAAGAAAAGGTTTATTTTTTTTTAAAGAAAGAAATAATTTCAAAATTCATTCTCGAGGTTTTTATTATAAAAGTCGTTCTTATATCCCTCTTACCACCACCGCTGCCACCACCATGTCATTTGCAAATAATATGCACTACTATTATTGGAACTTCAAGTATAAGAAAGTGATATGAAACCAACCACTTGCAACCTAATTTTTCAGTCTTCTTTTCAGTCTCTCAAGCCTTCCTGAGCAGTCTTAACTCATTTCTAGGTTTCCTAGTGTCAAACACTGTTTAAAACAATCACGTAGATGTGTCGTCTTCTACTAGGCATAATAGATTTATATAAAAAAATGTTACTATTAATACTCAAATTTCTTTTAGAAGCCATTAGCTTTAGCTGTAGGAATTGCAAATAATTTTTAATACTTTAATTAATTTGTTGTTTTTATGTTGGCAGCTTCCATTTCAGTGATCTTTTTTTCAGAAAGCCATTTCCAGTGATCTTTGTTGAAGAGCTTGCTATTAGCTGTTAATGGATGACCTTCACCTAAATGATTCCCTTTAGCAAAACAAAGAAAAACTTTGAAGATATGCCTTCTGTCAATATGTCGTCATCATCATCATCTCATTATTATCAATTTCCTACAGGAACATGTGCGTTATAAATTTCTGGCACAAGAGCTTTTTTTTTTTTTTTTTTAAATCCAATTTTATCATCAATATTGGTCATTTGATAACTTCATTGCTCTCTTCTCCTCCTTTCCTCTCCACACACACGCTCTCTCTCTCTCTCTCTCTCTCACACACACACACACACACACACACACACACACACACAAGAATTCACTGCCAGCTTTGGAAAAGCATTTATGCTTTGCAAATTAGTGACTAATGAAAAATGTAAGACTGAGGGTAACATCTATAGTGTTTGTTGTATCTATTATTGTAAGAATGCTGAGTTTTGGAAGAATGTGGGATTGGAGCATTCTTTCCTGCAACTTATCATACTTCCCAGAAACAACGAGTTTAGGTAAACTATGTTTACCAATGTCTTTTGATGGATGCATTGACTGAAACTGAATAATTTACTCCTCAGAATTTGTTATTCATTAGGATATTAATAATATTATCTATTGTAGATGCTATATTAATGGAGTAAACAGATTCAAGTAAATGAGATGAAGGTGAATCTCTGATCCCATGATCTCTACCAACCTATGCTTGAAACTTTGAATGGTTAAATTCATCACAAGAGGACATGCTTTTCACATCAAGTTGGTCGTCGAAACATTCTTTCGTGTTGCTTCTGTACATCTTGGTACATAGCTTTTGATCTAGTTATTTTCAAAAGCTTAAGTTTAATTTTGTTTCCCGCTTCCCTCTTTTTTATGGTACTTTTCAATGCAAGAATATGAAGTTTATCTGAATGAATATTTAGAGACTGTTCCAAATAATAGATTGATTCATTGATCAACAAATTTGATCATGCAGATGGAAGCTGGTGAGTTCGACGGTGGAGGCAATTCTCGATCAGATCGAGAGACAGATAAAGATGTTCTCCCCACGGAATTGACATGCTTCAATTTGGGGCAACCATTTTTTTTCCTTGTACATTATCAAAGCTTCTAGAGTGAGAATGTCACAGGGAAGAAAGATAGCCATGTATTTGTGTACAGTGTTATCAATTTCTTTTTTGATCCAATTTAGGGGGTCTTTTTTTTTTTGTTTGTTTTTCTCCCTTACCTCATTTTTTGGCTCCCATTGGCTTAATGTTCACATTTGTTCTGGGTTTGGATTAATTTTATTTTTGTATAGAAAACTAATCTCGGTTGAAATCCAAATCCTCGCATTCTGTGGGCTTCTCCTGGTTCATGTCACAGGTTACAGGTTTTTTGAGGTGGATATTTGTTTGGTATAATAAGATATATCGAAACAAGAGCACAGAATTAGCTAATTCTTTTCATTTCATGAGCCACGATAGATGAGATTATCATGTTACAGTTATTTTGGTGTGACAGGGTGCGCGTTTATAGCTAAAATGACAAGCTCTTTCTCTGGTTTATGGTCTAGGTCCCATTTCACTAGAAAGTTATATGTTACATAAGACATCATTTTCTTTTTATCATAAGAAGGTATATTTGATTGCGTGATGCACACATCTTCTTTCCCACTGCATGCTTGTATATTTCATTTATAGCTTTATATACCTCATTTGTCACCTGCACTCACTATTATGACTTATAAGGTGGTATATTTTGTTAGAATTTTTTTATGCATTCTATAGATGAGTTCATTAGGTTTATTGGAATATATAGTTTAGTCGGATAGACTTGGAAAAAATGAAGGTTGCACTGAGTTTGTTCTTAATATTCTCTCTGCACCAAAATTAGTCAGACATACTCGGTGAAACTATGAAGCCAAAATGAGAATTTTAAAGGTCCACAGGGCAAAAACAATCATTCTAGCAGTCACTTTTGTAGTCCAATATGTTCTGATTTTTTTAAAGATATATACATACATATTTATTTAATGTAGTATATAATCTTTCAATCTAGTACATATACAAATAAAGTAAAATCATATACTCTGTTAATACGGTAAAAAATGATCAAATGTATCAAGGGTATTTCTACAATGATTTGGTTGTACTGCATCTCAGTGGTCTTAACACACCATATCTGGAGAGTGCAGTAATAGCTAAGCTGCACGAATGCCCAAAGAAACAATAGTTTGCATGTCTCAACCATCATTAATAACTGGGCGATACATCCCAAAATTGTTGATGTGCCAAAGAAACTACCAACAATATTTTAAAAAAAATTGGGAAAAGAAGCAAGTGAGAAGTTAATGTCAGATGCCATGAAATTATAGTTTTTTTTTTTATTATTTTAAAATGGGGGAGTAGGGTGGGTTCTTTTCTTTTCTTATTGGGAGAGGAGATCATGAGCAGTTGGAAAAGATCAATAAAAATGGGATAACCCAGAGAACACATCATCATCATAGACATGTATATTTGGTTTTGCTTTACTCACCCACCACACTCAATACCTTTCCCCCACTTCTCTCTTGCTTGGACCTCTGGGAGGGGTTTCTCATGTTCAAATCATCAAAATATGAGAAAAATTAGTGTGGGTTCCTAGAGTGGTTTTGAGTTAGTAATGAATACTTGAAAAGAAAAATAAAGTTTGAGGGCATCCTTCTTTAGTTAGGTAGCATTTGGAATTTTGGATCTGAGATCCAAATGCCAAGAGCTTTTCAAAAACATACTTTTGCCAGCTTTTTAAACAAGGGGAAGATATGCTGAACATGGGGTTAGGACACAAGAGCTCAAAACTTGTTTGGATCTGAACTGACAGTTTATCGGTTTTCTTACGTGGAATCCGTCTCATTGCTGATCCAAACGGGGTCTTAATCCTGTGATTAATTCTATGTCATTTTCATGTTATTTTTTTACTATTTTACATCTTCTATGAGATATAACAACCTCACATCAGACTGATCAAGATGAGATGCAGTCTTGACTAGATCACATCCTTCTTTTCAGTGAGTTATGCATATGAGAATTGGAACACAATTCATTTACATGTGATGAGTCAAAACAGAAAATCAACCACATATAGATTGATCACATATATTGAGACCTGCAGTTCGCAATGGCAAAATGTTTATATATAAAAAAGTTAAAACTTAATGACGATGGACCTAAAGATTCATCAAGTAATTCAAGTAATCTTTGATCAAATAATTCAAAAAATAATAAAAAAAAATGCCATGCGTCAAGAAAAATGTTCACCTGTTTCACACCAAACTTTTTTTTTTATTTAATCTTTCCATTCCATATTCAACCATACGTTACAGTGCAGACAAACAAAAAAACAACCCAAAAAAGCAATAACAATAAAGCAACTCACACTTCAAAGAGAGTTTTAAGTCTTTATAACCCTCCAAAACAAAACAAAATCCCCGAAACTTCAATCAAATGAAAGTTTCTGTACGCAAGTCAGGCAAAAAGACTCCCCCCAACAAATGGAAAACCTTTCTTTGTGGGTGAGTTGTGTTTAATTAACTCTTTTTGTTACCATTCCCTGTTTTTTACTCCTCTTTTTGCTCTTCATTTTTTTGTTTCTGTTTTTTATTTAGGGCGTGTACTTTTTTTTTTTATATATTTAATTAAAGAAGCAGCAGGTCTACCATTTTCATTTAAACAAACAAAAAAACAAAAGGAAAACAAGAGCACGTGTGTGCCTTTATATAAAACCCATTCAACACATTAAAACCTCAAACCCCCTCATTTTCTTGAGAGGGACTTTTAAATTAGACCCTTCTCTTTCCAAGCTTTAACACCCCCACATAAAGACTCCTCCCTCCCTCTCTCTCAAAACCTTTAAAGCTCTCCCCCTCTCTCTCTCTCTCTCTCTCTCTCTCTCCACCTTCTACATTACAGTATTTACACACACATATAGAGAGAGAGATGACAAGAAGTGCAGCAGTCCTATCACTTGTTCTTGCCATGACCACCCTTTTTGCATCAGGTGATCCCTTCCCCAACAACCCACACAGGTTCTTGAAGTCCTCACTCATCAGACGGCTTGAATCAACCACGGTATGCCCAAACACAGACGACCCACCTCTCTCTCTCTCTCTGCGCGACTCTGTTTATCTTTTAAGCTCTGTTCCACTTAGTTTCTTCAGGCCCGTTTCAAATCGGAATTGGGTGTCAGCTTGAAAACTGAGTTTGCATGAAGCTATTTTTCTATCGATTCTAGAAAAACTAGTTTTTGACCAATTTTTTTTTTTTTCTGTTTGAAAAGTCACAGTTTCCTGGAAATACAAAAGTGTTCAAAACTCATTTTTAGTCTCAAATGATTCTTTAAAAAAATGAAAACATTTTCTTGATGTTTCATGTGTTGTTAACAATTGATGAATTTCGTTTTTTTTTTTTTTTTTTAGAGATCGGGTTCGGGGAGGGTGTACCACGCGATGGACTACGGGGCGGACCCGACGGGGAAGAACGACAGCACCGACGCCCTCATGCGCGCGATCTCCGACGCGTTCAGGCCGCCCGACGAGGGCAGGTTCTTGATCAGCGGAATCGTCGACCTCGGCGGGGCCCAGCTCGACTTGGACGGCGGGGCTTACCTCCTCAGCCGCCCCCTCCGCCTCCCCTCCTCCGGTGGCGGCAACTTCAAGGTGTGCACCTCTTTGTTGTTTTTTCAGTGTTCAGGTGTCATGTATTCACGTATGTATACGTTTTGACAGATATTTTTTTTATAAATATATCTGTATAATTATTAAAATATATATTTTATTTTTTTATAGACACATAATGATGTATGCTATTGGAATTTGGAATAGCAAAGAGACTCAAGTAACATTATTATTAATATTATAATTATTATTATTTTGCGTTTAGCACCCTGGAAGATGTAATTAATGTGTTTGAAAATATTTGTCTAAAAAGTCCTTGGAGAATAGTGTATATGATCACAAACCCCCATTTCGTGTTTTTGTAAATTTTACCTTTTGGCAGAACTGTACTTAAAAAGAATAAAATAATCTTAAAGTAAATGCTAGGAGTGGAAATTAATACTAAACAGAGCCCAGGATGGCAGGTTTGTCAATTGTTTTCGCTTAAATTCACCTAATAAAATTTTGACCTTGACAAAAATACTCCTTGTAACTTTATAAAGAAAAAACAAGCGACGATATGCATTTTTTTAAAATATAATAAAATAAATATAGTTTTTTAATACTAATGTAAAACATTTTTTCCAAGAAAAAGACAAGTTTTTAAATAAGCATGATATTGTGTTTCTATCTATTTAATTTATTTTGAAGCTGCACAACTGTTTGATAAAGTACATAACATTGTATACACACGCCGCACACGTTTGAATTATTGAATTGGATATTTGGATGTATGATTTTATTTTATAAAAAATGAAATGAGCACTGTTACATTCAACTTAATTTAAGGTGTCATTTATTTTGCTAGTGACTTGCACTCGTTATAATGAGCTATATAACTGTTAATTGTTTTTTACATATTTTATAAATGTGTCTATGTAATTCATTAAAACATGTATTTTATTATTTTATATAACCATATGTACCTCATTAGATAATGTATATCATTTTTTAAAAAATAAATAAAGATGCAAACCACTACACATGAGACTAAAAACTGACTGAATCAAACATTTCCCAATAATATGTACTGACCCAGTAAATACCATGTTTAGCAAAATGAGATTTGCAAAAAGACCAGGCAAATGTTAAATAATCTAACATTGCCAAAAAAAAAAAAAAAAAACTCAATTCAAAATGTTAGACATAATTATTTTTATCGTCCAAAATCCAGACTATAAGTGTTTTCATTTTTTTTAAAATAATAAAAATATCTAATTAGATTTTTAAATTGAATGAATCAATTTTTAATAATTGTAAGAAAAATTTAACGAGATATAAGTTTATTGAATTTTTAATAAAATACATAGGACTGTATTTTAAACTGTAAAACAAACAGAGTATATGAACGCCGTTTGTGATTGTGGACCACAGATCCACAGCGGCTCCTTACGGGCCTCCGACAACTTCCCAAAGGACGGCTACCTGATCGAGCTCCAGCCCACGGCCCACCAATCCGGCCCACAATTCGCCTCCTCCTACGAATACGTCACCCTCCAAAACCTCCTCATCGATGCCAACTACGTCGCCGGCGGCATCCTCATCGTTGACTCCCTCCGGACCACCGTCGACACCTGCTACATCACCCGCTTCGCCTCCGACGGCATCGCCGTTGTCGGCGGCCACGAGACCTACATCCACAACACCTTCCTAGGCCAGCACATCACCGCCGGCGCCGACCCCGGTGAGCGCAGCTTCTCTGGCACGGCGATCAACATCCGCGGCAATGACAACGCCGTCACTGATGTCGTCATCTTCTCTGCGGCGGTCGGCGTCATGATCTCCGGTCAGGCGAACGTCCTGACCGGGGTCCACTGCTATAACAAGGCCACAGGTTTTGGTGGGACAGGCATTTACTTGAAGTCGCCCGGATTGACCCAGACTCGGATCCTCAACTGTTATTTGGACTATACGGGCATTGTCGCTGAGGACCCGGTCCAGCTCCTCATCTCGGGGACGTTCTTCCTTGGCAACGCATTTGTGAAGCTGAAGTCTGTAAACGGGGTTATGAAAGGCGTAACGATAGTGGATAACATGTTCTCGGGGGATGACTCAGCGAGTGGGATCGTCCAACTCGACGAGTCGGGCGGACGGTTCGTGACAGTGGAACGGGTGGTGGTGGAGAGGAACGATGTGAGTGGGATGGGGGATAGGTCGACTGTGGGACGGGGTTCGGTGACAGGGAATGGGACGTTGTGGGCTGTGGACCTGTCAGGGGTGCTGTTGTTCCCGGACAAAGTCCGAAATGTGCAGTACGCGGTCCAAGTCGGGCGGGGAGGAGGGATCGTGGGGCACGCAGTTAGGAATGTGTCGGGGAATGTGGTGGTTGTCGAGTCTGACGCGCCCGTGGAGGCCACAGTGCATGTTTTGGTGGACCAGAGTTAGGGTTTGGTGAGTGAGGGAGTGACTCACTGAGTGAGTGAGTGAGTCTAAAGTGGTTTATACAAAGTTGGGGGTTTGTTTTGGTTTTTTTATACGACACATGGAAATTAATGATTTCTTTGTTCTTTTTTTTGGATTTGACAAAATTAAAGGAATGGAAAACAGGAAAAGATGTTCAATAAGGATAAAAATAATAGTGTCTCAATTTCAATGAAAGGGAAAAAAAAGAGAAACAAAAGGTCGTTGATCCTTTGTTGCAGCTTTTATTGCATTACAAGTCTCCCAAAAGAAAAAAAGAAAAAGAAAAGAAGGGGAAAGAAAGCTCTTTCGGCAGTTGAGGACCTTTTCTTTGAAGTTTAATTATATTTTCCCAGGTTACTTTAGAATCCACTTTATTGAAAAAAAATGATAAAGATGTGTAGTAATTATAAAATTAAGTGCTGTTAAATGCAATCCTGTGGAAGTTCTACGGACAACCCCATATTACCTTGTTAGCCTTCTAGTGATGTATATATCTTGATATATATTTTTATATTTGTTAAAAATGAGTTCTTTCTGTTATAAGTGAAGTGATATGCATTTTTTATCAGAATATATACCTTATTTATTATTTTTAAAAAATAAAAAATGTGGGACTGTTTGTAGTACTGTTTACATGACTGTCCCTAATTTATTCTAAGCTAATAAAAACAAAAGAATTTATTCATTAAACCCTATCCAAATGTGATGAATGACATGTCTTATTTTGAACAATTTAAAATATATTGGGCTAGAAATGTTGTGTCCAGCCCTATTTTCAGTCTCAATTCCAGTCTTCATGTGTTAAAATTTTTAAAAATAGTATACCTCATCTAATGAAGTACGTGTTTTTATAAAAAAAATGAAGCATATACTCAAATGAATTGCATAAATGCATTTATAGAAAATATAAAAAAATTCTTTCAAAACATAGGTTTTGTTAGCATCAGCATATATGTCGTTAATTTTCTATCGACACATATAGGACTAGAATTGGGGTTAAAAACGGATCTGGGTGTAACAACACCCTTTTATGTAATAGGATCATAATCTGAAAAAATATGGCTCAATAGAATAAATAACAGGATAAAGAAAGGATTTATTTTTGGCTAATAGTAAGGAAAAAATATTATTAGGAAGGTCTTGTTTTAATCATCCAAATTTTAAAGTGATAAATGATACAAGAAAAAAAAAAAATTTCAGGATTCCGATGGTTCCCTGAAATTTTATAATCTTTATCTTTATATTAAACACTTTAAAGTACCCCGGGTTGGGAATATTGTAATTCAAAAATTGGTAATTTTGCTCAATTTGTCAATGAAATATATGTTTTGTTAAATAAAATATATAAATTATTAAATATTTATGTAAATCAATATATGCATATATATATATAATACATTAAATTATTATGAAAATATAAATTCATTACATGGAGTGCATACTTTATAAAATTAAAACACTTTCCCCCCGTTTGGATGGGGGAGGGGGAGGTTGTTTAAGGTGAAATAAGGGGGGGGGGGGGGGGGTTGTATAAGGATGGTATAAGAATGGATAGAGAAAATGACTGTTTATTGACAGAGTATAACTTAGTGTTATTATGCTAGTATAAATGAATATAACAATTCTAAGTAACCTCTAGGATAAACTATACTCAGTTTATTTATCCCATAGATAAGTGGTTCTCACTCTCACATAATAAAAATCACATCTCATCACATCAAATCACCTATTAACACCTTTTATACATCAATAGGGTCCACATGTCAAATTAACTTTTTACACCTTATTTACATTTTATTTTTCATCAACCAAACAACTCAACCTTTATTTCTACGTTTTTCAATGAGAATAAAAAAAATACAACCAAACAGAAAGTCACTTATTCCATTGATAAAATTATCTGTTCTTGAAATAGGTATAAACTCCATAATAATTTATTCCTCTATCCAAATGGGGGCTTTGAGAATTGTATTCTCTCTTATTGAAATTGGAAATCCATTTGAACAAACAATTTGAGAAAAAAGTTTTTCCCATCACATTATCTGTACACAAACTACAAAAATCCACCCTACATAAATATAATTTATAATTAGGTCCTTTAAAATCATTAAAATGTTAATAGTGGGGAACCGCATGCATTGAATCTCACATGGCATAATAAAAAAGTCCTTTTTTAAATCCACATGAATCATGAAAATTGTGGACTCTGCCATTGATTTCCGATCTTTGATGTTTTCAAATGTGGTTGCTATAACTAAAAACATTATATCTATGTAGGTGGTGAAGTTGAACAAAGAGAATTGGCAAAGTGGGTGAGCCTCTCCCACACACTACATGAAATATTTTGAAAAACAGTGACCAGTAACTAACCAAGTCCAAAGTCAGGATACACAAGAGAGAGACACATAAATTTAACTCTCATTGAAGTGTCTCAATTGGATGATCATAACAATCATTCTGATGTGGGCTAAGAAATTAATCCATGTCTAGTGTCATTTTCAATGAAGTGTTGTTTATTTATATTAGGTTTACCGTTGTTGTCTGATTTTGTGAGATCTTGGGAGGTCAAAGGTGTGTTTGATTGATGAGAACCCTTGTTTAACTTGGATAATGCTAGAGACATTTCACATGTACCTTTTGCGTGTTTTGATTTTTCTGAAGTGTTAATCTAATTTTAAAAAACATATATCTTTATAAAAAAAAAAAAAACATATTCAATGAATTTCATGCACCTATTTACATAAAAAAAAACAACACGGGTGTGTCTATCCAACTAACCCAAAAACTAAGTCCACCAATCAATTTTTTTTTTATTGGTGGGAATACTATGGGGGGAGAGAGAAAGAGAGAGGAAGCGGAAGAGAGAGGAGGGTGGTGGACGAAGGACGCTTGGGAGGTGGAGAGGAGATGAGAGAGAGAAGGAGAGAAATTATTATTTTTTATTGTATTTATTAATTTTTAATCTAAAATAAATTATTCTAATTTAGTAGATTAAATGAGTCATATAATATGTTAGAACAGTAGGAATGATTGAATGTATAAGCACCGTGGAAGGTTTATGTCATAATATATATAGTGTATTACATATATAACTCTTATGTACTTATATATAAAAGGATTAAATCCTAAGTAGAATACAAGGATTCTCATTCTCTTTTTCTCTCTGATTGTAACATGGTACCAGATGACTATTGTCAGCACTCTCCTTGTCAGGGGCGGTCCGGGGGGGGCACCAAAGAATTTGAAATTTTTTAATTAGTGGCCATGCATAATGCATTTCATATGGTTCTAAATCAATTAATCCCAACCCATTAGCCAAAGAAAAAGTAGTTGATATGTATGTTATGTGGGGGCAGGTGACCAAGTAGGACCCATTGAAATAATAATAATAATACCCCTCCCCACTGTATCAAAAAAAAAAAAAAAAAAAACCTAGAAATTTGTGTCACGTTGTGACATCATCTCAGGTGATATCTCAGACCCTATATGTCGATAGAAAATCACCAGAACATATACTTATATTAACGAGGTATATATTTTGATAAAATGCTTTTGTTAGAATTTATTTATTTATCTTACAGAGCAAGAGATTACAATGTTAAGATATCAGTTACAACATTACGAGTTTGATGTCCTTTCTCATGAAAGATTACAAAATTTGTTTGGAATATTTGAATTATGTCAAGTACTCAGTGAAACAGAAAAGTTGAAAACGTTTTAACCCATTGATAGATTCATCTTATTTTGATTCTTCCAGTTTTAAACACAACTACCGAATAATCATTTTCAGCTATGAAGCTTGTTAAAACAAGACTTTGTAATAAGATGAAGAATGAATTTCTTGCAAAAATTTTTATTTTATATTTTGTAAGAGAAATAACTGAAAAATTTAATAATGACATGATTGTAGATAAATTTTATACAGTAAAAAATCGTCGAGCGCTACTGAAGTAGAAAATATGTAATTTATTGTTTATTTTTTATTATCTATGAGATCTTCATTGTTGCATTGACTTATTAATAAATGACTTGAATTTTGATATTTTTGTCTTAAATTATTATCTTCATATTTATATTCTGTTATAATGTTTTTTTTTTAATTTTAAGTATATTGTTTGGTCTCCGGTTCCCCCTTGTTCTAAATCCTGGGTTCGCCCCTGCTCCTTGTTGTTTTTGCTGTTCGTCACTGACCTCTCTTTTAGATGGATGTGAAGAATGCGTTTCTTTACGGTGACTAATATGAGGTTGTCTATATGCAGCCACATCCAAGTTTTAGCACTCCTTCTCAGCATGTTTGTCGTCTTCAACATACTATATATGGATTCAAATAGGCTCCTCGTGTTTGGTTTGAGCATTTTGACAGCTGATTTTGTTGAGAGCCTACATGATCACTCTATGTTTGTGCGATCCTCATCGCATGACCGAGTTATTCTTCTTCTATATGTTGACAATATGATTATCATTGGCAATGACTCCGTCGGTATTACTCTGGTCAAGAATCACCTCATTCGACAGTTTCAAATGAAATATCTCGGTACTCTTCGCTATTTCCTTGGTCTCAAGATTGCACAGAGTGATCATAGGATTCTGCTCTCTCAACAGAAGTATACATT
Source organism: Acorus gramineus (assembly GCA_030737835.1). NCBI lineage: Eukaryota > Viridiplantae > Streptophyta > Magnoliopsida > Acorales > Acoraceae > Acorus > Acorus gramineus. Next base: position 17,006,359 of record CM060847.1, on the reverse strand, counting down.
TGACATTCTAGAACGTGCTGCCCTCTCAAATACCTGTAGCACAGATACCCCTCTCGAGCTTCATGTGAAGCTCTGTCCTACAGATGGTGGGATTTTCCCAGACCCAACTTGATATAGACAGATTGTGGGGTCAGCTTGTGTATCTTTGCATCACCATACCTGACATTGCTCATGCCATCAACATTGTTAGTCAGTTTATCTCAGCTCATCGATCAATGCATTATGGTACTTTTATGAGTATTCTCAGATATTTGCGTGGTACTATCACCAGATTACTATTTTTCATCCTCTTTGACTTTGGTTCTCAGGGCCTATATTGACGCTGATTGGGCTGGAGATCTGACCACTAGACGCTCCACCACTAGGTTCTGCATATTTCTTAGACATTCCGTCATCTCTTGGCGCAATAAGAAACATGATGTTGTTTTCTTATCCAGCACAGAGGCCGAGTATTGCGCTATGACCATTACCACCAAGGAGATTATCATCTTAGACGTCTCTTGGTGGATCTAGGAGTTACTATGACTGGTCCTACTCTTCTTCATTGTGATAACCGGTCTGCTATTCAGATTGCTAATAATCTGATTTTTCACGAGAGAACCAAACACATTGAGATCGATTGTCACTTCCGTCGTTAGCACTTTCTTAGAGAGACATTGTCGCTTTCGCATATTTTCTCTACTGAGCAGCTTGCTGATTTTTTTATAAAGTCACATCCAGTTCCTCTATTTCAGTTTCTCATTCGCAAATTCACTTTGTATGCTCCACCGTAAGTTGAGGGGTTGTTAGATTAAATGTGTTATATCATAATATATGTAGTGTATTACACGTGTAACTCTTATATACTTGTATATAAAGAGATTAAACCCGAAGTGGAATACAATAATTCTCATTCTCTCTCTCTCTGATTGTAACAAATATAATCTATTATTTCTCAGTGAATTACGCATTATATTTAAAGCCATTTATTATTCCTTAATATATTGAAACGTTCAAGAAATGTTTTTTTTTCAGTTGCACTTAATCTATTTGCTATGATTTCTAATCTAAAACACTATCCTCTTATGGATATTGTTTTAGAGATAAACTAAACTTGGTTTTTTCAGTTGCATTTAATCCACATGCTATGATCAACAACCAACTAACCCCATCAATTACGGATTATGTTTGGTACCAAGGCATTTTAATACAAGTTCCGTGTACCTAGAAGTGAACTTCAAAAACACACATACCCCCAACCCACCCCCCCTTCAAAAAAAAAAGAAAGAAAGAAAAAGAAAAACAGAGAATGTTTATTAAATGGTTTTGATGATAATTTATTCCAAATTGAGAGGACTCTATTTACATTTGTAGAAAAAAATAAGGATAGATGTTACTCCAGGTGGAACAAAAAATTCTTATTATCATTTCTAAATTGTGATGATTGTTCGCATTTTATCTCAATTTAATAACAAACATAATATATTGATCTTTCTCTCTTATTTTATTACTTATCCTCTTATCCTAATACTTATCCATTTGTCAAATTGACCCTTAGTTCAAACACTAACATATATGATAAGATAATCATCATATAATTCCGAGGGTGTCCATCCAAATTGAAATTTGTCATTCCATGTGTTGATGCATCAACATTTTTAGGTTTAGATCTCAACACTTGTAGAATAATAAAAGAACAAAATCACACAAGAGAACACGCAGATTTATGTGGTTTAGTAAAATTTGCATACATCCACAGATGAGAGTAAGAAACAATTCACTATATCAAATAATTGGATTATAAAATCTTCCAACTCTCTATTGAGCGCTGCTCCTTTCTCTTAAAGAAAAATCCTATACACGATTGCCTCTTGTAGAAAATAAAATCTCTCTTAACCTTAAAAAGGAAGAGGCAATCTATATATTATGATATAGAATGACTTCATTTTCCTAAAAAAACAAAAGAGAAAATTGCAAAAATATCCCTAAACAAATTTGGGTTGGGGGTGTCGTCTGACCTTAGATTTTCATGAACAAACCCTTCATGTTAGAATGCAAGATATCTTATAATATCATTCAACTTCCATTTTCTTTTATAAGCTAAATTTACTAGAGTTTGCAAGGATATAATGGACTTTCGGTTTCCAATTGTTCTCAGACGAGAATGATATGGAAAAATCATCACGAAAATAAAACCAGATAGATTAATTTTTCAAATAGATCGCTATTGAGACAATTTTTATTTTCGTGCACAGGACCGGCCCTGGGCAGAGACAACCAAGGCAACTGCCTAGGGCCCCAGCCCTACAAAGCCTAAGGTATAAGCCCATTTAAAAAAAAAATTGACATCAAACTCCCTCAGCCCAATAGAATAAATCAAGTCCCAAAACCCAACCGTCCCACTCGCCCCTCACGATTTCATTCCCCAGTTCCCTAAAAACACTCCTCCCTTAAGAATATTTTCCAACGTTTCATTCCCATCAAATCCCTAAAAACTCTCCCCCATCGAAACTCTAAAATCCTCCCACCAATCACCCATGCCTCCTTTTTCTTGTCTCCATGTGCCGTTTGACATTCCCAAAATCCCTCCAACGTCTCTCTCTTTCACACAGATTTTCATCAATCATTCAAGGTTCTCTCTTTATATATTTGATCTTTGTTATCAATTTTTGGTATATATATTTCTTTCAAGTTTCAATCTCTCTGTTTATTACATATTTACATGTGTTCTCTCTCTCTCTCTCTCACTCAAAAGAAATCTCTCCCTCTCTCATACTCTGTGTCTCTCTCTCTCTCTCTCTCTCTCGATCTTTCCTGACTCCCAGTCCCGGTTCCCCCAAAAATTTTTATTACTGATTTACTCATTTTACTGTAGCCATCAAAAGTTTCGGACAAGGTATTTTGTTTTTGTTGTAAACTGTTTAGAAAAGATGGGACTGGATCTCAGTTGGCCAATGAAGGATTTAAAGATTGGAAAAATCTAAGTAATAGGCTTAAAAGTTATGAAACTAGTGATGAACACATTATTAATATGAGTAGTTGGATTGAATTAGAAAGAAGATTGCAAAAGAATAAAACAATTGATAATAATGTAGAAGAACAAATTAAGAAAGAAAGAGAGCATTGGAGACAAGTTTTAATGAGAATTCTTGCTGTTGTGAAAACTTTAGCTAAAAATAATTTGGCATTTTGCGGAGACAATGAGAAAATTTAGCCAATAAAATAATGGAAATTTTCCAAGTCTAATTGAAATGATTGCAGAATTTGATCCAACAATGCAAGGACACATTCGACGAATTAAAGAACATGAAATTCATTACCATTATCTTGGACATAAATTTATTAGCTAGAGAGGTCAAAAGTCTAATCATTAAAAAAATCAAAGAAGCAAAATATTGTTCAGTTATACTTGATTGTACTCCAGATGCAAGTCATGAAGAGCAACTGGCTCTAGTATTAAGATGTGTGGATATTAGTACAAGTAGAATAGAGGTACAAGAGTTCTTTTTAGAATTTTTAAACGTGGATGATACATCAGACTTGGTCTTTTTAATGAACTTAAAAATGTATTAGAAATTCTTGAACTTGATATTAGCAATGTAAGAGGACAATCATATGATAATGGATCTAATATGAAGGGAAAATATAAAGGTGTACAAAGTAGATTACTTCAAATAAATCCTAGAGCATTCTACACGCCATGTGGTTGTCATAGTCTTAATCTTGCACTTTGTGATATGGCTAATTCTTGTTCTAAAGCTGTATCTTTTTTTGGAGTGGTACAACGTATATACTCATTATTTTCCTCCTTCTACAAAACGGTGGAAAGTATTAAAAGATTATGTGCACGGTTTCACAGCCATTATCACAAACGCGTTGGTAAAGTCGCATTGAAAGTGTTAAAGCAATAAGGTATCAAGCTCCACAAATAAGAGATGCTTTAATTTATTTAGCAAATAATAGTGAAGATCCTAAAATGAAGAGTGAAGCCGAGTGTTTAGCAACCTATGAAATTGAGAATTTTGAATTTTTGCTTGGCATGATCATTTGGTACAATATCTTGTTTAATGTTAATAGAGTTAGCAAAAATTTTCAAACTGAAGATATGCATATTGATGTTGCTGTAGATCAATTAAAAGGACTTGTTGTCTTTTTTGAGGCTTATAGAAAAACTGGATTTGATGAGGCAATGATAGAAGCAAAAGAGATTGCAACTTCAATGAATATTGAACCTAAATTTCGTGAAAAACGTATTATTCGTAGAAAGAAACAATTTGATGATAATGTCAATGAAGAGATAACACAATCAGCCGAAGAATCTTTTAGAATTAATTATTTCATATATATAATAGATCAAGCTCTTTCTTCACTTAAGAGTCGATTTGAACAATTTCTTATGTATGAGGAAATATTTGGGTTTTTGTTTTGATTTGAAAAAGTTAAAAAATGTAGATGATCATAGTTTGAAATCTTATTTCTATAAACTTGAAATGTATTTGAAATATAACATGCATTCTGATATTGATGGGAGAGACTTATTTTTGGAATTAAAAGTATTAAAAGAAGTTTTACCAAGTGAAATAACAAAAGCAATTGAAGTATTAAATTATTTAAAAAGAACGGATGGTTGTTTTCCAAATGTGTGGATTGCTTATAGAATATTATTAACTATACCGGTTACAGTTGCTTCTGCTGAAAGAAGTTTTTCAAAGTTAAAGTTAATAAAATCTTATCTTAGGTCTACTATGTCACAAGAAAGATTGAATGGATTAGCTCTATTATCCATTGAAAAAAACATAGTAGAAAAACTTGATTATACAAGTTTAATTAGTACTTTTGTTGCTCAAAATGCGAGAAGAATAATTTTCAAATGATATTTATTAGGTTAATTATTTTTTGCTATTGTACATTTTTATTTGACCGCTATTAGGAAATATATTTATAAGTATTTTCTTATTTAATTTTTATCAAAATTAAATATTTTTTTTAATGTATATGGGCCCCTTTTTAAAAGTTCGTCTAGGGCTTCATAAAAAAGAACAATCATCGGGGCCATTTTTTGTGACAAGGAATTGGAAAATTCCATGCATCGGATAAGCGCAGGAGGATTTGAAAACTATATATATATTTTATTTTATCATTATTGTTATTGTCTTTAGTATTTTTTTTAGGGTGTATAAAATATGGATGGACTATTCCAAACTCCAATGGAATTGCTATAAAGCCATATACCAATGTGTCCAGACGTATCTAGACTTGTACCAACGTGTCTAGACATATCTGTCATGTTTCATTTGCTCTAAACAAACAACTTTAATTATTTTGTTATTCCAACATTATTGGGCTCTTAATCCTCAACCAAAACCTAGGCACATGGAATAACTTTTAGCCTCTGTTTGATTCAAGAATTAAATTATTATGAGATTTATGACTATTCTAGTATAAATAAGGATAAAATAATTTTGTGTTTGGTTGTGTTTTGAATTATTCTCATTGAAGAACGTAATAATAAAATTTTTGTTGTTTGGATAAAATGTGAATAAAGTGTGAATAAAGATTTATAAAAGATAAAAAAATGATGATAGTTGATTTGATTGTGAACCCACATATTCTTTTGATTTGAATAACCTGGAATAACTTAATTCTAATAGATTGATAGAATTCATATACTATTTTATACTAGTTAATTCTGACATACAGATTCTTATTTATTCCGGTCATCAAAACATCCATAGTGAAATTATTCTAATTAATTTTAATTTATTTTAAATTTATTCTCAAATCAAATGTGAACTTAGGATGAGCGAGTAAGTGATGAAATATATAGTTAAAGTATGAACAATTGTTCTAATTGTGAATTGAAAACAATGATTTTGTTGGAATGATTATCTACACATTTGTTCTGATTTTCATAAAATTGTATAAAAATCAAATTTTAAAGTTATCCCTTGAAATTGGGATTGCAAGAATTAAATAAGCATTTAATGGTCCATTTATATCAAAACTGAGATCCCTGCTGTGGAAACTCAGGCTCTTGTCTCAAACCTGGAATACAAGTACAACCTCCATTAATCACTGGCAGAGGAAATCGAGGTGATAATATGTACGACACAATTAACAACAGACATATGTATACATTCATTTCCAATGTCATGTATCATAAGCAAAGCCATGTGTGATCACTCCTCTTTTGTTGGTGTCTATAATTTCTAATGCACTTCTGTTTTACGATCCGATTGAAAAAGCAGCTTTTTAAATAAAATTATTTTTTAAGATGAATTTAAATTTTGATTTTTATTGAAATGTTTTTTTTTTTAATTTAAAAATCAATATTTGAAAGCAGTTGATGTTTATCAGAAAAAGTTAATTTTCAATTCAAAAAATCGATTCCGACAAAAAAATATTATTTTTGAGCTTTTTAATACACAGATTTGGAGAAAAAAATTAAAAGAAATCCAGCTTTCGATTCTGAATAAAACTATCTCGTTTGGCTGCACGATTTTAACTTTTCAGCTTTTTAAAAAACAAAATCGCACCCAAACATGTAACCAAGCAGATCCTCAATATCCGAGTCATCCAAAAGTTCTAACTTACATTTCTATTTGTTTTTTTTTTTTTTTGGGAAATAATTTAGTAATCCAAAATAAAAATAATAAATTTGACTCGACCAAAAAGTGATAGATGACATATTCCATTTTTAATTAGTTTAAAATGTGTTTAGTTAGAAAAATTGGTTTAGTTTTTTATCCCCTTTTTAAATGTCTTTCATGTGAAATCCAATACTTCATATCATATAAACATTTCAATTGCCTTATGGTATGTTTTACTTACCAGTTCAAAATTACTATCAAATGAGCTCAGGGTTAGATAACACAAATGTCTTATGTTTGTTATTTTAGATATAGTCATTGGGGTAATTTCTTTTTAATTACATTTTTTTTAATTTTGTTATCACTACTTAATCTTTAGTTGTAAAATAGTTTATAAGCATGGATAGGCTACTCTGATCCCTTCATTGAAATTACTATCAAAGCTTGTGTCAGATTATCAAAACATAACTATCAGATTTTACTCGCACGAAACAACCTATCAAGACATTTGGTCGTACCCAACTAGACTGGTAACTCATGTTCTAAATAGGGCCTCAAATGTCTTCTCAAGTTGCTTATGAAGTCGATGAATTAGAATTTCTTCAAATACCTAACCAGTCAAACTCTATAATGTGATCTTCAGGTCTGCAAATATCAACAAGAATTCCTAATTGTCTCCCTGAAACTATGGAGATAGAGACACCCACCCACACAAATGACATTTGATGAGCTTTTGGGGTATGAGAGTCATACTAAGAATTGGAACATTACTGAATAGCTAGGCTTCATAATTTCTAAGATAGTAATTCAGAAGAAAAGAAGAACTAATACATACCTGCATAAAATGATAACATGCTATTCACAAAGAATAAGACTTGCTCTTGTTCATTTCTTGTAACTCTTTATGTAACTCTTTATAGAAAGAATAACAAGCCAGGAATCATCATATATAATATTGAAGAGAAATGTACAATTTTCTGAAGGAACTGCATCATGAACTGTGCTTGGACTAAAAAAATCACAGAGAATAATTAGTAATAGTTCCTCAAAATATCAACAGAGTAATGACTTGTCTCCTACATCGAAGAAGTTTGAACAGGGAAACACTGACTATGCAGAAATAAATTGACAAAATGTGATTGGCCCTTGAATAACATTTTCAAAGAGCCTAGTTTCTCATATCTAAGTCAAGATTCTTTCAAGAGGTGAACAACCTAAAACTAGTGCACGGAATATAAATTCTCCGCCAGACCTCTTTGGATGTGTCAAGGCACATTCCTAGATCAACTTTTGTGGATCAGGCACGAAGTTCTTAATATGCATGCTATGATATCCTTTCTAAAATGCAATGCCACTTTTAAAAATAAATAACAATAAATAGCATAATACAGAATTAAAAGTACCAAAAATAAAGAAAACAAAAGAATAGTAGTTTGTAAGTGTGCATATTTAAGTACAAAATTGTAGTTGACATTTCTATTAGTAAGTGTGTGCTCTTTTGCAAACTACAATGGAAATTCCTTGGTTTACTAACGAAAGATTCTATTTCCAATTTGTGGAATATCATAATATCTGTAACCAGCAGAATTTTTTCCCCTGTATGCTACCCATCATTATACTTTCTAGCACCAGCCATATCACCCAACGACGAACATGCTTATGCAAATTCAACTATTTTTATGTTTCCAATCATTATCAACTTTGAACAAAGTTTTGATGACCACAAGGATGATCAAGAGGAATTTTATGCATACTACTTTTCTCTAAAGCCATTCATCATGACAGAATAAACATTCACACAATGCTAACTATGTAAACAGATACTTAGCATATAACCAGAAATCCGCAACATTCAGTAATTTGGATCATGTTGTCTTCTTGCAGGAACTGGCTCCGTGTGTAGCATTGCAGCTTGCTACTTTTCTTGGGAGAGTTTCATTATGACCTGAATACTCAAACCTCCCCTTCACTTAATGAATGTATTGAATCCAAGGAAAATCTGTCTGGAATGGTTTCTTTCTGGGGAAATGTGGGTGATCTGGAATTATTTTTGCTGTTTTATATTATGATTGAGTGCAAATAAATAACTTTCATGAAGTTACCATCCTCCAACTATACTCATACCTTTAGTCCAATAAGCTGACAAATATAGATCTGCACATCCAGCACTGCAGTCACAGCCTTGATAAAAGGAAACTACAGGAAGAGTATAGAAAACTAAAAAATGTAGTGTTAACACAGCAGGTCCACTAACCAATACAAACTCAAGTCGTTGCTATTATCCGTAAAAAAAAATATAAAAAAGGTAATATTAACACAGCAGGTCCACTAACCAATACAAACTCAAGTCATTGCTATTAATCCATAAAAAAAAAAAACAAATTAAATGAATGGGAAAAGCAGACACAGTATAAAGTAGAGATAAGAGAATGCATGTAGACAATATTCTGAATTACACTCCATAAGCAACCAAATAGCACAAGAGATTCAGATATATACTCAGTGCATATGTCATGATTCCAATGGAATTTTGTGAGGAACTAAGACAAGGAAAACAAAGATTTTCAATTTTAAAGTATCCTTGCAGATGCCGTTCCAGACAACATGAAGGAATTTACAGTTAAAACAGTCAGCATCACAACCGCAGCTCATGTGTGCCACATTTCTGATTAAGTCAAATTGAACCTTTTCAAACTCTATTCTTAAAGTTTCCAATCTCCCATTTTACTATTTTCTTGCCAAGGCGGAGTTGAAATAGTCACATCTCAATACCAACACAGATCGTATTTCTATTGCTCTTGACCTACATCCTTTCCCTTGAACTGAGTTGTTTACTTGTCTTTGTTTGGTCTTTGATGACTAATGAATGAAGATATGCTCGTTGGATACCTTACCCAACTGATAGACAACAAATAAATAAATAAACATGATTTACTGCAATTCTATGAAAAAAAGATTTGTTGGATGGTAGATTAAAAATCCACAGAATTCTCAAAATCCTGTATTTGTAAAACAAGTATTTTTTATGATGGGCTACATTTGGGTCTGGAATATCAATGGACTTCTGGGTATCGAGCCTGATCTATTTCCAAGGTGGAAATGACTTTCTAGGCTTTTTTTTAAGAGTGAATAGATAAAGCACTTTTTCAGCTTTGGAAGTAACGATCTCCTCTCCATGACTGCAAAACACAAATCTAAATCTTTGCAAATATTTATAATTTAAAATAAACACATAGCACAACCAAGTAATCAAAGTACAAATTGACACGGTTCAGAGTAAATAGATGAAATGATCTTGAAATGTTCTTTTTCTTAAACTCAAAAAGAGCATGCTACTCTCTCTTCTTGTCCTTTTTTTTTCTTTTACAAGACCACAAACACAAAATTTTCTTTTTATTGTTGTCATATTAAATTCCTTCCTCTTGTAGAGTCTCCCTTTTGGCATCAATGTCTCAAATGCAATAGAATACTGTCACATAATCATATAAAAAAACTCACTTTCAAGACTGATGGACGTTTCCCATATGATATGTGTACATGATGGTAGCACTCACAATGGAAAAATAAAGGAAGACAAATTGTCTTCCTAGGAATGTTGTAAAAGCATGAAACACCCCAATCCCCAAACAAAAACACAGAGATGAGAAACCAATCATCTAAGCCTCCATAGTTTTTTTTTTTTTTGGTTGTGAAGATACTCTAAGCCCCCATATATATAGCACTATTCTACCAAACAATCCCTTTGTTACTAATGGTCACACTCGGATGATGTGTTAACTTCTCAAGTTTTCAATTACACTCTACAATGTATTCTCTATGTAATAAGGTGTATTCTTGAAAATTCTTTCATTACTCATTAGCCATAAACACCAGCACATTGTGTGGGATCTGGATAGACCTTCCTTGAGCATTCTTATATTCATTCTTTTTTTTCTTATGGAAAAAGTACCACCTCTTGAAACGAGCAAAACTCCAACCCTTACCCAAAAATGCTAACTTTCCCATGTTTCTTGTTAGAGGAGCAGCTGGTTATCAAAATGATCTACCATTTTAATCATCTCCTCACATAGTCCATTCCAGATATTATCCATCTTGGGCCACTTGTTCATTTTCACTTATATTAGAATTTTGCCCATAAAAGTAAGCATTTAAAGACTTCACCCATAACATTCTATTCAATTTCTGGATCATCCCAATCTCATCATCACCTTCTAGTGCTAATATAAAGATTAGCCAGATAACACTTTCATGCAGATCATACAAATCATTGTTCTATTCAATTTCTGAATCATCCCAATCTCATTATCACCTTCTAAGGCTAGGCTGCTGATCATACCCGAATGGAAGGATTTGCAGAAAGCCCTACCTCTTGCATCTCTTCCAAATCACCAGGTCCTCCAGATTCATGTTAATTTAAACCTGATGAAGTCTCCTCAGCAAGTCACAGGCCCTTGTAACTACCTCATTCATGAATTTCTTTGTAAACTGTGAACCCCAAACTACCCATTCCCTTGTTGATTTTATAATCCTGTTGGACCTTATCTGCTTTGTGAAGAGCTGCCATAAATAATCTGGGATAGGCAACCACCAAACTTTTCCCCAATACCCAGGATGTCTAACCAGAGCCTGATGAAGTGAAATTGACATGTGAATTCTGTTTTCATACAGAATGGGTTCATAAATAAAAAATTTGAAGTGAACATGGGCAACACAAAATGTAATACAAATCATAAATGTTGAAACAAGTTAGGAGAATCAAAACAAAGTGTTTCACATAGAAGTATCCAAAATCAGTTTCAAGGAGACCATCTATGCAAAATTGCACACACACACACACACACACACACACACAGAGGCACATCATTCCAACAAGTAAAGAAGCACATAAGAACCACCCTAGTTTTGGAAGTACCACTATTTATAAAATCATTAAAAGGAAAGAGAAAAATCTATGATTTAAATCCATCCCCTGATAATATCCTATTTCCCATAACAATAAAAAATACAAATCCCAACCTCATGAGATTGTGTTGCAATGTATGAATGCAAAAGTGCAAGAAATGAGATGACATGGCCATAGAGAAGAAATAAAGCAAGGTAAACTCAGTACCTTGGTTAGCATTTTCATAACTTAATTGTGCCATTGAAAGTCGGTACTAATTCATTCATCAATGCAAGTATAAATTCTCCAAAAATTCACCCACAGATAAAATCAAGTACCAAAGATAAAGCAACTCCACATATTGATAAAAAGGCGCGATACAGCTACCAATTGAGCAATAATTTCAACTCTAATCCACATCTTCCAAACACCTTGGACATAGCATTCATTTACAATTATTTTTTCTTTCTATTCAACATACAAACATCTCAAACATAGATACACAAAATGAAATGCATATCAATAGAGACAGAAAAAATAATCACAAAGACAATTCTATAAATTCAAATCGTATAAAATTCTCATCACATACAAACATCTATACTTACAATCTCCACAAGCCTGTCACGAGCACGCCATCAACGGACAAGAACAAGCTTCCCGAGCCAACGTGCCCTTCACCGCCCTATAAAACTCCAACCACGACGATGACCCCCAGTCCCCACACTCACCCCACAAGTTCCCCAAACTCGGGCACGCCACGGAGGAGGCCGCGGCGAGCTCAACCACCGAGGCGGGCCCCATAACCGCCATCCGCGGAAAATCCAAAGCCAAATTATCCACCTTGTGCTCATAGATCCTCCCCCTTCGATCGAGCTTGTACCACGACGCGCCACCGAACCGCCCCTCGGCCTCCCACGGCACCCGGGGCACCCCCCGGAGGTCCCACCGCACGAGGATCACCCGATCGGACGGCTGCCAGACCCTCGTGACCTCCACGTCGATCTCCCTGAACAACATCCGGCCGTGGAACCGCAACGCCCGGAAGATGAGCCGGTAGTTGTCGATCCCCCTGAACGTGTTGAGCGGGTCCACGAACGTGACGTCGTCCCTGAAGAGAGACGAGGGTGACGTCAGCCCTAGAAGTGAATCCGGATTTGGTGGTTTTGGTGGGGGGGGTTACCTGTAGATGGTGAAATCGAGGTCCCTGGAGAAGAGGTTGGGGAGGTCTTCGCGGAGGGAACGGACTGCGTAGCCGAGGTTGAGGTGGAAGTCGTTGTCTTCGCGGTTGATGGGCCTGTTATCGTGATCCGCGGAGCACGGGGAGGGGAAGGGGGTGGCGGAGGAGGAGGAGGAGATGAGGGAGGGGGAGAGTGGGTGCGAGGCAGGATAAGAGTGGGGAGTGCACGCGCAGAGCTTTTGATGGGAAGGGTTTGAGAGGGTGAGGCGGGCGGAGGAGGGTGGGAGATTGGGGAGGAGGGAAGCCATTGATGACGTTCTATTGGTTCTTGCTTTACATGACCCGCTCTCTCTCTCTCTCTCTCTCTCTCTCTCTCTGTGTTTGTGTGTGAGTGAGAGAGAGAGAGAGAGAACGAGTGGTATTGCATGGAACAACGAAGCTTTCAAGGAGACGAAAAATTGGAGGTCGAAAAATTGGAGGTGGCGGTTATTGTATGGTCAGATTGTTTTTCAAAATAATAAAAAAAAATTTGAAACGTGGAAATCAAATGCCCATAGTCGTGGACACTCGTGTGATGCAGAGGATTTTGGGTGTTTTTGTTATTGTTGAAGTTTCTCGTTATAAATAATAATAAGAAGTCATAAACTTCGTTCTGTTATAAAATAAAAGAGAAAAAGTTAGAAATATAAAATAAACATAAAAGATATATGAGCGTAAAAGGAAGTATTGTTTTTTAAGAACTTCTCATTTCTTTTTGATTGCTTCGATGTTTAACAAACTCTCTATGTATAGGGATAACAACCATGATATCTCATTCATGCATTTAAAATATACATGAATTTACAATTAATATCACACAATAATGTATGCATGCACCAAGAGGTCATCCACAATTACATGCATCCACAATTACATGCATATTCATATGCATGTATTTACAACACTCCCCCTTGGATGACCTTCACACAAGAATATACATCGTTAAAACCTTTACTAAGAAAAACCCTATGGGATAAAAACTCAGCGAAGGAAAAAGAGTACAATATTCTGGTGTATGTTTTCGTATTGCCTCATTAAAACCTTGCTAAAAAAATCCAGTGAGAAAAATCTGGTCGAAGGAAAAAGAGTACAATATACAAATATTTTGAATTAAATTACTCCCCCTGTTTTAGCATGAAGATCTTTGAGTCGACGCATTCCAATGTTTTGTTTCAGTTTCTTGAACGTCGCGGTTAGTAATGCTTTGTTGAATAGATCTTTGATGAAGCCTCCTTTAAGTCATGCTATACATGTAATATTATCTTCATGATGAATGTTGAATTATATTTAACCATTAGAAAATTATTTTAAATAGAATAAACCCATATTTGTTGTTTTACAAAACAAAATGTGTTTTTCATAACACCAATTTCTTCATGTAAAATAAAACCTGACCAATCTGGTTAACTAAAAATATAATGTCAAATTTAATACCTTGTGTGAAATATAATAAATCACTTATTGTACTTATGTTATTGCACTAAGATATGTTATTTCAAGACCAAGAAGATTCTTTTGGATGAAAAATTAGCCCTTATTTGGATCAAATGATCTGACATTTATAAGAGAACTTAATGGATGAATATTTGTACATAGTAAAGTGCTTCAGAACTTTTATGTACTACACATTGTCTGATGGACAAGGATTCTGCTTGGGTTTTGCTCGATTTGTATATCGAGACAATATTTTGTTTTCTCAATATTTTTATTTCAAATTCTTTCTTTTAAAGCAATTTTGTAAGCTCTTCTAGAATCCCTAACAGATTCAAATCATCAATATATACTGCAATAATATCAAATCCAGATTCTGATTTCTTAATGAAAATATAAGGACAAATCGGATCATATCCTTTTTAATTTCAATAAATATTTATTGAGGCTGATTGTAACACATGCACCCAAATTGTTTTAACCCATATAAAGGTCTTTGTAATTTGATATAATACATGCTTCAGGATGAGTAATTTGCTTCAGGCATTTTAAATCATTCAAGGACCTTCATATATATATATATATATATATATATATATATATATATATATATCACTTTCTAGTGTCCTGTATAAATATGTTGTAACTATATCTATTAGAAGCATATTTAGTCCTTTTGAGACTGTCAAAGTAATTAAAAATCAAAATGTAATTTGGATCCATCACAAGAGAATACATTTCTTCATAGTCAATATCAAGTCTCTGTGAGAAATCTTGTGCCACAAGACATGCTTTGTATCTTACAATTTCATTTTTGTCATTGTGCTTCCTTACAAATACCCATTTGTATTCTACACGCATTACATCTTCATATATTTATATTACAGGTCTAAATACTTCACATTTCGCTAGCAAATTTAATTCAGTCTATATTGCCTCTTTCTAATTTGACAAATCATTTTTACGTCGACATTTTTTGACGTTTTACGGTTAATGATCCTCATAATCTTAAGAGCAACATCATATGAATATACATTGTCGACAATGATTTTATTATATCTCATCTTTCTTTTTTATGATTTAATGAGATCTCATATTTACATTTATCTCCTCAGGGGCTACCTCTTCTGGGGTTACATCTTTAATTAGAAAGAGGAGATTGATCAATTTGCTTCTGTTGCTTGTATTGAGGTCTCTTTGTGAGCACTAATCTCTTTATCTACATTTCTTGTACCTTTCTCTTTCTGAGAATTAATTTTGTCTTTTATACTAATAGGCCAGCCACACTTTTGGCATTCCTTATATTCATACACTGAATATTGTTTTAAATCATGATTTTAGCAGTTATAGCAAAATACATCATCAATGATCACTTGTTTGCAATACAACAAGATCTTTTTATATTTGTATAACATATGGAATTTCCTTATTTCCATATATATCCTTTGGGGACGTGTCATGCACTTCAGGGACATATGTCTCTTTGGATATTTTATATTCTGCAGAAGTTAATAATGTGAATCTTATAAGTGTTTCAGGCTCTTCTAGAGCATTATTTTTCTCTTTCAAGGAACATAGTGATCTTTTGAACCTATAGTTCTTCCATGTTTCAGACATGTTTTGTGAATTATTTAGCCAGCATATTGATAGTTTTTCAATTAAAACACCAACCCGAACAAGAGTTTTTACATTTGAATATGTGACCTTGTCACTTTTCTGTATGAGTAAATGCATACAACACGGATGCTCAATTCTCTTATGATGAAGTGTTCTAATAAATTTCACGTCGTTCTTTAAGCGACATAATTCCTCCCCCTAATGATGAAAATATTATCTCATTATAATGATGATTCACAAATCGTGTTGTAAAAACATCCTCATCACTGAGAGAAAGAAACTTCTGGTTCTTTGTAATCGAATTTTCAACTGTTTGAAGTATCATTATATACCTCATGGTCATATAATATTTTCTCTTCAAGAGCCTTTAATCAAATTTATAGTACCATAAATAGTACTAACATTTGAATTAACTAATATTAAACTCAAAATAATAAGACAAATATAAAAATAAGAAAATGCATTTCAGATAACAAAGAAAAAATTTAAAAATATAAATACATAAATGACAAAAGTCCAATCGTACATTAGGTGTGTGGACATATTTTTTAAGCACTACATAAATAACAATCATTTTTCTTGTGTTAGGGGTTTGTTCTGCAAACATTTTCTCTTTAATTATGCTTTTGTTCATTAGAAATCCACTTTCAATGGTTTGAGATGTTTTACAATCTCTACGATTGTTGTGCTTCCAACTGTATAAAACATGATCTCATCATTTAACTTCCATGGCTAAAATAAAATATAAAGCATTATCTTTGGGTAGAGATGTTGAGCCATTGAATTGGTTTATATATGATTTTTCATCAAAAGTTCGTTGTTGGGCAACGATAGTACATGAAATTGATGAATAATTATTGTTTTCACTGTTGCTACAGCTGGAGCACATATTTGAAGCATAATGGTCAGTTGACCTTGCATAATAACGTATTTCTTTTCAAATCCTCTTATTACAATAGCGAAAGTTAATCATAATTTTTACATGTTTCTTTTTTTTCTTTTTTTTCTATGATTCTTCAAGGACCCAAAAGAAAATTTCATCATTTTTCTTTATGCCTAAGGGACACAAGTAGCCACTATATATTATATGAGGACAAATTTTTATTTTCAATATATGGTCTTCACGGACACATTTTAATCATATCTTTCACATGATCCTTAAAGAATTCATGTTATCTGAAATTTGTATGGTTGGTCTTATAGGGACATATCTTTCACATGATCCTTCAGGGATCCATGTGATCATACCCTTTTTTTTTATGGTCTTTAAAATATCCCAAAAGAAATTTCATACCTTTTGTATGTTCCTACAAAACATTGTTAATCATAACTTTTACATGGTCCTTCAGAGACACATGTAGTCATAATATTTGCTTAGTCCTACAGGGACATATATGGTCATCATTTTTACATGGTCTTACTGGGACACATGTTAATCATAACTTTTGCATGGTCCTTCAGGGCTTATGAAATTAAAAAAATTGTATGGTCCTCCTGCATGGTCCTTCAGGGACTCATGAATAATTCTTAAATATCAAAATTGACATGATAAATAACTAAATAAAAATGATGTTAACACAAGTATTGTTAACTAATTAGAAATAGCAAAACAAAATGCAATTAAATCTTTCTCATTCGACAATCACCAAATTTAAGCAAGGAAGAGTTCTAACATAACAGTACTAAAACAACATTAGTCCTTTAATATGATAACATTCTAAATGATGAAACAGTTCCTTCAATGATTTAATTTAACAGATGAGGAGAGTAAATATATCATAACACCCAGTAAACATGATGACATACCTCCTGTAGATGTTGGACCGTCGTTAAAAAAAAATTGCATTATCAGAACAAATCTCTAATATTATATTATAGATGTAAACCAATTGCATGATTCCAGTAGAAGCCAAAACCTATTTTGTAATCTTCACATATGAAACTTACAGTAGTTCTTCCAAAAAAATTCAATTCATGGATATAATTACATATAGCATGCAAAATTCAATATTTGTATAAACGCATGCATGATATACATACCCCAGGAATAACCAAAGAATTTATTGGAAAGATAAAACTAAATTGAAATGAGGCTACATATAAATCAATCATGATGCATGTATATATCAATCCGGTTTCAAAAAAATCACTTTGATAAAATTCAGCCATGCTTTTTTTTTTTTATGAAAAAAAAAATCAACAATACTAATATCAACAATGTCATGATACAAACTGTGAATAGCATGTGAAGAATAAATACACAAATACGTTACAGTAAGAAAATTTTAATCCAATTCTTTTCCTCAAGAGGGGTTATATATATATATTGGAAGAACCACTTGTAAACAGTAAACAATATTTACCAAAAAAAATCTTTATTTGGTGATCTACAAGGAGTTTTTTTTTTTTTTACTGTTTTATATATACTGAGAGGGGAAAAAAATCATGATTACTTTGGAAACCATTATGCAATAGTAATTCAGTATACCTTACATTATCATCTTAACACAAGTATATAGCATGCATCTATATATTAAACTTACATTTTGTTATCATCACCTTATGCATGGATATTAAACAAGAACGTGGACTATTACCCCAATATATATATATATATATATATATATATATATATATATACACAAACCTATATTATGTTATATATATAACATGATTTGTCGAGTAGATTATCATAAACCTACCAAAAATACAAACCTATATCTTGTTGAGAGTCTTCTCGTGCTGATAACGTGTTATAAAATAAAAGAGAAAGAGATAGAAACACAAAAGATATTTGAGCACAAGAGGAAGTATTGTTCTTCAAGAACTTCTCATTTCTTTTCGATTCCTTTGATGTTTGACAAACCCTCTATTTATAGGGATAACAACCATAATATCTCATTCATGTATTTAAAATATACATGAATTTACAATTAATATCACACACTAATGTATATATGCACTAAGAAGTCATCCACAATTACATGCATCTACAACTACATGCACATTCATATGCATGTATTTATAACACGTTCTTTCTTGTCATAAAAAAAAACAATTAGGGGGAATTGCCCATGTACCCTTGGACCAGCCCCCTTGGACTTTAAAGAATTTTTTTTTTACCCCTGCAGAACTGTTCCATTTTTTTACACCCCTCACCCCTGCCACATCACTTTTTGTTACCTAAAGTACCCCCTCCACCTTATATTTCCCCTAAAACCTCTGTAACTTCCCCCAACATCCTCTCTCCCCCAATCCCTCTCTACTCCATGAGCTCCTATAATTGGAGACATTCGTGTACCTGAAGCTTGGTGCGGTACCGACGATCGGCTCAACCCTTTCCTCCGCCGCTGACTCCAACTCCGCCGTGCTCGTCTAGGGCTGCCGCCGCCTTCGGGAGCTTTGCCTGTGGCATCGACGCCAGGGCCCCAGCGGTGCTCGACGGTGGTGCCACGCCAATCCTTGTGAGGCTGCTCTCCAACTGTGACGAGAAGGTAAAAGTTGATCGATGTAAAAGTGAGTTTTTTTTTTTAAGTTTATGTGGGGATTGTGAATTTTGTGATTAGTTTTTGTTTGATGGTAGAGAAAAAATATATTTTTTAAAATGAAAAATGTAGTTCTTTGATGATATGTTGTGCTTAATTATGAAATAACGAGGCTTTGGATTCTTTTGTTTTTCCTTTTTTAATTTAGGATTTTTTTTTGCATTGTGGATATTAATGTCTCGATTATGTGTTTTTCGTTTGCTTTTGATGTAAAGGGAGGAACTTTTATAGTTTTTTTGGGGTTGACTATTGCATGATTACTTTTATTTGAATATACAGAAAAAATGTGATGTTCCGTAATTGGTAATTTACTTATCTGTAAATTGATATTACATTTTTGTAATTGATATTACCTTTCTATATTTAGATATTACATTGCACTTTCTCAACGTATTCAGACTTATTCTATAGCTCAAGTTGTTAATTAATGAAAATCACTTG